>CM040439.1:58094927-58400166 GCA_022702705.1 Papilionanthe hookeriana x Papilionanthe teres | reverse complement strand
TGACCTATTGGGTCAATGGGTTGGTCATTGGGTCAAGGATTGACCATTTTGACAAAAGTTAACTTTTTTGTCAAAAGTTGAACAAATGGGTTGGTCATTGGGTCAAGGATTGACCATTTTGATCAAAGTTAACTTTTTTATCAGAGATTGACTTATTGGGTCAATAATTGGTCATTAGGTCAAAAATTTATTATATTGATCAAAATTAATTTTTTTGTTAAAAGTTGAACCATTGTGTCAGAAATTGACCATTTTGACCAAAATTGACTTTTTTATCGAAGATGACTTTTTGCTCAATGAGTTGGAATTGGGTCAAGAATTGACCATTTTGACCGATTGTCAAGAATTGACCATTTTAAGCAAAGTTAACCTCTTGGCCAAAAGTCGACCTATTGGGTCAATAATTGTTCATTATGTCAAAAATTTACTATTTTGACTAAAATAGAGTTTTTGGTCAAAACTCAATCAATTGGGTCAGTAGTTACTCATTAGGTCATGGATTTACGATTCTGACCAAAGACGACTTTTTCATCATAAGTCGACCCATTTGGCCAATGGGCTCGTCATTCGGGTCAAGGATCGACTAATTTAACCAAAAGCCGACTTTTTGCTCGCGAGATCGCACTTATCGGGTCTATAATCGGGGTCATTAGGTCAAAAGATGATTATTTCGACAAAAATTTAATTTTTTGTCAAAAGTATACCCATCGGGGTCAAGCGTGGTCATTGGGTCATAAATTGACCATTTGGACCAAAGTTCACTTTTTGGTCAAAAGTTGACTAATATGGTCAATGAGTTGGTAATTTGGTTAAGAATTGACCTTTTTGGCCGAGGATGACTTTTGGTCAAAAGCTCGATCGTATCAAGGTCAATCAGGTGATTATTAAGTAAAAAGTTGATTATTTTGACCAAAATTTTCTTTTTTGTCAAAAGTTGACCTATGGGGCAATGGATTTGTCATTGGGTCAAAGATTGACCATTTTGACCAAAGTTGAATTTTTTGTTAGAGATTGACTTTTTTGGTCAATAACTGGTTATTAGGTCAAAAATTGACTATTTTGACCAAAATTGAATTTTTGGTCAAAAGTTAACCCAATGGGTCAACAGAGTGGTCATTGGGCCAGAAATAGTCCTTTTTGACTAAAGATGACTTTTGGTAAAAAGTTGACCTATTTTGTCAATTAGTTGGTAATTGGGTCAAGAATTAACCATTTGGAACAAGGATGACTTTTCGGTCAAAATTTGACCTATTGGGTCAATGGGTTGGTCATTGGGTCAAAAATTGACCATTCAAAAGTTGACCTATTGGGCTATGGGTGCTCATTAGGTCAAAAATTTACTATTCTAACCAAAATAAACTTTTGGTCAAAAGTTGACCTATTGGGTCAATGGGTTTGTCATTGGGTCAAGCATTGACCATTTTGTCCAAAGTTGACTTTTTGGTCAGAGATTGACTTATTGGGTCAATAATTGGTCATTAATTCATCAATTGACTATTTTGGTCATTAGGTCAAAAATTGACTATTTTGACCAAAATTAAATTTTTGTCAAAAGTTGACCCATTAGGTCAACGGGTTGGTCATTGGGTCAGAAATTAACCATTTTAACGAAAGTTGACTTTTTGGTCAACTGTTGACATATTTTTGTCAATGAGTTAGTAATTGGGTCAAGAATTGACCATTTTGACCAAAGAAGACTTTTTGATCAAAAGTTGATCTATCGGGTCATTGAGTTGGTCGTTGGGTCAAAAATTCACCATTTTTACCAATGTTGACTTTTTGGTCAAAAGTTGACTTATTAGGTGAATGGGTGGTCATTCAGTCAAAAATTGACTGTTTTGGCCAAAATTGACTACTTGGCCAAAAGGTGACGTATTGGTTCAATAGGTTTGTCATTGTGTCGAGGATTGACCACTTTGACCAAAGTTGACTTTTTGATCAGAGATTAACTTATTGGGTCAATAATTGGTCATTTGGTCAAAAAGTGACTATTTTGACCAAAATTAAATATTTTGTCAAAAGCAAACCCATTTGGTGAACGGGGTGGCATTGGGTCAGAAATTGACCATTTTGACCAAAGTTGACTTTTGGTGAAAAGTTGACTTATTTGATCAATAGTTGGTAATTTAGTTAAAAATTAACCACTTTGACCAAAGAATACTTTTTGGTCAAAAGTTGACCTATTTGGTCAATGGGTTGGTCATTGGGTCAAAAATTGACCATTTTGACCAGAGTTGACTTTTTGGTCAAAAGTTGACCTATTGGGTCAATTGGTGTTCATTAAGTCACAATTTGATTGTTTTGACAAGCATTGACTATTTGGTCTAAAGTTGACCTATTGGGTCACTGGGTTTGTCATTGGGTCAAAAATTAACCATTTTGACCAAAGCTCGACTTTTCGGTCGAGATCGACTTATCGTAGTCAACAATCGGTCATTAATTCAATAATTCGATAATTTTGACCAAAATCGACTTTTTGGTCAAAAGTTATCCTATTAGAGCCAATTGGTTGGTCATTGGGTCAAGGATTGATTATTTTGACTAAAGTTGACTTTTTTGTCAAAAGTTGACCTATTGGGTCAAGGAATGACAATTTTAACCAAAGTTGACTTTTTGGTCAATATATGGTAATTATGTCAAAAAATTGACAATTTTGACCAAAATTGATTTTTTTGTCAAAAGTTGACCTGTTGGGTTCATGGGTTTGTCATTGGGTCAAGGATTAACCATTTTGACCAAAGTTGACTTTTTGGTCAAAAGTTGACCTATTAGGTCAATGGGGTTGTCATTGTGTCAAGGATCGACCATTTCGACCAAAGTTGGCTTTTTGGTAAGAGATTGATTTATTGGGTCAATAATTGGTCTTTAGGTCAAAAATTGATTATTTTGAAAACATTTAATTTTTTGTCAAAAGTTGACCCATTGGGTCAACGTGGTGATCATTGGGTCAGAAGTTGACCAATTTGACCAAAGTTGACTCTTTGGTAAAAAGTTAACCAATTTGTTCAATGAGTTGGTAATTGGGTCAAGAATTGACCATTTTAGTGAAGATCACATTTTGGACAAAATTTGATTTATTGGGTCAATGGGGTGGTCATAGGGTAAAGAATTAAAACCATTTTAACCAAAGTTGACTTTTTCGTCAAAAGTTGACCTATTGGGTCAATGGGTGGTCATTAGGTCAAAAATTGACTATTTTGAACAAAATTGACTTTTTGGTCAAAAGTTGACCTATTGGGTCAATGGGTTTGTCGTTGGGTCAACGATTGAACATTTTGACCAAAATTCACTTTTTGGTCAGAGATTGACTTTAATGGGTCAATAATTGGTCATTAATTCAAAAATTTACTATTTTGTCCAAAACTGACTTTTTGGTCTATAGTTGACCTATTAGGCCTATGGGTTGGTCATTGCGTCAATGATTGATCATTTTGACTAAAGTTAACCTTTTGGTTAAAAGTTAACCTATTGGGTCAAAGGGTTGGTCATTTGGTCAAGGTGTATATTTTGACAAAAGTTGACTTTTTGGTCAGAGATTGGCTTACTGGGTTAATAATTTGGTCATTAGGTCAAAAATTGACTACTTTGACCAAAATTGATTTTTTGGTCAAACGTTCATCTATTGGGTCAATGGATTGGTCATTGGGTCAAGAATTGACCATTTTGACCAAAGTTGACTTTTTGGTCAAAAGCTGACCTTTTGGGTTAATGGGTTGGTCATTGAGTCAAGGATTGACCATTTTAACTAAAGTTAACTTTATTCTCAGAGATTGACTTATTTGGTCAATAATTGGTCATTTGGTCAAGGATTGATTATTTTGACCAAAATTGAATTTTTTGTCGAAAGTTAACCCATTGGGTGAACGGGGAGGTCATTGGGTTAGAAGTTGACCTTTTCGACCAAAGTTAACTTTTTGGTCAAAAGTTCACCTATTTGGCTATTGAGTTGGTAATTAGGACAAGAATTTGACAATTTTGACCAAAGATAATTTTTTTGGTCCAAAGTTGGCCTATTGGGTTAATGAGTTGGTCATTGGGTAAAAAATTGACCATTTTAACCAAAGTTGACTTTTTGGACATAATTTGACTTATTGTGTCAATTGGTGGTCATTAGGTCCAAAATTGACTAATTTGACTAGAATTGACTTTTTTGACAAAAGTTGACTAATTGGGTCAATGGGTTTGTCATCGGGTCAATGATTGACCATTTTGACCAAAATTAACTTTTTGGTGAGAATTGGTCATAAATTCAAAAATTGACTATTTGACCAAAATTGACTATTTTGACAAAAATTGACTTTTTGGTCAAAGTTGACTTATTAGGCCAATGGATTGAACATTGAGTCAAGGATTGATCATTTTGTCCAAAGTAGACTTTTTGGTCAAAAGTTAACTTATTGGTCATTGGGTCTCGGATTGACCATTTTGACCAAAAGTTACTTTGTGGTCAAAGACTGGCTTTCTGGTTCAATAATTAGTCGTTAGGTCAAAAATAAACAATTTTGACAAAAATTGTTTATTTTTGACCTAAAGTTGACCTATTGGGTCAAAGGGTGGTCATTAAGTCAAAAATTAACTATATTGATCAAAATTGACTTTTTGTTTAAAAGTTGACCTATTGGTTTAATGGGTTTGCCATTGGGTCATGGATTGGACATTTTGACCAAAGTTGAATTTTTGGTCAGAGATTGACTTATTGGGCCAATAATTGGTCATTAGGTCAAAAATTGACTATTTTGACCAAAATTAATTTTTTTGTCAAAAGTTAACCCATTGGGTCATTAGGTTGGTCATTATGTGAGAAATCGAACATTTTGACCGAAGATGCCCTTTTGGTCAAAAGTTGACCTATTCTGACCAAAATTGAAGTTTTTGTCAAAAGTTAACCAATTGGGTGAACGAGGTGGTCATTGGGTTAGAAATTGACCATTTTAACTAAAGTTGACATTTTGGTCAAAAGTTGAACTATTTTGTCACTGAGTTGGTAATTGGGTCAAGAATTGATAATTTTGACCAAAGATGACTTTTTGGGCAGAAGTTAACCTATTTGACCAATGGGTTGGTCATTAGGTAAAAAATTGACCATTTTGACCAAAGTTGACTTTTTGTCAAAAGTTGACCTATTGAATCAATAGGTGTTAATTAGTTCAAAAATTGACTAGTTTGACCAAAATAGACTTTTTGGTCAAAAGTTAACCTATTGGGCAATGGGTTTGTCATTGGGTCAAGGATTGACCGTTTTATCCAAAGTTGACTTTTTGGTCAGAGATTGACTTATTGGGTCCATAATTGGCCATTAATTCAAAAAATGACTATTTTGGTCATTAGGCAAAAATTATATATTTTGACCAAAATTAAATTAGGTCAATTGGTCAACTTTGCTCGAAATGATCAAAAGTTGACTTTTCGAGTCAATTGGTTGTCATTGAGTTAAAAATTGACTATTTTGACTAAAATTGACTATTTAGTCAAATGTTGACCTTTTGGGTCAATGGGTTTGTCAATGGGTTTATCATTAGGTTAAGAATTGGATATTTTAACCAAAGTTGACTTTTTGGTCATAGATTGACTTATTGGGTCAATAATTGGTCATTAGGTCAAAAATTGACTATTTTGGACCAAAATTGAATTTTTGGTCAAAAGTTAACCCATTGGATCAACAGCGTGGTCATTGGGTCAATGAGTGGTCATTAAGTCAAAGTTGTCTTTTTGGTCAAAAGTTCACCTATTGAGTCAATGAGTGGTCATTAAGTCAAAAATAGACTATTTTAACCAAAATTGACTATTTGGTCAAAAGTTAACCTTTTGGGTCAATGGGTTTATCATTATGTCAACGATTAACCATTTTGACCAAAGTTGAGTTTTTGGTGAGAGATTGACTTATTGGGTCAATAATCGATCTTTAATTAAAAAAAATAAGAAATTTTTTCGTTCAAAAGTTGACATACTAGGCCATTGGGTTGGTCATTGGGTCAAGGATTGATCATTTCGACCAAAGTTGACTTTTTTATCAAAAGTTGACCTATTGGGTCAATGGGTTTGTCTTTGGGTAAAAAATTAACCATTTTGAGCGAAGTTGACTTTTTTGTCACAGATTGGCTTACTGGGTCAGTAATTGGTCACTACATTAAAAGTGATTATTTTGACTAAAATTAAATTTTTTGTCAAAAGTTGACCCATTGGGTCAGAAATTGACCATTTTGACTAAAGTTGACTTTTTTGGTTAAAAGTTTTTTGTCAATGAGCTAGAAATTGGGTCAAGAATTGGTCATTTTGACTGAAGATGACATTTTGGTCATAATTTGATCTATTGGGCGAATGGGTTGCTCATTTGGTCAAAAATTGATCATTTTGACCAAAGTCGACTTTTTGGTCAAAAGTTGACCTTTTGGTCAAAAGTTGACCTTTTCGGTTAATGGGTAGTCATTAGGTCAAAAGTTAACTATTTTGACCAAAATTGACTTTTTGGTCAAAAGTTGACTTTTTGCGTCAATCGGTTTGTCATTGGGTCAAAAATTAACCATTTAGACGAAAGTTGACTTTTTGGTTAGAGATTGGCTTACTGGGTTAATAATTGGTATTTAGGTCAAAAACTGACTATTTTGTACAAAATTGAATTTTTGGTCAAAAGTTAACCCATTGGGTGAACGGGGTGGTCATTGGGTCAGAAATTGTCCATTTTGACCATAGTTCACTTTTTGGTCTAAAGTTGACCTATTTGGTCGATGAGTTGGTAATTTAGTTAAGAATTGACCCTTTTAACCAAAGATGACTTTTTGGACAAAAGTTGACCTATTGGGTCAATGGGTTAGTCATTTGCTAAAAAATTAATCATTTTGAGTAGAGTTGACTTTTTGGTCAAAAGTTGACCTATTGGGTCAATGGGTGTTCATTAGGTAAAAAATTGGCAATTTTCATCAAAATTGACTTTTTGGTCAAAAGTTGACTTATTGGGTCAATGGGTTGGTCATTGGGTAAGGGATTGACCATTTTGACCAAAGTTGGTTTTTTGGTCAGAGATTGACTTATTGGGTCAATAATTGGTGACTAATTAAAAAATTGAAGATTTTTACCAAAATTGACTTTTTTGGTCTAAAGTTAACTTTTTACACCAATGGGTTTGTCATTGGGTCAAGCATTGATCATTTTGACCAAAGTTAACATTTTTGTCAAAAAGTTGACCTATTGAGTCAATGGGTCTGTCATTGGGTCAAGGATTGACCATATTGACCAAAGTAAACTTTGTGGTTAGAGATTGACTTACTGGGTCAAAAATTAGTCATTAGGTCAAAAATTGACAATTTTGGCCAAAATTGACTTTTTGGTCAAAAGTTGACCTATTGGGTCAATGGGTGGTCATCAAGTCTAAAATTAACAATTTTGATCAAAATTGACTTTTTGGTCAAAAGTTGACCTATTGGGTCATTGGGTCAAGGATTGACCATTTTGACCAAAGTTAACTTTTTGGTTAGAGATTAACTTATTGGATCAATAATTAGCCACAAGGTCAAAAGTTGACTATTTTGACCAAAATTGAATTTTTTGGTCAAAAGTTAACCTATCAGTCGAATCGAAGTGGTCATCGGGCCGTAATCGATCATTTCGACCAAAGATGACTTTTGGTCGAAGTTAACTCTATTTTGACCAAAATCGAATTTTTGGTCAAAAGTTAACCCATAGGGTTAACGGGGTGGTCATTGGGTCAGAAATTGTTCATTTTGACCAAAGTTGAATTTTTGGTCAAACGTTGACCTATTTAGACAATATGTTGGTAATTGGGTCAAGAATGACTGAAGATGAATTTTTTTGTCAAAAGTTGTTATATTGGGTCAATGGGTTGGTCATCGGGTCAAAAATTGACCATTTTGACCAAAGTTGACTTTTTGGTCAAAAGTCGACCTTTCGGGTCAATGGGTGCTCATCGTGTCAAAAATTGACTATTTTGACCAAAATTGACTTTTTGGTCAAAAGCTAACCAATTGGGTCAATGGGTTTATCATTAGGTCAAGGATTGACCATTTTGACCAAAGTTAACCTTTTTTTCAGACATTGACTTATTAGGTCAATAATTGGTCAATAGGTCAAAAATTGACTTTTTAGCCGAAATTGAATTTTTTTATTAAAAGTTAACCCATTGGGTCATCGGGGTGGTCATTGGGTCAGAGATTAACCATTTTGACCAAAGTTGACTTTTTGGTCAAAAGTTGACATATTTGGCTCGTGGAGTCGGAAGTTCGGGTCGGGAATCACCATTTCGACCAAAGATGACTTTTAGTCAAAAGTCGACCTATCGGGTCGCTGGGTTGCTCATCGGTCAAAAATCGACCATCTTGATCAAAGTTGACTTTTGGTCAAAAGTTGACCTGTTGGGTTAATGGGTGGTCATTAGGTCAAAAATTGACTTTTTTGACCAAAATTGACTTTTTGGTTAAAAGTTGGCCTATTGGGTCAATGGATGGTCAACTTTTGACCAAAAATACAACTTTCATCAAAATGGTCAATTCTTGACCCAATGACCAACTCATTAACCCGATAATTCAACTTTTGAACAAAAATTCAATTTGGTTCAAAATAGTTAATTTTTGAACTAATAACCAATTATTGACCTAATAAGTCAACTCTGACCAAAAAACCAACTTTAGTCATAATTGTCAATACTTGACCTAATGATAAACCGATTGACCCAACAGGTCAACCTTTGAAAAAAAAGATAACTTTGGTCAAAATGGTAAATCATTGACCCAATAACTATCCCACTGACCCAAAAGTTTGACTTTTGACCACAAAGTCAATTTTGGTCAAAATAGTAAATTTTTTACTTAATTATCAATTATTGACCTAGTAGGTCAACTTTTGACCAAAAAGTCAACTTTGGTCAAAGTGATCAACCCTTGACCTAATGACCAACCCATTAACACAATAGGTCAACTTTTGACCTCAAAGTCAACTTTGGTCAAAATGATCAATCCTTGACCCAATGACCAGCTCATTGACCCAAAAGAAAAATTTGACAAAAAAGTCAATTTTGGTTAAAAGTGTTAATTTTTAACCTAATGGCTATCTCAAAGACCCACAAGGTCAACTTTTGACCAAGAAGTCAAATTTGGTCAAAATGGTCAATTTCTGACACAATGACCTAACTGTCATCTTTGGTGAAGATGGTCAATGCTTGATCCAATGACCAACCCATTGACCCAATTTGTTAAATTTTGACTAAAGAGTCAACTTTTGCCAAAATGGTTAATCCTTGATCCGCTGACCAATCTATGACACAACAGTCAACTTCGAGCAAAAGTTAATTTTGCTAAAATTTATCAATTTTCGACCAAATGATAAATTTCATTGACCTAAATCGATCAAATTTCGACTAAAAAGACAACTTTGCTCAAAATGGTCAATCCTTGACCCAATGACCAACCCATTGACCCAATAGGTCAACTTTTGACCAAAAAGTCAATTTTGGGCAAAATAGTTAATTTTTGACCTAATGACAAACTTTTGACTAAGTAAGCCAATCTCTGACCAAAAGGTCAACTTTGGTCAAGATGGTTACACCTTGACTCAATGACCAACCCATTGACCCAATAGGTCAACTTTTGACCAAAATGTCAACTCTAGTCAAAATGATCAATCCTGGACTGAATGACCAACCCATTTGCCTAGTAGGTCAACTTTTGACCAAAAAGTTAATATTGGTCAAAATATGTAATTTTTGAATTAATGACCAATTAATGACCAATTATTGACCTAATAACTCAATCTCTAACCAAAAAGTCTACTTTGATCAAAATGGTCAATCCTTGAGACAGTGACAAACCCATTGACCCAACAGGTCTTCCTTTGACCAAAATATCAATTTTCTTTAAAATAGTCAATTTGTGAATTATTGACCACCCATTGACCCAATAGGTTAACTTTGGACAAAAAAGTCAACTTTGTTCAAAATGGTCAATTTTTGACCCAATGACCAACCCATTGACCCAATATGTCAACTTTTGACCAAAAAGTAAACTTTGGTCAAAATGGTCAAATTCTTGACCGAATTTCCAACTCAATAGGCAAATAGGTTAACTTTTGACATAAAAGTCATCTTTCATCAAAATGGTTAATTTCTGACTCAATGACCATCCCATTGACCCAATGCGTTAACTTTTGACCAAAAATTCAATTTTGGTCAAAATAGTCGATTTTCGACCTAATGATCAATTATTGACCTAATAAGTCAATCTCTGACTAAAATGTCAACTTTGGTCAAATGGTCAATCCTTAGCCCAATGACAAACCAATTAACCCAATAGGTCAACTTTTGACCAAAAAGTCAATTTTGGTTAAAATACCAATTTTCGACTTAATGACCACCCATCGATCTAATAAAGCCAACTTTTAACCAAAAAGTCAATTTTTGTCAAAATAGTCAATTTTTGGTCTAATGACCAATTATTGACGCAATATGCCAATCTTTCACCACAAAGTCACTTTTGGTCAAAATGGTCAATCCTTGACCAAGTGACCTACCCATTGACCCAATATGTCAACTTTTGACCAAAAAGTTAACTTTGGACAAAATGATCAATCCTTGATCCAATGACCAACCCATTAGGCTAATAGGTGAACTTTTGACCAAAAAGTTAATTTTGGTCAAAATATTTAATTTTTGAAATAATGAGAAATCCAATAAGTCAATCTCTGATCAAAAAGTTAATTTTGGTCAAAATGGTCAATCCTTGACCCAATGACAAACCCATTGACCCAATAAGTCAACTTTTGACCAAAAATTCTATTTTGGTCAAAATAGTCAATTTTTGACCTAATGACTACCCATTGACCCAATATGTCAACTTTTGACCAAAAGGTCAACTTTAGTCAAAATGGTCAATTTTTGACAAAATGACCAACCCATTGACCCAGTAGGTTAACTTTTGACTAAAGAGTTAACTTTGGCAAAAATGGTTAATCCTTGACGCAATGACCAACCTAATGACCCAATAGGTCAACTTTTGATCAAAAAGTCAGTTTTGCTCAAGATTGTCAATTTTTTACCTAATGACCGCCTCATTGAGTTAAATATGTCAAATTATGACCAAAAAGACAACTTTGGTCAAAATGGTCAATCCTTGACCCAATGACCAACCCATTGTCCCAATAGGTTAACTTTTGACAAAAATTTAATTTTGGTTAAAATAGTCAATTTTTGACCAAGTAAGCCAATCTCTGACCAAAAGTCAATTTTGGTCAAGATGGTTAATCCTTAATCCAATGACGAACTCATTGACCCAATAGGTTAACTTTTGACAAAAAAGTCAACTTTAGTCGAAATGATCAATCCTTGACAAATGACCAACCCATTGGCCTAATAGGTCAACTTTTGATCAAAAAGTCAATTTTGGTGAAAATAAATAATTTTTGAATTAATGACCAATTATTGACCCAAGAAGTCAATCTCTCACTAAAAAGTCAACTTTGGTCATATTTGACAATACTTGACCCAATGACGAACCCATTGACTTAAGACGTCATCCTTTGAAAAAATGGTAACTTTGGTCAAAATGGTGAATCCTTGACCCAAAAACCAACCCACTGACCCGAAAATTCAACTTTTGACCATAAAGTCAATTTGGGACAAAATAGTAAAATTTTTACTTAATTACCAATTATTAACCAAATAGGTTAACTTTTCACCAAAAAGTCCATTGTGGTCAAAGTGATCAAACTTTGGTCAAAATGATCAATCCTTGACACAATGACCAACTCATTGACCCAAAAGGATAAATTTGACAAAAAAGTCAATTTTGGTTAAAAGTGTCAATTTTTTACCTAATGGCCACCTCATTGACCGAAAAGGTCAACTTTTGAACAAAAAGCCAAGTTTAGTCAAAATAGTCAATTTATGACACAATGACCTAAATGTCAACTTTGATGAAGATGGTCAATCCTTGATCCAATGACCAACCAATTGACCCAATTTGTTAAATTTTGACTAAAGAGTCAACTTTGGCCAAAATGGTTAATCCTCGACCCAATCGACAATCTATCGACTCTAACAGTCAACTTTTGACCAAAAAATTAATTTTGCTAAAAATTGTCAATTTTTGACCTAATGACCGCCTCATTGACCTAAATCGGTCAAATTTTGACCAAAATGTTAACTTTGCTCAAAATGGTCAATCCTAGACCCAATGACCAACCCATTGACCCAATAGGTCAACTTTTGACCAAAAAGTCAATTTTGGTCAAAATAGTCAATTTTTGACCTAATGACAAATTTTTGACCAAGTAAGCCAATCGCTGACCGAAAAGTCAACATTGGTCAAGATGGTTAATCCTTGACCGATGACCAACCCGTTGAACCAGTAGGTCAACTTTTGACCAAAAAGTCAACTTTAGTCAAAATGATCAATCCTGGACCAAATGACCAACCCATTTGCCTACTAGGTCAAGTTTTGACCAAAAAGTTAATTTTGGTCAAAATAAGCAATTTTTGAATTAATGACCAATTATTGACCCAATAACTCAATCTCTGAAAAAAAAAGTCAACTTTGGTCAAAATGATCAATCCTTGAGACAGTGACAAACCCATTGACCCAATAGGTCATCTTTTGACCAAAACGCCAATTTTTGTTAAAATAGTCAATTTTTGAACTATTGACCACTAATTGACCCAATAGGTTAACTTTTGACAAGAAAGTCAACTTTGGTTAAAATGGACAATTTTTGACCCAATGACCAACCCATTAACCCAATATGTCAACTTTTGACCAAAAAGTCAACTTTTGTCAAAATGGTCAAATTCTTGACCCAAATACCAACTTAATGGCCAAATAGGTTAACTTTTCACCAAAAAGTTATCTTTGATCAAAATGGTTAATTTCTTACCCAATGACTATCCCATTGACCCAATGCATTAACTTTTGACCAAAAATTCTATTTCGGTCAAAATAGTCAATTTTCGACCTAATGATCTATTATTGACCCAATAAGTCAATCCCTGACCAAAAAGTCAACTTTGGTCAAATGGTCAATCCTTAGCCCAATGACAAACCAATTGACCCAATAGGTAGACTTTTCACCAAAAAGTCAGTTTTGGTCAAAATAGTCAATTTTTGACTTAATGACCACCCATTGACCCAACAGGTCAACTTTTAACCAAAAAGTCAATTTTTCTCAAAATAGTCAATTTATGGTCTAATGACTACTTATTGACGCAATATGCCAATCTTTGACCACAAAGTGACTTTTGGTCAAAATGATCAATCCTTAACCCAATGACCCACCCATTGACCCAATAGGTCAACTTTTGACCAAAAAGTTAACTTTGGACAAAATGATCAATCCTTGATCCAATGACCAACCCATTAGGCTAATAGGTCAAGTTTTGACCAAAAAGTCAATTTTGGTCAAAATTTTTAATTTTTTAGATAATGAGAAATCCAATAAGTCAATCTCTGACGAAAAAGTTAATTTTGGTCAAAATGGTCAATCCTTGACCCAATGACAAACCCATTGACCCAATAGGTCAACGTTTGACCAAAAATTCAATTTTAGTCAAAACAGTCAGTTTTTGAAATAATGACTACCCATTAACCCAATATGTCAACTTTTGACCAAAATGTCAACATTGGTCAAACTGGTCAATTTTTGACAAAATGACCAGCCCACTGACCCAATAGGTTAACTTTTGACTAAAAATTTAACTTTGGCAAAAATGGTTAATCCTTGACCCAATGACCAACCTATTGACCCAATAGGTCAACTTTTGATCAAAAAGTTAATTTTTCTCAAAATTGTTAATTTTTGACATAATGACCGCCTCATTGACCTAAATATGTCAAATTTTAACTAAAAAGACAACTTTGGTCAAAATGGTCAATCCTTGACCCAATGACCAACCCATTGACCCAATAAGTCAACTTTTGACCAAAAATTAAATTTTGCTTAAAATAGTTAATTTTTTACCCTGTAAACCAATCTCTGACCAAAAAGTCAATTTTGGTCAAGATGGTTAATCCTTAATCCAATAACCAACACATTGACCCAATGGGTCAACTTTTGACCAAAAAGCAACTTTAGTCAAAATGATCAATCCTTGACCTAATGACCAACCTATTAGCCTAGTAGGTCAACTATTGACCAAAAAGTCAATTTTGGTTAAAATAAACAATTTTTGAATTAATGACTAATTATTGACCCAATAAGTCAATCTCTCACCAAAAAGTAAACTTTGGTCATAATTATCAATACTTGACCCAATGACAAAAACATTGACCCAATGGGTCAATCTTTGAAAAAAACATAACTTTGGTCAAAATGGTAAATCCTTGACCCAATAACCAACCCACTGACCCAAAAATTTGACTTTTGACTACAAAGTCAATTTTGGCCAAAATAGTAAAATTTTTACTTAATTACCAATTATTGACCTACTAGGCCAACTTTTGACCAAAAAGTCAACTTTGGTCAAAGTGATCAATCCTTGACCCAATGAACAACCCTTCGACCCAATAGGTCAACTTTTGACCAAAAAAGTCAACTTTGGTCAAAATGGGCAATCCTTGACACCATGACCAACTCATTGACCCAAAAGGACAAATTTGATAAAAAAAGTCAATTTTGGTCAAAAGTATCAATTTTAGACCTAATGGCTAGCTCATTGACCCAAATGGTCAACTTTGGATCAAAAAGTCAAGTTTGGTCGAAATGGTCAATTTATAACACAATGACCTTAATGTCAACTTTGATGAAGATGGTCAATCCTTGATCCAATGACCAACCCATTAACCCAATTTGTTAACTTTTGACTAAAGAGTCAACTTTGGCCAAAATGGTTAATCCTTGACCCACTGACCAATCTATTGACCCAATAGGTTAACTTTTGACCAAAAAGTTAATTATGCTAAAAAATTGTCAATTTTTGACCTAATGACCGCCTCATTAACCTAAATCAGTCAAATTTTGACCAATAAGACAACTTTACTTAAAATGGTCAATCCTTGACCCAATGACCAACCCATTGACCCAATGACCAACCCATTGACCCAATTGGTCAACTTTTGACCAAAAAGTCAATTTTGGTCAAAATAGTCAATTTTTGACCTAATGATAAATTTTTGACCAAGTAAGCAATCGCTGACCAAAAAGTTGACTTTGGTTAACATGGTTAATCCTTGACCTAATGACCAACCCATTGAACTAGTAGGTCAACTTTTGACCAAAAAGTCAACTTTAATCAAAATGATCAATCCTGGACCAAATGACCAACCCATTTGCCTAGTAGGTTAACTTTTGACCAAAAAGTTAATTTTGGTCAAAATAAGCAATTTTTGAATTAATGACCAATTATTCACCCAATAACTCAATCACTGACCAGAAAGTCAACTTTGTTCAAAATGGTCAATCCTTGAGACATTGACAAACCCATTGACCCAATAGGTCATCTTTTGACCAAAACATCAATTTCTGTTAAAATAGTCAATTTTTGAACTATTCACCACCCATTGACCCAATAGGTCAACTTGTGACAAAAAATTCAACTTTGGTCAAAATGATCAATTTTTCACCCAATGACCAACCCTTTGACCCAATATGTCAACTTTCGACCAAAAAGTCATCTTTGATCAAAATAGTTAATTTCTGACCCAATAACCATTCCATTGACCCAATGCGTTAACTTTTGACCAAAAATTCAATTTTGGTCAAAATAGTCAATTTTCGACTTAATGATCAATTATTGACCCAATAAGTCAATCTCTGACCAAAAAGCAACTTTGGTCAAATGGTCAATCCTTGGCCCAATGACAAACCAATTGACCCAATAGGAGGTCAACTTTTGACCAAAAAGTCAATTTTGATCAAAATAGTCAGTTTTTGACTTAATGACCACGCATTGACCCAATAGGTCAACATTTAACCAAAAAGTAAATTTTTGTGAAAATAGACAATTTTTGGTCTAATGACCAACTATTGACGCAATATGCCAATCTCTGACCACAAAGTCACTTTTGGTCAAAATGTTCAATCCTTGACCCAATGACCAACCCATTAACCCAATAGGTCAACTTTTGACCTAAAAGTTAACTTTGGACAAAATGATCAATCCTTGATCCAATGACCAACCCATTAGCCTAATAGGTCAACTTTTGACCAAAAAGTCAATTTTGGTAAAAATATTTAATTTTTGAAATAATGAGCAATCCAATAAGTCAATCTCAGACCAAAAAGTTAATTTTAGTCAAAATGGTCAATCCTCGACCCAATGACAAACCCATTGACCCAATAGGTCAACTTTTGACCAAAAATTCAATTATGTTCAAAATAGTCAATTTTTGACCTAATGACTACCCATTGACCAATATGTCAACTTTTGACCAAAAGGTCAACTTTAGTCAAAATGGTCAATTTTTTACAAAATGACCAACCCATTGACCCAATCGGTTAACTTTTGACTAAAAAGTCAACTTTGGCAGAAATGGTTAATCCTTGACCCAATGACCAACCTAATAATCCAATAGGTCAACTTTTGAGCAAAAAGTCAATTTTGCTCAAAATTATCAATTTTCGACCTAAATGACCTTCTCATTGACCTAAATATGCCAAATTTTGACTAAAAAGACATCTTTCGTCAAATGGTCAATCCTTGACCCAATGACCAACCCATTGACCCAATGTCAACTTTTGATCAAAAATTTAATATTTGTTAAAATAGTCAATTTTCGACTAGTAAGTTCAATCTCTCGACCAAAAGTCAATTTTGGTCAAGATGGTTAATCCTTAATCCAATGACTAACCTATCGATCTAACAGTCAACTTTCGACCAAAAAGTTAACTTTAGTCGAAATGATCAATCCTCGACCAAATGACCAACCCATCGCCTAATAGATCAACTTTTCGACCAACAAGTCAATTTTGGTTAAAATAAAAATTTTTTGAATTAGTGACCAATTATCGATCCAACAAGTCAATCTCTCACCAAAAGTCAACTTTGTTCATAATCGCCAATACTCAATCTAATGACAAACCCATCGATCCAACAGTCAACCATCAAAAAAAGATAACTTTAGTCAAAATGGTAAATCCTCGACCCAATAACCAACCCATCGACCCAAGAATTCGACTTTTCAAGCACAAAGTCAATTTTGGACAAAAATAAGTAAAGTTTTTACTTAGTTACCAATTATCGACCTAATAGGTCATCTTTCGACCAAAAAGTCAACTTCTGGTCAAAGTGACCAAACCTCGACCCAATGAACAACCCTTGACCTAATAGTCAACTTTCGACCAAAAGTCAACTTTGGTCAAAATGGTCAATCCTTAACAAAATGACCAACTCATTGACCAAAAAGGACAAATTTGACAAAAAAAGTCAATTTTGGTGAAAAGTGTCAATTTTTGACCTAATGGCCACCTCATTGACCCAAAAGGTCAACTTTTGACCAAAACGTCAAGTTTGGTCAAAATGGTCAATTTATGACACAATGACCTAAATGTCAACTTTGACGAAAATGGTCAATCCTTTATCCAATGACCAACCCATTGACCCAATTTGTTAACTTTTGACTAAAGAGTCATCTTTGGCCAAAATGGTTAATCCTTGACCCACTGACTAATCTATTGACCCAATAGGTCAACTTTTGACCAAAAAGTTAATTTTGGTAAAAATTGTCAAATTTTGACCTAACGACAGCCTCATTGACCTAAATCGGTCAAATTTTGACCAAAAGACAACTTTGCTCAAAATGATCAATCCTTGACCCAATTACCAGCCCATTGACCCAATAGGTCAACTTTTGACCAAAAGTCAATTTTGGTCACATAGTCAATTTTTGACCTAATGACAAATTTTTGACCGAGTAAGCCAATCGCTGACCAAAAAGTCAACTTTGGTCAAGATGGATAATCCTTCCCAATGACCAACCCATCGAATCAAGCATGTCAACTTTCGACTAAAAAGTCAACTTTAGTCATTTTGATCAATCCCGACAAAAAGACCAACCCAATCGGCTTAGAGGTCAACTTTTCGACTAAAACGCTAATTTTTGTCAAAATAAGCATTTTTTAATTAATGACCAATTATCAATCTAATAACTCAATCTCTGACCATAAAGTAACCTTTGGTCAAAATGGTTAATCCTTGGGACAGTGACAAACCCATTGACCAAATAGGTAATCTTTTAACCAAAACGTGAATTTTGGTTAAAATAATCAATCTCAACTATCGACTCACCCATCGACTCCACAAAGTTAACTTTTGACAAAAAAGTCAACTTTGGTTAAAATGGTCAATTTTTGACCCAATGACCAACCCATTGATCCAATATGTCAACTTTTGACAAAAAAGTCAACTTTGGTCAAAATGATCAAATTCTCGATCTAATTACTAACTCAACGACCAAACAAGTCAACTTTCGACCAAAAGTCATCTTTGATCAAAATGGTTATTTTTCAATCTAATGACCATCCCATCGACTAAATGCGTTAACTATCGATCTAAAATTCAATTTTTGTCAAAATAGCGATTTTCGACCTAATGATCAATTTTCGACCTAATAAGTCAATCTCCGACCGAAAAGTTAACTTCGTTAAATGGTCAATCATCGGCTCCAATGACAAACCAATTAACCCAATAAAGTCAACTTTTGACCAAAAAGTCAATTTTGGTCAAAATAGTCAATTTTTGACTTAATGACCACGCATTGACTCTATAGGTCAACTTTTAACCAAAAAGTCAATTTTTGTCAAAATAGTCAATTTTTAGTCTAATGACCAATTATTTACGCAATATGCCAATCTTTGACCACAAAGTCACTTTTGGTCAAAATGGTCAATCCTTGACCCAATGACCACCCCATTAACCCAAAAAATCAATTTTTGACCAAAAAGTCAACTTTGGTCAAAATGGTTAAATTCTTGACCCAATTACCGACTCAATCGCCAAACAAAGTTAACTTTCGACCAAAAAGTCATCTTTGATCAAAATGGTTAATTTCGACCTAATGACCATCCCATCGACCCACTTACGTTAACTTGTGACCAAAAATTCAATTTTTGTCAAAATAGTCAATTTTTGACCTAATGATCAATTATTAACCCAATAAGTCAATCTCTGACCAAAAAGTCAACTTTGGTCAAATGGTCAATCCTTGGCCCAATGACAAACCAATTGACACAATAGGTTAACTTTTGACCAAAAAGTCAATTTTGGTCAAAATAGTTAATTTTTAACTTAATGACCACCCATTGACCCAATAGGTCAACTTTTAACCAAAAAAGTCAATCCTTGACCCAATGACCATCCCATTGACCCAATGTGTCAACTTTTGACCAAAAAGTTAACTTTGGCAAAATGATCAATCCTTGATCCAATGACAAACCCATTAGCCTAATAGGTCAACTTTTGTCCAAAAAGTCAATTTTGGTTAAAATATTTAATTTTTGAAATAATGTGTAATCCAATAAGTTAATCTCTGACCAAAAAGTTAATTTTGGTCGAAATGGCCAATCCTTGACCCAATGACAAACCCATTGACCAAATAGGTCAACTTTTAATCAAAAAGTCAATTTTGCTCAAAATTCTTAATTTTTGACCTAATGACCGCCTCATTGACCTAAATATGTCAAATTTTGACCAAAAAGACAACTTTGGTAAAAATGGTCAATCCTCGACCTAATGACTCAACCCATCGACCTAATCAGTCAACTTTCGACCAAAAATTCGATGTTGGTTATAAATAGTCAATTTTTGACCAAGTAAGCCAATCTCTGACCAAAAAGTTAATTTTGGTCAAGATGGTTAATCCTTAATCCAATGACCAACCCATTGACCCAATAGGTTAACTTTTGACCAAAAAGTTATCTTTAGTCGAAATGATCAATCATTGACCAAATTACCAACCCATCGGCCTAATTGGTCAACTTTTGACCAACAAGTCATTTTTGGTTAAAATAAATAATTTTTGAATTAATGACCAATTATCCTAATAAGTCAATCTCTCACAAAAAGTCAATTTTGGTCATAATTGTCAATCCTTGACCCAATAACCAACCCACTGACCCAAAAATTTGACTTTTGAGCACAAAGTAAATTTTGGACAAAATAGTAAAATTTCTACTTAATAACCAATTATTGACCTAATAGGTGAACTTTTGACCAAAAAGTCAACTTTGGTCAAAGTGATCAATCCTTGACCCAATGACCAACCCATTGACCCAATAGGTCAACTTTTGACAAAAAAGTCAACTCGGGTCAAATCGGTCAATCCTCGACACAACGACCAACTCATCGACCCAAAAAGAACAATTTTGGCAAAAAAGTTAATTTTGGTCAAAAGTGTCAATTTTTAACCTAATGGCCACCTCATTGACCCAAAAGGTCAACTTTTGACCAAAACGTCAAGTTTGGTCAAAATTGTTAATTTATGACACAATGACCTAAATGTCAACTTTGATGAAAATGGTTAATCCTTGATCCAATGACCAATCCATTGACCCAATTTGTTAACTTTTGACTAAATAGTGAACTTTGGCCTAAATGGTTAATCCTTGACCCACTGACCAATCTATTGACCCAATAGGTCAACTTTTGACCAAAAAGTTTATTTTGCGAAAAATTGTCAATTTTTGACCTAATGACGCACCTCATCGACCTAAATCGGCCAAATTTCGACCATAAAGACAACTTTGCTCAAAATGGTCAATCCTCGACCCAATGAGCAACCCATCGACCTAATAGGTCAACTTTCGACCAAAAGTCAATTTTAGTCAAAATAATGTGTTTCGACCTAATGACAAATTTTTCGACCAAGTAAGCCAATCATCGACCAAAAAGTCAAATTTGGTCAACATGGTTAATCCTTCCCAATGACCAACCCATTGAATCAGTAGGTCAACTTTTGACCAAAAAGTCCATTTTAGTCAAAATGATCAATCGTGGACCAAATGACCAACCCATTTGCCTAGAGGTCAACTTTTGACTAAAAAGTTAATTTTGGTTAAAATAAACAATTTTTGAATTAATGACCAATTATTGACCCAATAACTCAATCTCTGACCAAAAAGTCGACTTTGGTCAAAATGGTCAATCCCTGAAATAGTGACAAACCCACTGACCCAATAGATAATCTTTTAACCAAAACGTCAACTCAAGTTAAAATAATCAATTTTCGAACTATCGACCATCCATCGACCCAACAAGTTAACTTTCGACGATAAAGTCAACTTCGGTAAAAATGGTCAATTTTTGACCCAATGACCAACCCATCGACCCAATATGTCAAACTTTCGACCAAAAAGTGAACTTTGGTCAAAATGGCCAAATTCTCGACCCAATTACCAACTCAATGGCCAAATATGTCAACTTTTGACCAAAAAGTCATTTGTGATCAAAATGGTTAATTTCTGACCCAATGACCATCCCAATTACCAAATGCGTTAACTTTTGACTAAAAATTCAATTTAGGTCAAAATAGTCGATTTTCGACATTATGATCAATTATTGACCCAATAGGTCAATCTGTGACCGATAAGTCAACCTTGGTTAAATGGTCAAAACTTGGCCCAATGACAAACCAATTGACCCAATATGTCAACTTTTGACCAAAAAGTCAATTTTGGTCAAAATAGTCAATTTTTAACTTAATGACCACGCATTGACCACATAACTTTTAACAAAAAAGTCAATTTTTGTCAAAATAGTCAATTTTTAGTCTAATGACCAATTATTGACACACAAGCCAATCTCCGACCACAAAGTCACTTTTAGTCAAAATGGTCAATCCTTGACCTAATGACCATCCCATTGACCCAATAGATCAACTTTTAACCAAAAAGTCAACTTTGGTCAAAATGGTTAAATTCTTGACCCAATTACCAACTCAAAGGCCAAATAGGTTAACTTTTGACCAAAAAGTCATCTTTGGTCAAAATGGTGAATTTCGACCCAACGACCATCCCATTAACCCATCTGCGTTAACTTTCGACCAAATATTCAATTTGGTCAAAATAATGCCGACTCGACCGAATGATCAATTTTTCGACCCAATAAGTCAATCTCCCGACCAAAAAGTCAACTTCGTCAAATGGTCAATCCTCAGCCCAATGACAAACCAATTGACAGAAGATGTCAACTTTTGACCAAAAAGTCAATTTTGGTCAAAATAGTTAATTTTTGACTTAATGACCACCCATTGACCCAATAGGTCAACTTTTAACCAAAAAGTCAATTTTTGTAGAAATAGTCAATTTTTGGTCTAAGGACCAACGCAATATGTCAATCTTTGACCACATAGTCACTTTTGGTCAAAATGGTCAATCCTTGACCCAATGACCATCTCATTGTCCCAATAGGTCGACTTTTGACCAAAAAGTTAACTTTGGACAAAATGATCAATCCTTAATCCAATGAACAACTCATTAGCCTAGTAGGTCAAATTTTGACCAAAAAGTCAAATTAGGTCAAAATGTTTAATTTTCGAACTAATGAGCAATCCAATATGTCAATCTCTCGACAAAAAAGTTAATTTTGTCAAAATGGTCAATCCTCGCCCCAATGACAAACCAATCGACCTAATAGGTCAACTTTGATCAAAAAGTCAATTTTGCTCAAAATTATCAATTTTTGACCTAATGACCTCCTCATTGACCTAAATATGTCAAATTTTGACCAAAAAGACAACTTTGGTCAAAATGGTCAATCCTTGACCCAATTACCAACCCATCAACCCAATAGGTCAAGTTTTGACCAAAAATTCAATGTTGGTCAAAATAGTCAATTTTTGAACAAGTAAGCCAATCTTCGAACTAAAAAGTCAATTTTGGTCAAGATGGTTAATCCTTAATCCAATGACCAACTCATCTAACCTAATAAGTCAACTTCGACCAATAAGTCAACTTTAGTCAAAATGATCAATCCTCGACCAAATGACCAACCCATCGGCCTAATCTGGTCAACTTTCGACCAAAAAGTCGATTCGTTAAATAAATAATTTTTGATTTAATGACCAATTATTGACCCAATAAGTCAATCTCTCACCAAAAAGTCAACTTTGGTCATAATTGTCAATACTTGACCCGATGACAAACCCATTGACCCAACAGGTCAACCTTGGAAAAAAAGATAACTTTGGTCAAAATGGTAAATCCTCAATCTAATAACCAACCTAGTGACCCAAAAATTGATCGTAAACCACAAAGTCAATTTTGACAAAAAGTAAAATTTATACTTAATTACTAATTATTAACCTAATAAGTCAATTTTCGAACTAAAAAGTCTACTTTGGTCAAAGTGATCAATCTCGACCCAATGACCAAACCATCGATCTAACAGTCAACTAATTCACCAAAAGTTCACTTCGGTCAAAATGGTCAATCCTTGACATAATGACCAACTCATTGACCCAAAAGGACAATTTTGACAAAAAAAGTCAATTTTTGACCTAATGGCCACCTCATTGACCCAAAAGGTCAACTTTTGACCAAAAAGTCAAGTTTGGTCAAAATGGTTAATTTATGACACAATGACCTTAATGTCAACTTTAATGAAAATGGTCAATCCTTGATCCAATGACCAACCCATTGACCCAATTTGTTAACTTTTAACTAAAGAGTTAACATTGGACAAAATGGTTAATCCTTGACCCACTGACCAATCTTATTGACCCAATAGGTCAACTTTTGACCAAAAAGTTAATTTTGCTAAAAATTGTCAATTTTTTACCTAATGACCAAAATGGTTAATTTTTGACTCAATGACCATCACATTGACCAAATGCGTTGACTTTTAACCAAAAATTCAATTTTGGTCATAATAGTCGATTTTCGACCTAATGATCAATTATTGACCCAATAAGTTAATCTTTAACCGAATAGTCAACTTTGGTTAAATGACAATCCCTGGCCCAATGACAAACCAATTGAACCAATATGTCAACTTTTGACCAAAAAGTTAATTTTGGACAGAATAGTCAATTTTGACTTAATGACCACGCATTGACCCAATAGATCAACTTTTAACCAAAAAGTCAATTTTTGTCAAAATATTCACTTTTTGGTCTGATGACCAATTATTGACGCAATAACCAATCTTTGACCACAAAGTCACTTTTGCTCAAAATGGTCAATCCTTGACCCAATGACCACCCCATTGACCCAATTTATCAACTTTTGACTAAAAAGTCAACTTTGGTCAAAATGGTCAAATTCTTGACCCAATTACCAAGTCAATGGCCAAATAGGTCAACTCTTGACCAAAAAGTCTTCTTTGATCAAAATGATTAATTTTTGACACAATGTCCATCCCATTGACCAAATGCGTTAACTTTTGACCAAAAATTCAACTTTGGTCAAAATACGATTTTCGACCTAATGATCAATTATCGATCCAATAAGTCAATCTCTCGACCGAAAAGTCAACTTCGTTAAATGGTCAACTCTCGCCCAATGACAAACTAATCAATCTAACGGTCAACTTATGACCAAAAAGTCAAATTTGGTCAAAATAGTTAATTTTTGACTTAACGACCACGCAATGACCCAATTGGTCAAATTTTAACCAAAAAGTCAATTTTTGTCAAAATAGTCAACTTTTGGTCTAATGACCAATTATTGATGTAATATGTCAATCTTTCACCACAAAGTCACTTTTGGTCAAAATGGTCAATCCTTGACCCAATGACCACCCCATCGAATCCATCAGATCAACTTTCACCAAAAAGTCGACATTGATCAAAATGGTTAAATTCTTGAGCCAATTACCAACTCAATGGCCAAATAGGTTAACTTTTGACCAAAAAGTCATCTTTGATCAAAATGTTTAATTTTTGATTCAATGACCATCCCATTGACCCAATGCGTTATCTTTTGCCAAAAATTCAATTTAGGTCAAAATAGTTAATTTTCGACCTAATGATCAATTATTGACCCAATAAGTCAATCTCTGACCAAAAAGTCAACTTTAGTCAAATGGTCAATCCTTGGCCCAATGAAAAACCAATTGACCCAATAGGTCAACTTTTGACCAAAAAGTCAAATTTGGTCAAAATAGTTAATTTTTGACTTAATGACCACCCATTGACCGAATAGGTCAACTTTTAACCAAAAAGTCAATTTTGTAAAAATAGTCACTTTTGGTCTAATGACCAATTATTGACGCAAAATGCCAATCTTTGACCACAAAGCCACTTTTGGTCAAAATGATCAATCCTTGACCCAATGACTATCTCATTGGCCCAATAGGTCAACTTTTGACCAAAAAGTTAACTTTGGATAAAATGATCAATCCTTGATCCAATGACCAACCCAATAGCCTAATAGGTCAACTTTTGACCATAAAGTTAATTTTGGTCAAACTATTTAATTTTTGAAATAATGAGCATTCCAATAAGTCAATCTCTGACCAAAAAGTTAATCTTGGTCAAAATGGTCAATCTTTGACCCAATGACAAACCATTTGTCTCAATAGGTCAACTTTTGATCAAAAAGTTAATTTTGCTCAAAATCATCAATTTTTAACCTAATGATCACCTCATCGACCTTAATATGTCAAATTTCGACCAAAAAGACAACTTTAGTCAAAATGGTCAATACTCGACCCATAGACCAACCCATCGATCCAATAAAGTCAACTTTTGACTAAAATTTTATTATCAAGTTAAAATAACTAATTTTTTACTAAGCCAATCTCTCGACCAAAAAATCAATTTTGTTCTAGATGGTCAATCCTTGATCCAATGACCAACCCATCAACCTAATAGTCAACTTTCGACCAAAAAGTCAACTTTAGTCGAAATGATCAATCCTCGACTAAATGACCAACCCATCGCCTAATAGTCAACTTTCGACCAAAAAGTCAATTTTGGTTAAAATAAACAATTTTTGAATTAATGACAATTTATCGACCCATTAAGCTCAATCTCTCACCAAAAAGTCAACTTCGGTCATAATCGTCAATACTCGACCCAATGACAAACCTATCGACCTAACAGTCAACCTTCGCAAAAAATAACTTTTTCAAAATGGTAAATCCTCGATCCAATAACCAACCCACTCGACCTAAAAATTCGATCAGTCGACCACAAAATCAATTTTTGGACAAAATAGTAAAATTTTTACTTAATTACCAATTATTGACCTAATAGGTCAACTTTTGACCAAAATGTCAACTTTGGTCAAAGTGACCAATCCTTGACCCAACGACCAACCCATTAACCAAATAGTGAACTTTCGACCAAAAGTCAACTTCGTCAAAATGGTCAACCTCGACACAATGACCAACTCATTGACCCAAAAGCACAATTTTGACAAAAAAGCCAATTTTGGCCAAAAGTGTCAATTTTTGACCTAATGGCCACCTCATTGACCCAAAAGGTCAACTTTTGACCAAAAAGTCAAGTTCGGTCAAAATGGTCAATTTATGACACAATGACCTAAATGTCAACTTTGATGAAAATGTTCAATCTCGATCCAATGACCAAACCATCGACTCCAATTTGTTAACTTTCGACTAAAGAGTCAACTTTCACTAAAATGGTTAATCTTCGACCCGCCGACCAATCTATCGACTCAACAGTCAACTTTTGACCAAAAAGTTTATTTTGATAAAAATTGTCAATTTTTGACCTAATGACCGCCTCATTGACCTAAATCGATCAAATTTTAACCGAAAAGACAACTTTACTCAAAATGGTCAATCCTTGACCCAATGACCCAATAGGTCAACTTTTGACAAAAAAGTCAATTTTGGTCAAAATAGTCAATTTTTGACAAAGTAAGCCAATCGCTGACCAAAAAGTCAACTTTGGTCAAGATGGTTAAACTTTCCCAATGATCAACCCATTGAACCAAAGAGTCAAGTTTCGACCTAAAGTCAACTTTAGTCAAAATGATCAATCCTTGACTCAAGTGACCAACCCATTCGCTTCGAGGATAACTTTTCGACCAAAAAGTTAACTTTGGTCAAAATAAGCAATTTTCGACTTATCGAGCAATTATTGACCCAATAACTCAATCTCTCGACCAAAAAGTCAACTTCGTCAAAATGGTCAATCCTTAAGACAGCTTATCTTTTAACCCATCGATCTAATAGTAATCTTAACTAAAACATCAATTTCGAGTTAAAATAAATAATTTTTCAACTATCGACCACCCATCAATCTAAAAGGCGAACTTCGACAAAAAGTCAACTTTGGTCAAAATGGTCAATTTTTAACTTAATGAACAACCCATTGACCCAATATGTCAGCTTTTGACCAAAAAGTCAACTTTCGTCAAAATGGTCAAATTTTTTTTATCAATTTACCAACTCAATTACCAATAGGTCAACTTTTGACCAAGAAGTCATCTTTGATCAAAATGGTTAATTTCTGACACAATGACCAAATGCGTTAACTTTTGACCAAAAATTCAATTTTGGTCAAAATAGTCGATTTTCGACTTAATGATCAATTATTAACCCAATAAGTCAATCTCTGACCGAATAGTAACTCTCGTTAAATGGTCAATCCTCGCCCAATGACAAACCAATTTACCTAATAGTAAACTTTCGACTAAAAAGTCAATTTGGTTAAAATAGTCAATTTTTGACTTAATGACCACACATTGACCCAATTCGTCAACTTTTAACCAAAAAGTCATTTTTTGTCAAAATAGTCAATCTTAGGTCTAATGACCAATTATTGACGCAATATGCCAATCTTTGACCATAAAGTCACTTTTGGTCAAAATGGTCAATTCTTGACCCAATAACCACTCCATCGACCCAATAGGTTAACTTTGACCAAGAAGTCAACTTTGGTCAAAATGGTCAAATTCTCGCTCCAATTACTAACTCAAAGGCCAATAGTTAACTTCGACCAAAAAGTCATCTTTGATCAAAATGGTTAATTTCTCGACCTAATGACCATCCCATCGACCCAATGAGTTAACTTTTGACCAAAAATTCAATTTTGGTCAAAATAATCAATTTTCGACCTAATGATCAATTATCGACCCAATAAGTCAATCTCTCGACCAAAAAGTCAACTTCGTCAAATGGTAAATCTCGGCCTAATGACAAACCAATCGACCCAATCAGTCAACTTCACCAAAAATCAATTTTGGTCAAAATAGTTAATTCTCGACTTAATGACCACCCATCAATCTAACAGTCAACTTTTAACCAAAAAGTCATTTTTTGTGAAAATAATAATTTTTGGTCTAATGACCAATTATCGATGCAATATGTTAATTCGACCACAAAGTCACTTTTGGTCAAAATGGTCAATCATTGACCCAATAAGTCAACTTTTGACCAAAAAGTTAACTTTGGATAAAATGATTAATTCTTGATCCAATGACCAACCCATTAGCCTAATAGGTCAACTTTTAACTAAAAAGTCTATTTTTGTCAAAATATTTAATTTTTGAAATAATGAGCAATCCAATAAGTTAATCACTGACAAAAAAGTTAATTTTGGTCAAAACTGTCAATCCTTAACCCAATGACAAACCCATTGAACCAATAGGTGAAATTTTGATGAAAAAGTCAATTTTGCTCAAAATTGTTAATTTTTGACCTAATGACCGCCTCAATGACCTAAATATGTCAAATTTTGACCAAAAAGACAACTTTGGTCAAAATGGTCAATCCTTGACCCAATGACAAAGCCATTGACCCAATTGGTCAACTTTTGACCAAAAATTCAATTTTGGTTAAAATAGTTAATTTTTGACCAAGTATGCCAATCTCCGATCGTAAAGTCAATTTTCGTCAAGATGGCTAATCCTTAATTCAATGACCAAACCATCGACCCAATAAGTGAACTTTCGCCAAAAAATCAACTTTAGTCGAAATGATCAATCCTCGACCAAATGACCAACCCATCGCCTAATAGGTCAACTTTTCGACCAAAAAGTCAATTTTGGTTAAAATAAACAATTTTTAAATAAATGACCAATTATCGACCCAATAAAAATCTCTCACCAAATAGTCAACTTTCGTCATAATTGTCAATACTCGATCTAATGACAAACTCATCAATCTAATAAAGCCAACCTTCGAAAAAAGATAACTTTGGTCAAAATGGTAAATCCTTGACCAAATAACCAACATAGTAACCCAAAAATTTGATTGTTGACCACAAAGTCAATGTTGGACAAAATAGTAAAATTTTTACTTAATTTCCAATTATTGACCTAATAGGTCAACTTTCGACCAAAAAGTCAACTTTGGTCAAAGTGATCAATCCTTGACCCAATGACCAACCCATTGACCCAATAGATCAACTTTTGACCAAAAAGTCAACTTTGGTCAAAATGGTCAATCCTTGACACAATGACCAACTCATTGATCTAAAAGAACAAATTTGACAAAAAATGTCAATTTTGGTCAATAGTGTCAATTTTTTACCTAATGGCCACCTCATTGACCCAAAAGGTCAACTTTTGACCAGAAAGTCAACTTTGGTTAAAATGTTCAATTTATGCCACAATGACCTAAATGTCAACTTTAATGAAGATGGTTAATCATTGATCCATAGACCAACCCATTGATCCAATTTGTTAACGTTTGACTAAAGAGTCAACTTTGGCCAAAATGATTAATCCTTGACCTAATGACCAATCTATTGACCCAATAGGTCAACTTTTGACCAAAAAGTCAATTTTGCTCAAAATTTTCAATTTCTGACATAATCACTGCCTCATTAACCTAAATATGTCAAATTTTTACCAAAAATACAACTTTGATCAAAATGGTTAATCCTTGACCCAATGACCAACCCATTGACCCAATAGGTCAACTTTTGACTAAAAAGTCAATTTTGGTCAAAATAGTCAATTTTTAACCCAATGAACACTCATTAACTCAATAGGTCAACTTTTGACAAAAAAGTTAACTTTGGTCAAAAAAGTCAATTTTTGACCTAATGACCAATTATTGACTTAATAAGACAATCTCTGAGCAAAACGTCAACTTTGGTCATAATGGTCAATCCTTGACCCAATGACAAAATCATTGACCCAATATGTCAACCTTTGACCAAAAATTCAACTTCGGTCAAAATGGTAATCTTCGACCCATCGACCAACACACTCGACCTAATAGATCGACTTTTAACCAATAAGTAAATTTTGGTTAAAGTAGTAAATTTTTGACTTAATGACTAATTATTGACCCAATCGGTCAACTTTTTATAAAAAAGTTAACTTTGGTCAAAATGATCAATCCTTGACCCAATGAACAACCGGTTGACCCAAAAGGACGACTTTTGACCAAAAAGTCAATTTTGGTTAAAATTGTCAATTTTTTGCCTAATGACCAACTCATTGACCCTAAAGGTCAACTTTTAACCAAAAAGTCAAATTTGGTAAAAATGGTCTATTTCTGACATAATGACCTCAATGTCCACTTTGGTGAAAAAAGTCAATCCTTGATCTAAAGACCAACCCGTTGACCAAATTTATCAAATTTTGACTAAAAACCCAACATTGGCCAAAATGGTTATTCCTTGATCCAATGACCAAAATATTGACAAAATAGGTTAACTTTTGACCAAAAATTCAATTTTGCTTAAAATTGTCGGCTAATCTAATGACCCCTCATCGACCTAAATAAAGCGACTTTCGACAAAGAAGACAACTATGGTCAAAATGGTCAATCTCGTCCCAATGACCAACCCATCGACTCAATAGGTCAACTTTTAAAAAATAAGTCAATTTTGCGACCAAATAACAAATTATCAACCCAAATAAGTCAATATCTCGACTCGTAAAGTCAACTTAGGTCAAAATGGTTAATCATTGACTAATGTCCAACGCATTGACCCAATAGGTCAAATTTTGACCAAAAAGTCAACTTTGGTCAAAATGATAAATCCTTGACCAAATGACCAACCCATTGGCCTAATAGGTCAACTTTTGATCAAAAAGTTAATTTTGGTCAAAATAGTCAATTTTTGAGTTAATGACCAATTATTGACCCAATAAGTTAATCACTGACCAAAAAGTCAACTTTGGTCAATCCTTGACCCAATGATAAACACATTGACCAATAAGTCAACTTTTAACCAAAAGTTAATTTTGGTCAAAATAGTCAATTTTTGACCTAAACATCACCCATTGACCCAATAAGTCAACTTTTGACTAAAAAGTCAACTTTTGTTAAAATGGTCAATTTTTTACCTAATGACCAACCCAAAGACCAAATAAGTCAACTTTTGACCAAAAAGTCATTTTTGGTCAAAATGATCAATACTTGACCAAATTACCAACTCATTGACCAACAGTCAACTTTCGACAAAAAAGTAAACTTTTGCCAAAATAAATATCGCTTGATCGAATGACCTCCTCGTTGATCTAATAGTTAACATTCGACCAATAATTCAATTTTGGTCAAAATAATCAACTTTTGACCTAATGACCAATTATGACCCAATAACTCAATCTCTCGACCAAAAGTTAACTTCGTCAAAATGATCAATCCGAATCTTTCGACCAAAAAGTCTACTTCAGTTAATATGGTCAACTTCGATTCAATGACCAATCCATCAACCCAACAGTCAACTTTCGACAATAAGTCAATTTTGGTCAAAATGCATAATCTTTACCGAATGACCAACCCATCGAGTCAACAGTATCAACTTTCGACCGAAAAGTCATCTTGGTCAAAATGGTGAATTTCTGACCCAATGAGCACCCCATCGACCAAATGGATCAACATTCGACCAAAAATTTAATGTCTGGTCAAAATAACTAATTTTAGAATTAATGACCAATTATCGATCAAATAAGTCAATCTTCGACGAAAAAGTCAACTTTGGTCAAATGGTCAACTTCGACCCTATTACAAACCCATCGACGAAATAGGTCAACTATGACTAAAAAGTCAATTTTGTCAAAATAACCAATTTTCGACCTAATGAACACCCATAAACCCAAATAGTCAACTATCGCCAAAAAGTTAACTTTGGTAAAAATGTTCAAATTTTGTCCCAGTGACCAACCTATTGACCAAAAAGGTCCACTTTTAACCAGAAAGTCATCTTTGGTCAAAATGATCAATTCTTGACTAAATTACTAACTAATTAACCAAATAAGTCAACTTTTGACCAGAAAGTCATCTTTCGTCAAAATGGTCAATTTCTGACCCAATGATCACCCCCGTTGACCAAATGCGTTAACTTATGACCAAAAATTTAATTTTGGTCAAAATAGTCAATTTTTGACCTCATGACCAATTATTGACCCAATAAGTCAATCTTTGACCAATAAGTCAACTTTGGTCAAAATGGTCCATCCTGACCCAATGACAAAGCCATCGACCCAAAGAGTCGACTTTTAACTAAAAAATCAATTTTGGTCAAAATAATCAAATTTCGACTTAATGACCACCCATCAATCTAATATGTCAACTTTCGACCAAAAAGTTAATTTTGGTCAAAATGGACAATTTTTGACCTAATGACCAATTATTAACTCAATAAGTCAATATATGATCAAAAAGTCAACTTTGGTAAAAATAATCAACCTTCGACCCAATAAGCTCAACTTTTGACCAAAAATTCAACTTTGGTCAAAATGATCAATCCTTGACCCATTGACCAAACCAACTGCCTAATAGGTCAACTTTTTACAAAAAAGTCAATTTCGGTCAAAATAACTAATTTTTGAATTAATGACCAAGTATTGACACAATAAGTCAATCTCTGACCAAATAGTCAACTTTGGTCAAAATGATCAATTTTTTACCCAATGACAAACTTGTTGACCCAATTTTGGTCAAAATTGTCAATTTTTTACCTAATGACCACGCATTGATCCAATAGGTCAAATTTTCTCCAAAAAGCAAACTTTGGTAAAAATGGCCAATTTTATACCCAATGACTAACCTATCGACCAATCGGTCAACTTTCACTAAAAACTATCTTTTGTCAAAATGGTCAATTTTCGACCTAATTACCAACTCATTGACCAAATAGGTCAACTTTTGACCAAAGAGTCAACTTTGGTCAAGATGATCACTTTCTGACCCAATGACCACCCCGTTCAGCCAATGAGTTAACTTTTGAGAAAAAATTCAATTTTGGTCAATATAATTAATTTTTTACCTAATGACCAATTATTAACCCAATAAGTCAATCTCTGACCAAAAAGTCAACTTTGTTCAAAATGGTCAATCTCGACCCATCGACAAACCCATTGACTCTATAGGTCAACTTTTGACCAAAAAATTAGTTTTCGTTAAAATAGTCAATTTTTGACCAATCGACAACCCATTGGCCAAAAAGGACAACTTTTGTCCAAAATGTCAACATTCGTCAAAATGGTCAACTTTGGACCTAATGACCAACCCATTGACCCAATTGATTAACTTTTGATTAAAAAGTCATCTTTGATCAAAATGGTCAATTTTCGACACAATTTCCAACTCATCGACCATATAAGTCAACTTTCGACCAAAAAGTCAACTTTGGTAAAAATTGTTAATTTCTGACCTAATGAGCACCTCGTTGTCCCAATGGATCAACTTTTGACAAAAACATTAATTTTGGTCAAAATAGTCAATTTTTGACCTGATGACCAAACTTGTCAATTTTTCAATTAATGATCAAATATTGAACCAATAAGTCGATCTCTGACCAAAATCCAACTTTGGTTAAAATGGTATTTCCTTGACCCAATGACAAACCCGTTGACCCAACAGGTCAATTTTTGAATAGAAAATCAATTTTGGTCAAAATAGTTAATTTTTGACTTAATGACCACCCATTGACCCAATAGGTCAAATTTTAACTGAAAAGTCAAATTTGGTCAAAATGGTCTATTTTTGACCCAATGACAAACCAATTGACCTAATAGGTCAACTTTTGAACAAAAAGTCCTCTTTGGTCAAAATGGTTAATTCGTGACCCAATTACCAATCATTGACCAAATAGGTCAACTTTTGGTAAAAAAGTCAACTTTAGTCAAAATGGTTAATTTCTGACCCAATGAGTTAACTTTTGACCAAAAATTCAATTTTTGTCAAAACAGGTTAACTTTTGACCAAAAAGTCATCTTTCATCAAAATGGTCAATTTCTAACCCAATGACCACCCCGTTGACTCAATGGGTCCACTTTTGACCAAAAAAATAAAATAGTCAATTTTTGACATAATAACCAATTATCAATCTAATAAGTCAATCTTCGACCAAAAAGTCAACTTTGGTCGACATCCTAACAAGTCAACTTTCACCAAAAAGTCAATTTTGGTGAAAATACCAATTTTTAACTTAATGACCAATTATCGACCCAAGAAGTTAATCCGCGACCAAAAAGTCAACTTCGAGAAAATGGTCAATCCTCGACCCAACGATCAACCCATCGACCAATAGTCAACTTTTCGACCAAAAAGTCAACTTCTGGTCAAAATGATCAATCTTCGACCCAATGACCAACCCATTCGACTAATCAGTCAACTTTCGACCAAAAAGTCAATTACTGGTCAAAATGGTTAATTTTTGAATTAATGACAATTTATTGACCTAATAAGTCAATCACTGACTAAAAAGTCAACTTTGGCAAAATGGCCAATCCTTGACCCAAAGACAAACTCATTGACCCAATAGGTCAACATTTGTCCAAAAAATCCATTTTGGTCAAAATAGTCAATTTTTGACCTAACGACAACCCATTGACCCAATAAGTCAACTTTTGACGAAAAAGTCAACTTTGGTCAAAATGTTCATTTTTGACCCAATGACCAACCCATCGACCTAACAGTCAACTTCGACCAAAAAGTCATCTTTTTCAAAATAGCAATTTCGACCCAAACGCCAACTCATCGACCTAATAGTCAACTATCGACCACAAAGTCAACTTCGAGTTAAAATGGTCGAGCTCTCGACCTAATGACCACCCCGTTCACCTCAGACGGTTAACATTCGACCAAAAATTTATTTCTAGGCAAAATAATATTTTCGACCTAATGACCAATTATCAATCCAATAAGTCAATCTCCGACAAAAAAGTCAGTCTTGGGTTAATATGGTGAACTTTCGACCCAATGACAAACCCATCAATCTAATAGTCAACTTTTAAATAAAAGTTAATTTTGGTCAAAATAGTTAAATATCGACTAAATCACCAATTATCAATCTAATAAGTCAATCTTCGACTAAAAAGTCAACTTTAGTCAAAATGCTAAATCCTCGTCCCAATGACTAACCCATCGACCAATAGATCGACTTTCGACCAAAAAGTCAATTTTGGTCAAAATAAGTAATTTTTGAGTTAATGACCAATTATCGACCTAATATGTCAAATCTTCGACCAAAAGTCAACTTCTGGTCAAAATGGTCAATCCGACCCAATGACCAACTCATCGACATCGATACAGTTAACTTTTAACCAAAAAGTTAACTTTGGTCAAATTGACAATCTTCGACCCAATGACCAACTCATTGACACAAAAGGTCAACTTTCGACTAAAAAGTTAAATTTGCAAAATGGAAAATTTTGTTTGGTGGAAATGGTAAATCCTTGATCCAATGACCAACCTATTGACCCAATTTGTCAACTTTTGACTAAAAAGTAAACTTTAGCCAAAATTATTAATCCTTGACCCAATGACCAACCCGTTGACCCAATTGGTCAACTTTTGATCAAAAAGTCAATTTTACTCAAAAGTGTCAATTTTTGACCAAATGACTGCCATATTGACCTAAATAGCTCTAGTTTTGACCAAGAAGACAACTTTGGTCAAAATGGTTAATCCTTAACCTAATGACCAACCATTCAATCTAACAGTCAACTTTTAACCAAAGAATTAATTTCTGGCATACTAATTTTTTACTTAATGACCAATTTTCGACCCATAAGCTCAATCTCTTACCAAAAGTCAACTTTCGTCAAAATGGTCAATGCTTCGACCAAATGACTAACCTATCGACCTAACAGTCAACTTTCGACTAAAAAGTCCACTTCGGTCAAAATGATCAATCTTTCACCCAATGACCAACCTATTAAATTTCAATAAGTCAAGTTTGAGCGAAAACTCAATTTTGGTCAAAATAGTTAATTTTTGAATTAATGATCAATTATTGACCAGAAAGTCAACTTTAGTCAAAATGGTAAATCCTCAACCCAATGGCAAACCCATCGAACCCAAAGAGTCAACTTCGACCAAAAGTTAATTTTGGTCAAAATTGTCAAATTCTGACCTAATGACCACCCATTGACCCAATAGGTCAACTTTGGTCAAAATGGTCAATTTTTGACCCAATGACCACCCCGTTGACCCAATGGCTCAACGTTTAACCAAAAATTTAATTTTGGTTAAAATAGTCAATTTTTGACTTAGTGACCAATATGGTCAATTTTTGAATTAATGACTAATTATTGACCCAATAAGTCAATCTTTGACCAAAAAGTCAACTTTGATCAAAAGGGTCAATCCTTGACCCAATGACAAACCCATTGCCACAAAAGGTCAACTTTTGACCAAAAATTCAATTTTGGTCAAAATTGTCAATCTTTGACCTCATGACCACCCATTGACGCAATAGGTCAACTTTTGACCAAAAAGTCGACTTTGGTCAAAATGGTTAATTTTGGATCCAATGACCAACCCATTTACCCAATAGGTCAACTTTTGACCAAAAAGTTATCATTGGTAAAAATGGCTAATTCTTGAGCCAATTACCAACTCATCGAATAAATAGTGAACTTCGACCAAAAAGTCAACTTTGGTCAAAATGGTCAATTTCAATCCAATGACTAACTCTTGCTGATCGAATGGGTTAACTTTTGACCAAAATTCAATCTTGGTCAAAGTAGGTCAACTTTTAACCAAAAAGTCCTCTTCGGTCAAAATGACCATTTTCTGACCGAATGACCACCCCGTTGACCCAGTGGGTTAACATTTGACAAAAAATTCAATTTTCGTAAAAATAGTTAATTTTTGACATAGTGACCAATTATGGACCCAAAAAGTCAATCTCTGACAAAAAGTCAACTTTGGTCAAAATAGTCAATCCATGACCAAATGACAATCATTGACCCAATTGGTCAACTTTTGACCAACGAGTCAATTTTGGTCAAAATTGTCAGTTTTCGACTTAATGACAACTCATTGACCCAATAAGTCAATTTTTGACCAAAAAGTCTATTTTGGTCAAAAAAAGTCAATTTTTGTCCTAATGACCAGTTATTGATCTGCTAAGCAAATCTATGACCAAAAAGTCAATTTTTGTCAAAATGATTAATTCATAACCCAATGACCAACCCATTGACCCAATAAGTCATCTTTTGACCAAAAAGTCAACTTTGGTCGAAATAATCAATCCTTGAGCCAATGACCAATCCATTAAGCTAACAGTCAACGTTCGACCAAAACTCAATTTGGTCAAAATAATTAATTTTGAATTAATGACCAATTATTTACCCAACAAGTCAATCTCTAACCAAAATCAACTTCGTCAAAATGAACAACTCTCGACCCAAGACAAACCATCGACCTAATAGGTCAAGTTTCGACCTAAAAGTCAACTTTGGTCAAAATGGTCAATTTTTTACCCAATGACTAACTCATCGACCCGATTGTTCAACTTCTGTCTAAAAAGTCATCTTTGGTCAAAATGGTCAATTTTCGACTTATTTACCAACTCATTGATCAAATAGGCAACTTTCGACCAAAAAGTCAACTTTAGTCAAAATTGTCAATTATCGACCCAATGACCACCATGTCGACCTAATGGATTAACTTTGATCTAAAAATTCAATTTTGGTCAAAATAGTCAATTTCTGATCTATTGAACAATTATCGACCCAATAAGTCAATCTCCGACCAAAAAGTCAACTTTGGTCAAAATGGTCAATCCATGACCCAATCGAGAAACTTATCGACCAAATAAGTCAACTTTCGACAAAAAAGTCAATCTTGGTCAAAATGCTCAATTTTCGACCTAATGACCAACCCATTAACCCAATTAGTTAACTTTTAACCAAAAAGTCAACTTTGGTCAAAATGGTCAATTCTTGACCTAATTATCAACTCATTAATCTAATAGTTCTAACTAAAAATTCAATTTGTCAAAATAATCAATTTTCGACCTAATGACCAATTATCGACCCAATAAGTCAATCTTCGACCGAAAATTCAACTTTGGTTAAAATGGTCATTCCTCGACCTAATGACAAACCCATCGATCCAATAGTCAACTTTTGATCAAAAGGTTAATTTTGGTCAAAATAGTCTACTTTGATCTAATGACCACCCATCAATCTAATAGTCAACATTTCGACCAAAAAGTCAACTTCGGTCAAAATAAGTAAATTTTGATCTAATGACCAACCCATCGACCATCAATGGGTCGGTCATCTAGTTTCAACATTCGACTAACAAAGGCATCTTTGGTTAAAATGGTCAATTCATGATCTAATTACCAACTGATTGACCAACAGTCAACTTTCGACAAAAAGTCAACTTTGGTCAAAATGGTCAATTTCTCGACCTAATCACCTCCCGTCTCACCCAATGGGTTAACTTTCGACCAAAAATTCAATTTGGTCAAAATAGTACACTCGACCTAATGACCAATTATCGACCTAATAATTCAATCTCTGGCCAAAAGGTCAACTTTTGTCAAAATGGTCATTCCTTGACCCAATGACAAACCTATTGACCCAATAGGTCAACTTTTGACCAAAAAGTTAATTTTGGTCAAAACAGGCATTTTTGACCTAATGACTGCCCATTAACCCAATAGATCAACTTTTGACCAAAAAGTCAACTTTGGTTAAAGTGGTTAATTTCTGACCCAAAGACTCTCGTTGACCCTGTGGGTCAACTTTTGACAAAAAAATTAATTCTTATCTAAATAATTAATTTTTGACTTAATGACCAATTATTGACCCAATAAGTCAATCTCTGACCAAAAAGTCAACATCGATCAAAATGGTCAATCCTTGACCCAATAACCAACCCATCGACCTAATAGGTAAAATTTCGACCAAAAGTCAACTTCGGTCAAAACGGCCAATCCTCGACCAAATGACCAATCCATCGCCCTAATATGTCATCTTTGATAAAAAGTAAATTTGGTCAAAACATACAATTTTCAACCTAATAACCAATTATCGACACAAGAATTCAATGTTCGACAAAAAGTCAACTTTCGATAAAAATGGTCAATCCTCGATCCAATGACCAACCCATCGACCAAACAGTCAACTTTCGACCAAAAGTTAACTTCGTCAAGATGACCAATCCTCGACCAATGACCAACCCATCGATCTAATGTGTTAACTTTCGACTAAAAAGTTAATTTTGTTCAAAATTGTCAATTTTTGAATAATGACCAATTATTTACCCAAGAAGTCAATCTTCGACAAAAACTCAACTTCGGTCAAAATGGTCAATCCTTCGACCCAATGGCGAACCCGTCGACCCAATAAGTCTACTTTCGACCAAAAAGTCAATTTTGACAAAATAATCATTTTTCGACCTAATGAACACCCATTAACCCAAAAGGTTAACTGTTGACAAAAATTCAACTTTGGTCAAAATGCTTAATTTCTTACCCAATGACCAACCCATCGACCCAATAAGTCAACTTTCGCCAAAAATTCATCTTTGATCAAAATGGTCAATTCTCGACCAAATTACCAACTCATCGACTAAATAAGACAACTTTTCGACCAAAAAGTCAACTTCGGTCAAAATGGTCAATTTCTGACGTAATGTCCATCTCGTTCACCCAACTAAGTTAACATTCGACCAAAAATTTAATTTTGGTCACAATAATCAATTTTTGAACTAATGACCAATTATCGACCCAATAAGCCAGCCTCCGAGCAAAAAGTCAACTTTCGGTCAAAATGGTCAATCCTCGACCCATTAACCGAATCTGGTCAACTTCGACCAAAATGTCAACTTTGGTCAAAATGATCAATCCTCGACCCAATGTCCAACCCGTCGTCCTAATAAGTCAACTTTCGACAACAGTCAATTTCGGTCAAAAAGTTAATTTTGAATTAATATCCAATTATCGACCCATTTAGTCAATCTCGACCAAAAAGTCAACTTAGGTCAAAAAGGTCAATCCTTGACTCAATGACAAACCCATCGACCCAATTGGTCAACTATCGATCAAAAGTTCATACTTTGGTCAAAATTATCAATTTTCGATCTAATGACTCACCCATCGACCTAACAGTCAACTTTCGACTAAAAAGTCATCTTATTTCAAAATGGTTAATTCTTAACCCAATTACCAACTCATCGACCAAATAGTCAACTTTCGACTAAAGTGTCAACTTTGGTTAAAATGATAAATTTCGACTAATGACCACCCCGTTAACCCACTAAGCTAACTTTCCACCAAAAATTAAATTTTGTTCAAAATACTCAATTTTCGACCTAATGACCAATTGTTGGCCGAATAAGTCAATCTGCGACCAAAAAGTCAACTTTGGTCAAAATGGTGAATCCATGACCCAATGACAAACCCATTGACCCAATAGGTCAACTTTTGTCCAAAAAGTTAGTTTTAGTCAAAATAATCAATTTTTGACCTGATTACCACCCATAGTTCAAAAAGTCCACATTTGTAAAAATGGTCAATTTTTTACCCATTGACCAACCCATTGACCCAATAGATCAACTTTTGACCTAAAAGTCATCTTTGGCGAAAATGGTTAATTCGTGACGCAATTACCAACACATTGACCATATAGGTCAACTTTTGACCAAAAAGTCAACGTTCGTCAAAATGGTTAATTTCTGACTAATGAGCACCCCGTTGTCCCAAAGGATCTACTTTTGACCAAAAATTTAATTTTTATCAAAATAGTCAATTTGTGTCCTAATGACCAAAATAAAGGTATTTTTCAATTAATGACCAATTATCAATCTAATAAGTCAATCTCTCGACCAAAAAGTCAACTTAAAGTTAAAATGGTCAATCATCGACCCAATGACAAACCCATCGACCCAATGGTCAACTTTCGACCAAAAAGTCGACTTTGGTCAAAATACCAATTTTCGACCTAATGACCACCCATCGACCTAATAGGTCAACTTTCGACAAAACAGCTAACTTTCGTCAAAATGGTCAATTTTCAATCTAACGACCTACCCATCGACCCAAAGAGGTCAACTTTCGACCAAAAAGTCATCTGGTCAAAATGGTCAATTACTCGACCCAATTACCAACTCATCGACCAACAGTCAACTTTCGACCAAAAAATCAACTTTGGTTAAAATGGTCAATTTTTGACCCAATGACCACCCCGTTCACCCAATGGGTTAACTTCTGACAAAAAATTTGATTTTGGTTAAAATGGGTCAAATTTTGTCCAAAAAGTCATCTTTCGTCAAAATAGCCAATTTCTGACCCAACAACCACCCTGTTGACCCGATGGGTTAACTTTTGACAAAATTTTCAATTTTCATTAAAATAGTCAATTTTTGACCTAATAACCAACTATAAACCCAATAAGTCAATCTCTGACCAAAAAGTCAAATTTGGTCAAAATGGTTAATCCTGCACTCTAACGACAAACACATCGACCCAACAGTCAACTTTCACCAAAAACTCAATCATAGTCAAAAGAGTCAATTTTCGACTTAATGACCACCCATCGACTCCAATCAGGTTAACATTTATCCAAAAAGTCAATTTTGGTCAAAATAGTCAATTTTCGACTAAATGACCAAATTATCGACCCAGTAAGCCAATCTCTGACCAAAATGTCAACTTTCATCAAAATGGTCAATCCTTAACCCAATGATCAACCCATTGACCCAATTTAATTTATGACCAAAAAGTCAACTTTGGTCAAAATGATCAATCATTAACCCAATGACTAACCCATTAGACTAATAGGTGAACTTTTGACAAAAAGTCAATTTTGTCAAAACAGTAAATTTTTGTATTAATGACCAATTATTGACCCAATATGTCAATCTCTAATCAAAAAGTCAACTTTGGTCAAAATGGTCAATCCTTGACCCAATGACAATCCCATTGACCCGAAAGGTAAACATTTGACCAAAAACTCAATTTGGGTCGAAAAAGTCAATTTTTGATCGAATGACCACCCATTGACCTAATATGTCAACTTTTGACCAAAAAGCCAAGTTTGGTCAAAATGGTCAATCTTTTACCCAACCCATTGACCCAATAAGTCAACTTTGACCAAAAAGTCATCTTTTGTCAAAATAGTCAATTCTCGACCCAATTACCAACTCATTGACCTAGTAGGTCAACTTTTGACCAAAAAGTTAACTTTGGTTAAAATGGTGAATTTCTGACCCAATGACTACCCGTTAACCCGATGGGTTAACTTTTGACCAAAAATTCTATTTTGGTCAAAATAGTCAATTTTTTACCTAATAAACAATTATTGACCCAATAAGTCAATGTTTGACCAAGAAGTCAACTTTGGTCAATGTGGTGAATCTTTAACCCAATGGCAAACTCATTGACCTAAAAGGTCAGCTTTTGTTCAAAAAGTCAATTTTGGTCAAGATCGTCAATTTTTTACATAATGACCAATTATTGACCCAATAAGTCAAACTCTGAGCAAAAAGTCAACTTTGGTCATAATGGTCAATCGTTGACCCAATGACAAACCCATTGACCCAATAGGTCAACTTTTGACCAAAAAGTCAACTTTGGTCAAAATGCTAAATCATTGACCCAATGACCAACCAACTGACCCAATAGATCGACTTTTGTACAAAAAGTGAATTTTGGTCAAAATAGTAAATTTTAGACTTAATGACCAATTTTTGACCTAATAGGTCAACTTTTGACCAAAAATTTAACTTTGGTCAAAATGGTCAAGCCTTGACCCAATGACCAACCCATTGACCCAATAGGTCAACTTTTGACCAAAAAGTCAACTTTGGTCAAATTGGTCAATCCTTGACCCATTAACGAACTTATTGACACAAAAGAACAACTTTTGACCAAAAAGGTAACTTTGGTCAAAATTGTCAATTTTTGACTTAATGACCACCTCAATGACCTAAAAAGTCAACTTTTGACCAAAATGTCAAATTTGGTCAAAATGGTCAATTTTTTACACTATGTCCTAAATGTAAAGTTTAGTGAAAATGGTCATTCCTTGATCCAATGACCAACCCATTGACCCAATTTGTCAAATTTTAACTAAAAAGTCAACTTTAGCTAAAATGGTGAATCCTTGACCCAAAGACCAACCCATTGACACAATAGGCCAACTTTTGATCAAAAAGTTAATTTTACTCAAAATTGTCAATTTTTGATCTAAGGACCGCCTCATTGACCTAAATAAGTCAACTTTTCACCAAGAACATAACTTTCGTCAAAATGATCAATCCTTGACCCAATGATCAACCCATAGACCTAAAAGGTGAACTTTTGACCAAAAAGTCAATTTTGGTAAAAACAGTCAATTTTCGACCTAATGACCAATTATCGACCCAATAGAATCCAATCTCTCGACTAAAAAGTCAACTTTGCAAAAATTGATCAATGCTCAATCTAATGATCAACCCATCGAATCCAATAGTCAACTTTTCGACCAAAAGTTAACTTCGTCAAAATGACTAATCCTCGACCAATGACTAACCCATCGACCTAATAAAGTCAACTTTTGATCAAAAAGTCAACTTTGTCAAAATACCACATCTTCGAATCAATGACCAATCATCGACCCAATAAGTCAATCTCTAACCAAAAACTCAACTCTGGTCAAAATGGTCAATCCTTGACCCAATGACGAACCCGTTGAGCCAATAAGTCTACTTTTGACCAAAAAGTCAATTTTGGTCAAAATAGTCATTTTTGACCTATTAAACACTCATTGACCCAAAAGGTTAATTTTTTACCAAAAAGTCAACTTTGGTCAAAATGCTAAATTTTTTACCCAATGACCAACCCATTCACCCAATAGGTTAACTTTTGGCCAAAAATTCATCTTTGGTCAAAATGGTCAATTCATGACCAATTTTCCAACTCATTGACCAAATAAGACAACTTTTGACCAAAAAGACAACTTCGGTCAAAATGGTCAATTTCTGACCCAATGTCCATCTCGTAAACCCAATGGGTTAACTTTTGACAAAAAATTCAATTTTGGTCAAAATAATCAATTTTTAACTTAATGACCAATTATTGACCCAATAAGCCAGTCTCTGACCAAAAAGTCAACATTGGTCAAAATCGTCAATCCTTGACCCAATGTACAACCAATTGGCTTAATATGTCAACTTTTGACCAATAAGTCAATTTCGGTCAAAAAAGTTAATTTTTAATTAATGACCAATTATTGACCCATTAAGTCAATCTCTGATCAAAAAGTCAACTTTGGTCAAGAAGGTCAATCCTTAACCCAATGACAAACCCATTGACCCAATTAGTCAACTATTGACTGAAAAGTTTATATTGGTCAAAATTGTCAATTTTTGACCTAATGACCACCCATTGACGCAATAGGTTAGCTTTTGACCAAAAAAGTCAACGTTGGTCAAAATGGTAAATTTTTGACCCAATGACCAACCCATTGACCTAATAGGTCAACTTTTGAATAAAAAGTCATCTTATGTCAAAATGGTCAATTCTGAACCCAATTACCAACTCATCGACCAAATAGGTCAACTTTTGACCAAATAGGTCAACTTTTGACCAAAGAGTCAACTTTGGTTAAAATGACAAATTTCTGACTCAATGACCACCCCGTTAACCCAATGGGTTAACTTTTGACAAAAAAATAAATTTTGTTCAAAATAGTTAATTTTTGACCTAATGACCAATTATTGGCTGAATAAGTCAATCTGTGTCCAGAAAGTCAACTTTGGTCAAAATGGTGAATCCTTGATCCAATGACAAACCCATTGAACCAATAGGTTAAATTTTGTCCAAAAAGTTAGTTTTGGTCAAAATAGTTTATTTTTGACCTGATGACCACCCATTCACCCAATTGGTTAAATTTTGACCAAAAAGTCAACGTTGGCAAAAATGGTCAATTTTTTACCCAATGACGAACCCACTGACCCAATAGATAAACTTTTAACCTAAAAGTCATCTTTTACGAAAATGGTTTATTCGTGATGCAATTACCAACTCATTGACCATATAGGTCAACTTTTGACCAAAAAGTCAACGTTGGTCAAAATGATTAATTTCTGACTAATGAACGCCCCGTTGTCCTAATGGATCAACTTTTGACCAAAATATTAATTTTTATCAAAATAGTCAATTTGTGACCTAATGACCAAAACAATGAATTTTTGAATTAATGACCAATTATTGACCCAGTAAGACAATCTCTGACCAAAAGGTCAACTTTGGTTAAAATGGTCAATCATTGACCCAATGACAAACCCATTGACCCAATAGGTCAACTTCGACTAAAAATTCAATTTTGGTCAAAATAATAATTTTCGACCTATCGACTCACCCATCGATCCTAACAGTCAACTTTCGACAAAACAATGAACTTTGCAAAAATGGTCAATTTTCGATCTAATGACCGACCCATCGACTCCAAAGAGTCAACTTTTGACCAAAAAGTCATCTTTGATCAAAATGGTCAATTCTTGACCCAATTACCAACACATTCACCAAATAGGTCAACTTTTGACAAAAAAATTAACTTTGGTCAAAATGCTCAATTTCTGACCCAATGAACACCCCGTTCACCCAATGGGTTAACTTCTGACAAAAAATTCGATTTTGGTTAAAATAGGTCAATTTTTGTCCAAAAAGTCATTTTTCGTCAACATAGTCAATTTCTGACCTAACGACCACCCGTCAATCTACCAAGTTAACTTTCGACCAAAAATTCAATTTTGCGTTAACAATAGCTAATTTTCGACCTAATAACCAATTATAAACCCAATAAGTCAATCTCTCGACCAAAAAGTCAAATTTGGTCAAAATGGTTAATCCTGCACTCTATCGACAAACTCGTCGACCTAACATGTCAACTTTCGACCAAAAACTCAATTTTGGTCAAAAGTGTCAATTTTCGACTTAATGACTCACCGATCGACCCAATCGAGTTAACTTTTATCCATAAAGTCAATTTTGCTAAATACCATTTATTCAATTAAATCGACCAATTATCAGCTAAAATATCATCTTTCGTCAAAATGGTCATTCCTTAAACCTAATGATCAACCCATCGACACAATAACAGTTAATTTATGACCAAAAAGTCAACTTCTGGTCAAAATGACCAATCATTAACCCAACGACTAACCTGGTCAACTTTTTACAAAAAAGTCAATTTTGGTTAAAATAAGATATTTTTGAATTAATGACCAATTATCGACCCAACATGTCAATCTTCGATCAAAAAGTCAACTTTCGTCAAAATGCGTCAATCCTCGACCCAATGACAATCCTATCAATCTCGATAGGTCAACAATCGACCAAAATCTATTTTGGTCAAAAAGTCAATTTTCAATCGAATCACCACCCATCGACCTAATATGACAACTTTCGACCAAAAAGTCCAAATTCGACAAAATGGTCAATTTCCGACCCAACTCATCGACTCAACAGTCAACTTTGACCAAAAAGTTATCTTTTATCAAAATGGTCAATTCTCGACCTAATTACCAACTCATTGACCTAGTAGGTCAACTTTTGACCAAAAAGTCAACTTTGGTCAAAATGATCAATTTCCGCCCAAATGACTACCCCGTTCACCCTATGGGTTAACTTTTCACAAAATAAACAATTATTGACCCAATATGTCAATCTTTGACCAAAAAGTCAACTTTGGTCATGTGGTGAATCTTTGACCCAATGGCAAACCCATTGACCCAATAAGCCGCCTTTCACTAAAAAGTCGATCTGGTCAAGATCGCTGAATTTTACATAATGACCAAATTATCGACCCAATAAGTCAATCTCCGACCAAAAAGTAAACTTTCGTCATAATGGTCAATCGCTCGACCCAATGACAAACTCATCGACCTTATAGTCAACTTCGACCAAAAAGTCAACTTTGGTTAAAATGGTAAATCATCGACCCAATGGATCGATCACTTTTGTACAAAAAGTCAATTTTGGTCAAAATAGTAAATTTGCGACGTAATGACTAATTATCGAATCCAATATGTCAACTTTCGACCAAAAAGTCAACTTTCGGTCAATCCTCGACTCCAATGACGTAACTTATTGACCCAAAAGGACAACTTTACACCAAAAGGTCAATTTTGTCAAAAATGTCAATTTTCTAATCTTAATGACCACCTCAATGACCTAAAAGTTCAACTTTTCACCAAAATGTAAATTCGTCAAAATGATCAATTTCGATCAAAATGCTAAATGTAAACTTTGGTGAAAATGGTCATCCTCGATCAAATGACCAACCTATCAATCTAATTTATTAACTTTTAACTAAAAAGTCGAACTTCAGCCTAAAATGGTGAATCCTTCGACCCAAAGACTAACCCATCGAACCTAATAAAGCCAACTTTCGGACCAAAAAGTCAATTTTACTCAAAATTGTCAATTTTTGACCTAATAACCACCTCATTGATCTAAATAAGTCAACTTTCGACCAAGAAGACAACTTCGTCAAAATGGCCAATCCTCGAATCCTAACAAAGTGAACTTTCGACAAAAAAGTCACTTTTAGTCAAAATAGCTTAATTTTTGACCTAATGACCAATAATCGAATCTAATAAGCCAATCTCTCGACCAAAAAGTCAACTCAAAATGGTCAATATCGACCTAACAAGTCAACATTCGACATAAAAGCTAATTTCGGTCAAAATAACCATTTTTCGTCTAATGACCACCCATCAATCTCAATATGTCAACATTTAACCAAAAACTCAACTTCGGTCAAAATTGTCAACTCCTCGAACTAATGACCAACTCATCGATCCAACAGTCAACTTTCGACATAAAACTCAATCATGTCAAAATGGTCAATTCTCGACCCAAAGACCAACCCGTCGACCTAATGGGTTAACTTTCGACCAAAAATTCAAATTTGGTCAAAATCGTCAACTTCGACCTAATGACCAATTATCGACTCCAAAAAGTCAAACTCGACTCAAAAATTCAACTTTCGGGTCAAAATGGGTGAATCTCGACCCAATGATCAAACTCGATCGATCTAATAAAGCCAACTTTTCGACCAAAATGTCAATTTGGTTAAAATAGTCAATTTTCGACCTAATGACCACTCAATCGACCTAATGAGTCAAATTTTCGACTAAAAAGTCAATTTGGTCAAAATAGCCAATTTTCGACCCAATGACTCAACTCCATCGACCCAAGAGGTCAACTTTCGACAAAAAGTCATCTTTCGTCAAAATGATTAATCTCGACCCAATTACCAACTCATCGACCAAATAAACTTTCGACAAAAAAGTCAACATCGCTTCAAAATGACCCATTTCTAACCTAAAGACCTCCTCGCTCACCCAACGAGTAACTTTCGACTAAAAAATCATTTTGGTCAAAATAGTTAATTTTTGACCTAAAGACCAATTATTGACCCAATAAGTCTATCTCTAACCTAAAAGTCAACTTTTGTCAAAATGGTAAATCCTTGACTCAATGACAAAGCCATTGACCTAATAGGTCAACTTTTAACAAAATAAGTCCAATTTTCGACCTAATCACCACCTATCAATCTAATAGTCAACTTCGACCAAAAAGTGAACTTTCGGTTAAAATGATCAATTTTCACCCAATGACCAACCCATCGACCCAATCAAATCAACCTTCATTCAAAAAGCCATCTTCTAATCAAAATGGTTAATTTTCGACCCAATTACGCACTCATCGATCAAACAGTCAACTTTCGATCAAAAAGTCAACTTCGGTCAAAATAAGTCAATTTATGATCCAAATGACTACCTCTTCGACCGAATGGGTCAACTTTCGACCAAAAATTTTATTTTGGTCAAAATAATCAATTCTTTACCTAAAGACCAATTATTCACCCAATTAGTCAATCTCTCGATGAAAATGTCAATTTTGCTCTAAATTGCACAATCCTCGATCTAATGACCAACCCATCGACCTAGTAGATCAACTTTTGTCTAAAAAGTTAATTTCGGTCAAAATGATCAATCCCTCGACCCAATGACCAACCCATTAACTCTAATAAGGTCCACTTTCGACCAAAAAGTAATTTTTGGTCAAAATACCAATTTTTAACCTAATGACCAATTATCGACCCGTAAGTCAATCTCTAACCAAAAAGTCAACTTTGTTCAAAATAAGTGAATCTTCGACCCAATGTCCAACCCATCGAACCTAAGAGGTCAACTTTCACCAAAAAGTGAAGCTTTCAGTCAAAATGACCAATCATCGACCGAATGATCAACCCATTGGCCTAAGACGACAACTTTTAACCAAAAAATCAATTTGGATAAAAATAGTAAATTTTTTAATTAATTTCCAATTATGGACCCAATAAGTCAATCTCCGACCAAAAAGTCAACTTTAATCAAAATGGTCAATATTTGACCCAATGACAAACACATTAACTCAATATGTCAACTTTTGATTAAAAATCAATTTTGTTTAAAATAGTCATTTTCTGACCTAATGAACCACCGTTTATCTAATAGGTCACCATTTGACCAAAAAGTCAACTTTGGTCATAAAGTGAGTTAACTTCTGACCCAATGACCAACCCATCGACTCTAATCAAGTAAACTTTTGACAAAATTACTAACTCATCGACCAAATAGTCAACATTCGATCCAAAAGTTAACTTTGGTCAAAATGGACATTTTATGATCCAATGACCACTCCGTTCACCCAATGGGTTAACTCTCGACCAAAAATTCAATTTTGTTCAAAATAGCCAATTTTCGACCTAATGACCATTTATCGATCTAATACGACAATCTTCGACCAAAAAGTCAACTTTAGTCAAAATGGTCAATCCTCGACCTAATGACAAACCAATCGACCTAATAAGTCAAACTTCAGACTAAAAATTCAATTTGGTCAAAATAATCAATATATCGACTTAATGATCCACCTATCGATCTAATAGGTCAACTTTCGACCAAAAAGTCAACTTTGGTCAAAATGGTCAATTCATGACACATATACCAACTCATCGACCAAACAGATCAACTTTTCGACAAAAAATCAACTTTTGGTCAAATGGCCAATTTCCGACCCAATGAACCACCTGAATTAACCTAATGGGTCAACTTCGACAAAAAATTTATTTCGACCAAAATAACCAACTTCGACCTAATGACTAAAATAAGAATTCGAATTAATGGCCAATCGATCGACTTGAGTAAGCTAATTTCCAACTCATCGACTAAATAAGTCAACTTCGACAAAATCACTTTGGCTATAAAATCGTCAAATTTCAATCTAATGACCTCCCCGTTAATCTAATGCGTTAACTTCAATCCACGAGTTAACTTTCGACCAAAAGTTAATTTTGACCAAAATTGTCAAATTTCGACCTAATGCCAATTAACTATCTAACCAATAAATCAATCTTCACCAAAAAGTCAACTTTCAGTTAAAATGGTCAATCCTCAACTCAATCGATAAACCCATTAACCCAACAACTACCGACCAAAAAGTCAATTTTGGTTAAAATTGTCAATTGTCGACCTAAATGACCACCTATTAACCCAATATGTCAACTTTCGACCAAAAGTCAACTTCTGGCAAAATGATCAATTTTCACACTAATGATCAACTCCATCGACTTAAAAGATTAACTTTCGACCAAAAGTTATCTTTGATCAAAATTGTCAATTCTGACCCAATTACAAACTCTTCGACCAAACAGTCAACTTTTCAACAAAAAATCAACTTTGGTTAAAATGGTCATCCAATCTAATGACCACCTCTTCGACCCACGTGGTCAACTTTCGACTAAAAATTTAATTTCGGTCAAAATAATCAATTTTTAACCTAATGACCAATTATTCACCCAATAAGTCAATCTCCGACCAAATAGCCAACTCCGACAAATGCTCAATCGTCTAATCTAATGACCAACCCATCGAATAATAATAGTCAACTTCACCAAAAGTCAACATTGGTCAAAATGGTCAATCCATTATCCAATGACTAACCCAATGGATTTACTGCAGTCAACTTTGACCTAAAAAGTTAATTTGGTCAAAATAAATAATTTTAAATTAAAGACCAATTATAGACTCAATATGTCACTCTCAACTAAAAGTTAACTTTAGTCAAAATGGTCAATCTCGAATCTCGATGACAAACCCATCGACCCAAAAAGTCAAAATTTTATTTAAAAGTCAATTTCGTCAAAATCGAGCAATTCTTCAACTAATTAACACCCATCGACCAAACTTCGTCAACTTTGATCAAAATGTCAACTTTGGTCAAAATGGTCAAATTTTGTCCCAACGACCAACCCATTGATCTAATAGTCAACTTTCGACTAAAAAGTCATCTTTTGCCATGGGCCAGACTAAATACCAACTCATCAATAAATATGCAAACTTTTGATAAAAAAGTCAACGCTGTCAAAATGGTCAATTCTTGATCCAATGACTCACCTCCACAGCTAATCGGTATTCACTAAAAATTCAATTTCATCGTCAAATAACTAATTTTTTTACTTAATGGCCAATTAATGACTAATACTGATAATCTTCACCATAAAGTCAACTTCGTCAAAATGGGTCAATACTTGATCCAATGACAACCATCGACTCAATCGGTTAACTTTTGAATTGCAAGTCAATTTTGGTCAAAATAGTTAATTGTTAATTTAATGACCACCTGCTAAGGATCAACTAATACCACCAAAAGTCAACTTTGGCCAGAATGACCAATCTATTGACTCAATAGGTCAACTTTTGACCAAAAAGTTTATTTTGATAAAAATTATCAATTTTTAACCTAATGACCGCCTCATTGACCTAAATCGATCAAATTTTAACCGAAAAGACAACTTTACTCAAAATGGTCAATCCTTGACCCAATGACCAACCCATTGATCCAATAGGTCAACTTTTGACAAAAAAGTCAATTTTGGTCAAAATAGTCAATTTTTGACCAAGTAAGCCAATCGCTGACGAAAAAGTCAACTTTGGTCTGGATGGTTAATCTTTCTGATCAACCCATTGAACCAGTAGGTCAACTTTCGACCTAAAAGTCAACTTTAGTCAAAATGATCAATCCTGTAATCAAGCGACCAACCCATTCGCTTCGAGGATAATCTTCTTTGACCAAAAAGTTAACTTTGGTCAAAATAAGCAATTTTTGACTTATTGAGCAATTATTGACCCAATAACTCACTCTCTGACCAAAAAGTCAACTTTGGCCAAAATGGTCAATCCTTAAGACAATTATCTTTTAACCCATTGACCCAATAGGTAATCTTTGGCCAAAATGGTCAATTTTTGACCTAATGAACAACCCATTGACCCAATATGTCACTTCGACCAAAAAGTCAACTTTCGTCAAAATGGTCAAATTTTTTATCAATTTACTCAACTCAATGACCAAATAGTCAACTTTCGACCAAGAAGTCATCTTCGATCAAAATGGTTAATTTCTGACACAATGACTAAATGCGTTCACTTTCGACTCAAAAATTCAATTTTATCAAAATAACGATTTTCGACCTAATGATCAATTATTAACCCAATAAGTCAATCTCTCGACCGAATAATAACTTTCAGTTAAATGGTCAACTCTGACCAATGACAAACCAATTTACCCAATAGTCAACTTTTCGACCAAAAAGTCAATTTTGGTTAAAATAGTCAATAATTTTGACTTAAAGACCACACTATCGACCCAATTGGTCAACTTTAACCAAAAAGTCATTTTTTCATCAAAATAGCCAATTTTAGCCTAATGAGCAATTATCGACGCAATATGCCAATCTCGACCATAAAGTCACTTTTATCAAAATGGTCAATTCTCGACCCAATAACTACTCCATCGATCTAATAGTCAACTCTCGACCAAGAAGTCAACTTTGGTCAAAATGGTCAAATTCCCGCCTAATTACCAACTCAATGGCCAAATAGGTTAACTTTCGACTAAAAAGTCATCTTTGATCAAAATGGTTAATTCTTCGACCTAATGACCATCCCATTGACTCAATGAGTTAACTCTTTGACCAAAAATTCAATTTTGGTCAAAATAACTTAATTTTCGGACCTAATGATCAATTATCGACCTAATAAGTCAATCTCTCGACCAAAAAGTCAACTTCGTCAAATGGTAAATCCTCGCCCAATGACAAACCAATCGATCGATCAAGTCAACTTTTGACCAAAAAATCAATTTTAGTCAAAATAGTTAATTCTCGACTTAATGACCACCCATTGACACAATAGGTCAACTTTTAACCAAAAAGTCAATTTTTGTGAAAATAATAATTTTTCGTCTAATGACTAATTATCGATGCAATATGTTAATTCGACCACAAAGTAACTTTTGGTCAAATGGTCAATCATCGACCCAATAAGTCAACTTTCGACCAAGAAGTTAACTTTGGATAAAATGATTAATTCTTGATCCAATGACCAACCCATTAGCCTAATAGATCAACTTTTGACCAAAAAGTCTATTTTGGTCAAAATATTTAATTTTTGAAATAATGAGCAATCCAATAAGTCAATCAATGCAAACCCATTGAACCAATAGGTGAAATTTTGATGAAAAAGTCAATTTTGCTCAAAATTGTTAATTTTTGACCTAATGACCGCCTCATTGACCTAAATATGTCAAATTTTGACCAAAAAGACAACTTTGGTTAAAATTATTAATCCGACCCAATGACAAAGCCATTGACACAATTGGTCAACTTTTGACCAAAAATTCAATTTTGGTTAAAATAGTCAATTTTTGACCAAGTATGCCAATCTCTGACCAGAAAGTCAATTTTGGTCAAGATGGCTAATCCTTAATTCAATGACCAAACCATTGACCCAATAGGTGAACTTTTGGCCAAAAAATCAACTTTAGTCGAAATGATCAATCCTTGACCAAATGACCAACCCATTGGCCTAATAGGTCAACTTTTGACCAAAAAGTCAATTTTGGTTAAAATAAACAATTTTTAAATAAATGACCAATTATTGACCCAATAAAAAAATCACTCACCAAATAGTCAACTTTAGTCATAATTGTCAATACTTGACCCAATAACAAACTCATTGACCCAGTAGGCCAACCATTGAAAAAAAGATAACTTTGGTCAAAATGGTAAATCCTTGACCCAATAACCAACCTAGTAACCCAAAAATTTGATTGTTGACCACAAAGTCAATGTTGGACAAAATAGTAAAATTTTTACTTAATTTCCAATTATCGATCTAATAAGTCAACTTTCGACCAAAAAGTCAACTTTGGTCAAAGTGATCAATCCTCGACACAATGACCAACCCATCAATCTAACAGATCAACTTTTGACCAAAAAGTCAACTTTGGTCAAAATGGTCAATCCTTGACACAATGACCAACTCATTGACCCAAAAGAACAAATTTGACAAAAAATGTCAATTTTGGCCAATAGTGTCAATTTTTTACGTAATGGCCACCTCATTGACCGAAAAGGTCAAATTTTGACCAGAAAGTCAACTTTGGTTAAAATGTTCAATTTATGACACAATGACCTAAATGTCAACTTTGATGAAGATGGACAATCATTGATCCATATACCAACCCATTGATCCAATTTGTTAACGTTTGACTAAAGAGTCAACTTTGGCCAAAATGGTTAATCCTTGACCTAATGACCAATCTATTGACCCAATAGGTCAACTTTTGACCAAAAAGTCAATTTTGCTCAAAATTGTCAATTTCTGACATAATCACTGCTTCATTAACCTAAATATGTCAAATTTTGACCAAAAATACAACTTTGATCAAAATGGTTAATCCTTGACCCAATGACCAACCCATTGACCCAATAGGTCAACTTTTGACTAAAAAGTCAATTTTGGTCAAAATACTCAATTTTTAACCGAATTGAACACTCATTAACCCAATAGGTCAACTTTTGACAAAAAAGTTAACTTTGGTCAAAATAGTCAATTTTTGACCTAATGACCAATTATTGACTCAATAAGACAATCTCTGAGCAAAACGTCAACTTTGGTCATAATGGTCAATCCTTGACCCAATGAAAAAATCGTTGACCCAATATGTCAACCTTTGACCAAAAATTCAACTTTGGTCAAAATGGTAATTCCTTGACCCATTGACCAACACACTGACCCAATAGATCGACTTTTAACCAATAAGTAAATTTTGGTTAAAGTAGTAAATTTTTGACTTAATGACTAATTATTGACCCAATCGGTCAACTTTTTATAAAAAAGTTAACTTTGGTCAAAATGATCAATCCTTGACCCAAAGAACAACCGGTTGACCCAAAAGGACGACTTCCCAAAAAGTCAATTTTGGTCAAAATTGTCAATTTTTTGCCTAATGACCAACTCATTGACCCTAAAGGTCAACTTTTGACCAAAAAGTCAAATTTGGTAAAAATGGTCAATTTCTGACATAATGACCTCAATCTCAACTTTGGTGAAAAAAGTCAATCCTTGATCTAAAGACTAACCCGTTGACCCAATTTATCAAATTTTGACTAAAAACCCAACATTGGCCAAAATAGTTATTCCTTGATCCAATGACCAAAATATTGACAAAATAGGTTAACTTTCACCAAAAATTCAATTTTGCTTAAAATTGTCAGCTTGACCTAATGACCCCTCATCGACTCCAACAGTAGACTTTTGACAAAGAAGATAACTTTGGTCAAAATGGTCAATCCTTCTCCCAATGACCAACCCATTGACTCAATAGGTCAACTTTTAAACAAATAGTCAATTTTGTGACCAAATAACCAATTATCGATCCACAGAAGCCAATATCCCACTGTAAAGTCAACTTTAGTCAGATCGCTAATCATCGATTAATGACTAACGATTGATCTAATAGTCACATTTCGACTAAAAAGTCAACTTCGGTCAAAATGATAAATCCTGACCAAATGACCAACCCATCGCCTAATAGGTCAACTTTCGACCAAAAAGTTAATTTTGGTCAAAATAACCAATTTTCGAAGTTAATGACCAATTATCGATCCAATAAGTTAATCACTCGACCAAAAAGTCAACTTCGTCAATCCTCGACCTAATGATAAACACATCGAATTAATAAGTCAACTTTTAACCAAAGTTAATTTTGGTCAAAATAACCAATTTTTGACCTAATCATCACCCATCAATCTAATAAGTCAACTTTCGACCAAAAAGTCAACTTTTGTTAAAATGGTCAATTTTTTACCTAATGACCAACCCATTGACCAAATAAGTCAACTTTTGACCAAAAAGTCATTTTTGGTCAAAATGATCAATACTTGACCAAATTACTAACTCATTGACCAAATAAGTCAACTTTTGACCAAAAAGTAAACTTTTGCCAAAATAGTCAGTTTCTGACCGAATGATCTCCTCGTTGACCCAATAGGTTAACATTTGACCAATAATTCAATTTTGGTCAAAATAATCAACTTTTGACCTAATGACCAATTATGGACCCAATAACTCAATCTCTGACCAAAAAGTTAACTTTGGTCAAAATGATCAATCCTTGACCCTTTGACCAAAAAGTCTACTTTGGTTAATATGGTCAATCCTTGATTCAATGACAAATCCATTGACCCAATAGGTCAACTTTTGACAATAAGTCAATTTTGGTCAAAATGCATAATTTTTACCGAATGACCAACCCATTGAGTCAACAGATCAACTTTTAACCGAAAAGTCATCTTTGGTGAAAATGGTGAATTCCTGACCCAATGAGCACCCAATTGACAAAATGGATCAACTTTCGACCAAAAATTTAATGTTGGTCAAAATAGTCAATTTTAGAATTAATGACCAATTATTGATCAAATAAGTCAATCTTCGACGAAAAAGTCAACTTTGGTCAAATGGTCAATCCTTGACCCAATGACAAACTCATTGACGAAATAGGTCAACTATAGACTAAAAAGTTAATTTTGGTCAAAATAGTCAATTTTTGACCTAATGAAGACCCATAAACCCAGTAGGTCAACTATTGGCCAAAAAGTTAACTTTGGTAAAAATGTTCAAATTTTGTCCCAGTGACCAACCTATTGACCAAAAAGGTCGACTTTTAACCAGAAAGTCATCTTTGGTCAAAATGATCAATTCTTGACTAAATTACCAACTAATTAACCAAATATGTCAACTTTTGACCAAAAAGTCAACTTTCGTCTAAATGGTCAATTTCAGACCCAATGATCACCCCCGTTCACCAAATGGGTTAACTTATGACCAAAAATTCAATTTTGGTCAAAATAGTCAATTTTTGACCTCATGACCAATTATTGACCCAATAAGTCAATCTTTAACCAATAAGTCAACTTTGGTCAAAATGGTCCATCCTCGAATCTAATGACAAAGCCATCAATCCAAAGAGTCGCCTTTTAACTAAAAAATCAATTTTGGTCAAAATAGTCAAATTTTGACTTAATGACCACCCATTAACCCAATATGTCAACTTTCGACCAAAAAGTTAATTTTGGTCAAAATGGACAATTTTTGACCTAATGACAAATTATTGACTCAATAAGTCAATATATGATCAAAAAGTCAACTTTGGTAAAAATGGTCAATCCTTGACCCAATAGTTCAACTTTTGACCAAAAATTCAACTTTGGTCAAAATGATCAATCCTTGACCCATTGACCAAACCATCTGCCTAATAAGTCAACTTTTTACAAAAAAGTCAATTTCGGTCAAAATAACCAATTTTTGAATTCATGACCAACTATTGACACAATAAGTCAATCTCTGACCAAATAGTCAACTTTTGTCAAAATGGTCAATTTTTTACCCAATGACAAACTTGTTGACCTAATTTTGGTCAAAATTGTCAATTTTTTACCTAATGACCACGCATTGATCCAATAGGTCAAATTTTCTCCAAAAAGCAAACTTTGGTAAAAATGGCCAATTTTATACCCAATGACCAACCCATTGACCAATTGGTAAACTTTTGACTAAAAAACTATCTTTTGTCAAAATGGTCAATTCTTGACCCAATTACCAACTCATTGACCAAATAGGTCAACTTTTGACCAAAGAGTCAACTTTGGTCAAGATGATCACTTTCTGACCCAATGACCACCCCGTTCAGCCAATGGGTTAACTTTTGAGAAAAAATTCAATTTTGGTCAATATAGTCAATTTTTTGCCTAATGACCAATTATTAACCCAATAAGTCAATCTCTGACCAAAAAGTCAACTTTGTTCAAAATGGTAAATCCTTGACCCATTGACAAACCCATTGACTCTATAGGTCAACTTTTGACCAAAAAATTAGTTTTCGTTAAAATAGTCAATTTTTGACCAATTGACAACCCATTGGCCCAAAAGGTCAACTTTTGTCCAAAAAGTCAACATTCGTCAAAATGATCAACTTTGGACCTAATGACCAACCCATTGACCCAATAGATTACCTTTTGATTAAAAAGTCATCTTTGATAAAAATGGTCAATTCTTGACACAATTTCCAACTCATTGACCATATAGGTCAACTTTTGACCAAAAAGTCAACTTTGGTCAAAATTGTTAATTTCTTACCTAATGAGCACCTCGTTGTGCCAATGGATCAACTTTTGACAAAAAAATTAATTTTGGTCAAAATAGTAAATTTTTGACTTTCTGACCAAACTAGTCAATTTTTCAATTAATGATCAATTATTGAACCAATAAGTCGATCTCTGACAAAAATCCAACTTTGGTTAAAATGGTATTTCCTTGACCCAATGACAAACCCGTTGACCCAACAGGTCAACTTTTGAATAGAAAATCAATTTTGGTCAAAATAGTTAATTTTTGACTTAATGACCACACATTGACCCAATAGGTCAAATTTTAACTGAAAAGTCAACTTTGGTCAAAATGGTCAATTTTTGACCCAATGACAAACCAATTGACCTAATAGGTCAACTTTTAACCAAAAATTCCTCTTTGGTCAAAATGGTCAATTCGTGACCCAGTTACCAATCATTGACCAAATAGGTCAACTTTTGATAAAAAAGTCAACTTTGATCAAAATGGTCAATTTCTGACCCAATGAGTTAACTTTTGACCAAAAATTCAATTTTGGTCAAAACAGGTCGACTTTTGACCAAAAAGTCATCTTTCATCAAAATGGTCAATTTCTAACCCAATGACCACCCCGTTGACTCAATGGGTCCACTTTTGACCAAAAAATTAAAATAGTTAATTTTTGACCTAATAACCAATTATTGACCCAATAAGTCAATCTTTGACCAAAAAGTCAACTTTGGTCGACCCAATAGGTCAACTTTTGACCAAATAGTCAAATTTTGACTTAAAGACGACCTATTGATCCAATAGGTCAACTTTTGACCAAAAAGTCAATTTTGGTGAAAATAGTCAATTTTTAACTTAATGACCAATTATTGACCCAGTAAGCTAATCTGTGACCAAAAAGTCAACTTTGGAGAAAATGGTCAATCCTTGACCCAACGATCAACCCATTGACCAATAGGTCAACTTTTGACCAAAAAGTCAACTTTGGTCAAAATGATCAATCCTTGACCCAATGACCAACCCATTCGACTAATAGGTCAACTTTTGACCAAAAAGTCAATTATGGTCAAAATGGTTAATTTTTGAATTAATGACAATTTATTGACCTAATAAGTCAATCAATGACAAAAAAGTCAACTTTGGCAAAATGGCCAATCCTTGACCCAAAGACAAACTCATTGACCCAATAGGTCAACTTTTGACGAAAAAGTCAACTTTGGTCAAAATGTTCATTTTTGACCCAATGACCAACCCACTGACCCAATAGGTCAACTTTTGACCAAAAAGTCATCTTTTTTCAAAATAGTTAATTCTTGACCCAAACGCCAAGTCATTGACCTAATAGGTCAACTTTTGACCACAAAGTAAACTTTGGTTAAAATGGTCGAGCTCTGACACAATGACCTCCCCGTTCACCAGATGGGTTAACATTTGACCAAAAATTCTATTTTGGACAAAATAGTCATTTTTGACCTAATGACCAATTATTGACCCAATAAGTCAATCTCTGACTAAAAAGTCATCTTTGGTTAATATGGTGAATCTTTGACCCAATGACAAACCCATTGACCCAATAGGTCAGCTTTTAAATAAAAAGTTAATTTTTGTCAAAATAGTTAAATATTGACCAAATCACCAATTATTGACCCAATAAGTCAATCTTTGACCAAAAAGTCAACTTTGGTCAAAATGGTAAATCCTTGTCCCAATGACTAACCTACTGACCAATAGATCGACTTTTGACAAAAAAGTCAATTTTGGTCAAAATAGTAAATTTTGAGTTAATGACCAATTATTGACCTAATATGTCAAATTTTGACCAAAAGTCAACTTTGGTCAAAATGGTCAATCCTTGACCCAATGACCAACTCATTGACACGATAGGTCAACTTTTAACCAAAAAGTTAACTTTGGTCAAATTGGACAATCCTTGACCCAATGACCAACTCATTGACACAAAAGGTCAACTTTTGACTAAAAAGTTAAATTTGGTAAAAATGGAAAATTTATGTTTGGTGGAAATGGTAAATCCTTGATCCAATGACCAACCTATTGACCCAATTTGTCAACTTTTGACTAAAAAGTAAACTTTAGCCAAAATTATTAATCCTTGACCCAATGACCAAGCTTGTTGATCGATTAGTCAACTTTTGATCAAAAAGTCAATTTTACTCAAAAGTGTCAATTTTTGACCAAATGACCGCCTTATTGACCTAAATAGCTCTAGTTTTGACCAAGAAGACAACTTTGGTCAAAATGGTTAATCCTTAACCTAATGACCAACCATTTGACCCAATAGGTCAACTTTTAACCAAAGAATTAATTTTGGACAGTCAATTTTTTACTTAATGACCAATTATTGACCCAGTAAGCCAATCTCTTACCAAAAAGTCAACTTTGGTCAAAATGGTCAATGCTTGACCAAATGACTAACCTATTGACCTAATAGGCCAACTTTTAACTAAAAAGTCCACTTTGGTCAAAATGATCAATCTTTCACCCAATGACCAACCTATTAGCCTAATAGGTCAAGTTTGAGCGAAAACTCAATTTTGGTCAAAATAGTTAATTTTTGAATTAACGAACAATTATTGACCAAAAAGTCAACTTTGGTCAAAATGGTCAATCCTCGACCCAATGGCAAACCCATTGACCCAGTAGGTCAACTTTTGACCAAAAAGTTAATTTTGGTCAAAATTGTCAAATTTTGACCTAATGACCACCCATTGACCCAATAGGTCAACTTTGGTCAAAATGGTCAATTTTGACCAATATTACCAGATTGACGCTCAGAATTCAACGTTTAACCAAAAATTTAATTTTGGTTAAAATAGTCAATTTTTGACTTAATGACCAATACGGTCAATTTTTGAATTAATGACTAACCCATTTTACCCAATAGGTCAACTTTTGACCAAAAAGTTATCATTGGTAAAAATGGCTAATTCTTGAGCCAATTACCAACTCATCGAATAAATAGTGAACTTTTGACCAAAAAGTCAACTTTGGTAAATATGGTAAATTTCTGACCCAATGACCACCCCGTTGACTGAATGGGTTAACTTTTGACCAAAATTCAATCTTGGTCAAAGTAGGTCAACTTTTGACCAAAAAGTCCTCTTCGGTCAAAATGACCAATTTCTGACCGAATGACCACCCCGTTGACCCAGTGGGTTAACTTTTGACAAAAAATTCAATTTTGGTCAAAATAGTTAATTTTTGACATAGTGACCAATTATGGACCCAAAAAGTCAATCTCTGACAAAAAGTCAACTTTGGTCAAAATAGTCAATCCATGACCAAATGACAATCATTGACCCAATAAGTCAATTTTTGACCAAAAAGTCTATTTTGGTCAAAAAAGTCAATTTTTGTCCTAATGGCCAGTTATTGATCCGCTAAGCAAATCTCTGACCAAAAAGTCAATTTTTGTCAAAATGATCAATCCTTACCCAATGACTAACCCATTGACCCAATAGGTCATCTTTTGACCAAAAAGTCAACTTTGGTCGAAATAATCAATCCTTGAGCCAATGACCAATCCATTAGTGTAATAGGTCAACGTTTGGCCAAAAACTCAATTTTGGTCAAAATAGTCAATTTTTGAATTAATGACCAAGTATTTACCCAACAAGTCAATCTCTAACCAAAAAATCAACTTTGGTCAAAATGAACAATCCTTGACCCAAGACAAATCATTGACCCAATAGGTCAAGTTTTGACCTAAAAGTCAACTTTGGTCAAAATGGTCAATTTTTTACCCAATGACTAACCCATTGACCGGATTGTTCAACTTTTGTCTAAAAAGTCATCTTTGGTCAAAATGGTCAATTCTTGACTTATTTACCAACTCATTGATCAAATAGGGCAACTTTTGACCAAAAAAGTCAACTTTAGTCAAAATGGTCAATTTCTGACCAAATGACCACCATGTTGACCCAATGGATTAACTTTTGACGAAAAATTCAACTTTGGTCAAAATAGTCAATTTTTGACCTATTGAACAATTATTGACCCAATAAGTCAATCTCTGACCAAAAAGTCAACTTTGGTCAAAATGGTCAATCCATGACCCACTGAGAAACTTATTGACCAAATAAGTCAACTTTTGACAAAAAAGTCAATCTTGGTCAAAATGCTCAATTTTTGACCCAATGACCAACCCATTGACCCAATTGGTTAACTTTTAACCAAAAAGTCAACTTTGGTCAAAATGGTCAATTCCTGGCCTAATTATCAACTCATTGACCCAATAGTTCTAACTAAAAATTTAATTTTGGTCAAAATAATCAATTTTTGACATAATGACCAATTATTGACCCAATAAGTCAATCTCTGACCGAAAATTCAATTTTGGTTAAAATGGTCAATCTTTGACCCAATGACAAACCCATTGACCAAATAGGTCAAATTTTGATCAAAAGGTCAATTTTGGTCAAAATAGTCAACTTTTGACCTAATGACCACCCATTGACCCAATAGGTCAAATTTTGACCAAAAAGTCAACTTTGGTCAAAATAGTAAATTTTTGACCCAAGTCAATGGGTTGGTCATCGGGTCTCAACTTTTGACTAACAAAGGCATCTTTGGTTAAAATGGTCAATTCATGACCCAATTACCAACTCTTTGACCAAATAGGTCAACTTTTGGACAAAAAGTCAACTTTGGTCAAAATGGTCAATTTCTGACCCAATCACCTCCCCGTTCACCCAATGGGTTAACTTTTGACCAAAAATTCAATTTTGGTCAAAATAGTCAAATTTTGACCTAATGACCAATTATTGACCTAATAATTCAATCTCTGGCCAAAAGGTCAACTTTTGTCAAAATGGTCATTCCTTGACCCAATGACAAACCTATTGACCCAATAGGTCAACTTTTGACCAAAAAGTTAATTTTGGTCAAAACAGGCAATTTTGACCTAATGACTGCCCATTAACCCAATAGATCAACTTTTGACCAAAAAGTCAACTTTGGTTAAAGTGGTTAATTTCTGACCCAAAGACTCTCGTTCACCCTGTGGGTTAACTTTTGACAAAAAAATTAATTCTTGTCTAAATAATTAATTTTTGACTTAATGACCAATTATTGACCCAATAAGTCAATCTCTGACCAAAAAGTCAACATCGATCAAAATGGTCAATCCTTGACCCAATGACCAACCCATTGACCCAATAGGTAAACTTTTGACCAAAAAGTCAACTTGGTCAAAACGGTCAATCCTTGACCAAATGACCAATCCATTGACCTAATATGTCAACTTTGGATAAAAAAGTAAATTTTGGTCAAAACAGTCAATTTTCAACCTAATAACCAATTATTGACACAGTAATCCAATCTTTGACAAAAAAGCCAACTTTGATAAAAATGGTCAATCCTTGACCCAATGACCAACCCATTGACCAATAGGTCAACTTTTGACCAAAAAGTTAACTTTGGTCAAGATGACCAATCCTTGACCAACAACCAACCCATTGACCTAATAGGTCTACTTTTGACCAAAAAGTTAATTTTGTTCAAAATTGTCAATTTTTGAATAATGACCAATTATTGACCCAAGAAGTCAATCTCTGACAAAAAACTCAACTCTGGTCAAAATGGTCAATCCTTGACCCAATGACGAACCCGTCGACCCAATAAGTCTACTTTTGACCAAAAAGTCAATTTTGGACAAAATAGTCATTTTTTGACCTATTGAACACCCATTAACCCAAAAGGTTAACTTTTGACCAAAAATTCAACTTTGGTCAAAATGCTTAATTTCTTACCCAATGACCAACCCATTGACCCAATAAGTCAACTTTTGGCCAAAAATTCATCTTTGGTCAAAATGGTCAATTCTTGACCAAATTACCAACTCATTGACCAAATAGGACAACTTTTGACCAAAAAGTCAACTTCGGTCAAAATGGTCAATTTCTGACGTAATGTCCATCTCGTTCACCCAATGGGTTAACATTTGACCAAAAATTTAATTTTGGTCACAATAATCAATTTTTGAACTAATGACCAATTATTGACCCAATAAGCCAGTCTCTGACCAAAAAGTCAACTTTGGTCAAAATGGTCAATCCTTGACTCCATTAACCGAATTGGTCAACTTCTAACCAAAATGTCAACTTTGGTCAAAATGATCAATCCCTGACCCAATGTCCAACCCATTGGCCTAATAAGTCAACTTTTGACAAATAGGTCAATTTTGGTCAAAAAAGTTATTTTTGAATTAATATCCAATTATTGACCCATTTAGTCAATCTTTGACCAAAAAGTCAACTTAGGTCAAAAAGGTCAATCCTTAACTCAATGACAAACTCATTGACCCAATTGGTCAACTATTGACTGAAAAGTCTATTTTGGTCAAAATTGTCAATTTTTGACCTAATGACCACCCATTGACCTAATAGGTCAACTTTTGACTAAAAAGTCATCTTATTTCAAAATGGTTAATTCTTAACCCAATTACCAACTCATTGACCAAATAGGTCAACTTTTGACTAAAGAGTCAACTTTGGTTAAAATGATAAATTTCTTACTCAATGACCACCCCGTTAACCCAATGGGCTAACTTTTCACCAAAAATTAAATTTTGTTCAAAATAGTCAATTTTTGACCTAATGACCAATTGTTGGCCGAATAAGTCAATCTGTGACCAAAAAGTCAACTTTGGTCAAAATGGTGAATCCATGACCCAATGACAAACCCATTGACCCAATAGGTCAACTTTTGTCCAAAAAGTTAGTTTTAGTCAAAATAATCAATTTTTGACTTGATTACCACCCATAGTCCAAAAAGTCAACATTTGTAAAAATGGTCAATTTTTTACCCATTGACCAACCCATTGACCCAATAGATCAGCTTTTGACCTAAAAGTCATCTTTGGCGAAAATGGTTAATTCGTGACGCAATTACCAACTCATTGACCATATAGGTCAACTTTTGACCAAAAAGTCAACGTTCGTCAAAATGGTTAATTTCTGACTAATGAGCACCCCGTTGTCCCAATGGATCTACTTTTGACCAAAAATTTAATTTTTATTAAAATAGTCAATTTGTGTCCTAATGACCAAAATAGTGTATTTTTTAATTAATGACCAATTATTGACCCAATAAGTCAATCTCTGACCAAAAAGTCAACTTTGGTTAAAATGGTCAATCATTAACCCAATGACAAACCCATTAACCCAATAGGTCAACTTTTGACCAAAAAGTCAATTTTGGTCAAAATAGTCAATTTTTGACCTAATGACCACCCATTGAACTAATAGTTCAACTTTTGACAAAACTGTGAACTTTGGTCAAAATGGTCAATTTTTGACCCAATGACCTACCCATTGACCCAGTAGGTCAACTTTTGACCAAAAAGTCATCTTTGGTCAAAATGGTCAATTACTGACCCAATTACCAACTCATTGACCAAATAGGTCAACTTTTGAAAAAAAAATCAACTTTCGTTAAAATGGTCAATTTTTGACCCAATGACCACCCCGTTCACCCAATGGGTTAACTTCTGACAAAAAATTTGATTTTGGTTAAAATGGGTCAATTTTTGTCCAAAAAGTCATCTTTCGTCAAAATAGTCAATTTCTGACCCAACGACCACCCTGTTGACCCGATGGGTTAACTTTTGACCAAAAATTCAATTTTCATTAAAATAGTTAATTTTTGACCTAATAACCAATTATAAACCCAATAAGTCAATCTCTGACAAAAAAGTCAAATTTGGTCAAAATGGTTAATCCTAGACCCATTGACAAACTCGTTGACCCAACATGTCAACTTTTGACCAAAAACTCAATTTTGGTCAAAAGTGTCAATTTTTGACTTAATGACCACCGATTGACCCAATTGGTTAACTTTTATCCAAAAAGTCAATTTTGGTTAAAATAGTCATTTTTTGACCAAATGACCAATTATTGCCAAAATATCATCTTTCGTCAAAATGGTCATTCCTTAACCTAATGATCAACCCATTGACCCAATAGGTTAATTTATGACCAAAAAGTCAACTTTGGTCAAAATGACCAATCATTAACCCAATGACTAACCGGTCAACTTTTTACAAAAAAGTCAATTTTGGTCAAAATAGTATATTTTTGAATTAATGACCAATTATTGACCCAACATGTCAATCTCTGATCAAAAAGTCAACTTTGGTCAAAATGGTCAATCCTTAACCAAATGACAATCCCATTGACCCGATAGGTCAACATTTGACCAAAAATCTATTTTGGTCAAAAAGTCAATTTTTGACCGAATGACCACCCATTGACCTAATATGACAACTTTTGACCAAAAAGTCAAGTTTGGTCAAAATGATCAATTTCTGACCCAACCCATTCACCCAATAAGTCAACTTTGACCAAAAAGTTATCTTTTGTCAAAATGGTCAATTCTCGACCTAATTACCAACTCATTGACCTAGTAGGTCAACTTTGGACAAAAAAGTAAACTTTAGTCAAAATGATCAATTTCCACCCAAATGACTACCCCGTTCACCCGATGGGTTAACTTTTCACAAAAAATTCTATTTTGGTCAAAATAGTCAATTTTTTACCTAATAAACAATTATTGACCCAATATGTCAATCTTTGACCAAAAAGTCAACTTTGGTCAATGTGGTGAATCTTTGACCCAAAGGCAAACCCATTGACCCAATAAGTCAGCTTTTGACCAAAAAGTCAGTTTTGGTCAAGATCGTCAATTTTTTACATAATGACCAATTATTGACCCAATAAGTCAATCTCTGACCAAAAAGTAAACTTTGGTCATAATGGTCAATCGTTGACCCAATGACAAACTCATTGACCTTATAGGTCAACTTTTGACCAAAAAGTCAACTTTGGTTAAAATGGTAAATCATTGACCCAATGGATCGACTTTTGTGCAAAAAAGTCAATTTTGGTCAAAATAGTAAATTTTAGACATAATGACTAATTATTGACCCAATAGGTCAACTTTTGACCAAAAAGTCAACTTTGGTCAATCCTTGACCCAATGACGAACTTATTGACGCAAAAGGATAACGTTTGACCAAAAAGTAGATTTTGGTCAAAAATGTCGATTTTTGACTTAATGACCACCTCAATGACCTAAAAATTCAACTTTTGACCAAAATGTGAAATTTGGTCAAAATGATCAATTTCTGACAAAATGTGCTAAATGTAAACTTTGGTGAAAATGGTCATTCCTTGATCAAATGACCAACTCATTGACCCAATTTGTCAACTTTTAACTAAAATGTCAACTTCAGCTAAAATGGTGAATCCTTGACCCAAAGACAAACCCATTGACCCAATAGGCCAACTTTTGACTAAAAAGTCAATTTTACTCAAAATTATCTTTTTTTGATCTAATGACTGCCTCATTGATCTAAATAAGTCAACTTTTGACCAAGAAGACAACTTTGGTCAAAATGGCCAATCCTTGACCCAATAGGTGAACTTTTGACCAAAAAGTCAATTTTAGTCAAAATAGTTAATTTTTGACCTAATGACCAATAATTGATCCAATAAGCCAATCTCTGACCAAAAAAGTCAACTCAAAATGGTCAATACTTGACCCAATGACAAAACTATTGACCCAATAGGTCAACTTTTGACATAAAAGTTAATTTTGGTCAAAATAGTCATTTTTTGGTCTAATGACCACCCATTGACCCAATAAGTCAACATTTAACCAAAAAGTCAACTTTGGTCAAAATTGTCAACTCCTGAACCAATGACTAACCCATTGACCAAATAGGTCAAATTTTGACATAAAACTCAACTTTGTCCAAAATGGTCAATTTCTGACCCAAAGACCAACCCGTTGACCCAATGGGTTAACTTTTGACCAAAAATTCAAATTTGGTCAAAATTATCAATTTTTGACCTAATGACCAATTATTGACCCAAAAAGTCAAACTTTGACCAAAAAGTCAACTTTGGTCAAAATGGTGAATCCTTGACCCAATGACAAACTGATTGACCCAATAGGCCAACTTTTGACCAAAATGTCAATTTTGGTTAAAATTGTAAATTTTTGACCTAATGACCACCAATTGACCCAATAGGTCAAATTTTGACCAAAAAGTCAATTTTGGTCAAAATAGTCAATTTTTGACCCAATGACCAACCCATTGACCCAAGAGGTCAACTTTTGACAAAAAAGTCATCTTTGGTCAAAATGGTCAATTCTTGACCCAATTACCAACTCATTGACCAAATAGGTAAACTTTTGACAAAAAAGTCAACATTGGTCAAAATGACCCATTTCTAACCTAAAGACCTCCTTGTTCACCCAATGAGTAACTTTTGACCAAAAAAACATTTTGGTCAAAATAGTTAATTTTTGACCTAAAGACCAATTATTGACCCAATAAGTCTATCTCTAACCTAAAAGTCAACTTTTGTCAAAATGGTCAATCCTTGACTCAATGACAAAGCCATTGACCTAGTAGGTCAACTTTTAACAAAATAGTCAATTTTTGACCTAATCACCACCCATTGACCCAATAGGTCAACTTTTGACCAAAAAGTGAACTTTTGTTAAAATGATCAGTTTTTGACCCAATGACCAACCGATTGACCCAATAGATCAACTTTTGTCCAAAAAGTCATCTTCGATCAAAATTGTTAATTCTTGACCCAATTACGGACTCATTGACCAAATAGGTCAACTTTTGATCAAAAAGTCAACTTTGGTCAAAATAGTCAATTTATGACCCAGTGACTACCTCTTTGACCGAATGGGTCAACTTTTGACCAAAAATTTTATTTTGGTCAAAATAATCAATTTTTTACCTAAAGACCAATTATTCACCCAATTAGTCAATCTCTGATGAAAATGTCAATTTTGCTCTAAATGGACAATCCTTGACCCAATGACCAACCCATTGACCTAGTAGATCAACTTTTGTCTAAAAAGTTAATTTTGGTCAAAATGATCAATCCCTGACCCAATGACCAACCCATTAACCTAATAGGTCCACTTTTGACCAAAAAGTAATTTTTGGTCAAAATAGTCAATTTTTAACCTAATGACCAATTATTGACCCAGTAAGTCAATCTCTAACCAAAAAGTCAACTTTGTTCAAAATAGTGAATCCTTGACCCAATGTCCAACCCATTGACCTAAGAGGTCAACTTTTGACCAAAAAGTGAGCTTTGGTCAAAATGACCAATCATTGACCGAATGATCAACCCATTGGCCTAAGACGACAACTTTTAACCAAAAAATCAATTTGGATAAAAATAGTAAATTTTTTAATTAATTTCCAATTATGGACCCAATAAGTCAATATCCGACCAAAAAGTCAACTTTAATCAAAATGGTCAATCCTTGACCCAATGACAAACACATTGACTCAATAAGTCAACTTTTGATTAAAAATCAATTTTGGTCAAAATAGTCAATTTCTGACCTAATGAACCACCATTTATCTAATAGGTCAGCATTTGACCAAAAAGTCAACTTTGGTCATAGTGGTTAATTTTTGACCCAATGACCAACCCATTGACCCAATAAGTAAACTTTTGACAAAAATTACTAACTCATTGACCAAATAGGTCAACATTTGATCCAAAAAGTTAACTTTGGTCAAAATGGACATTTTATGATCCAATGACCACCCCGTTCACCCAATGGGTTAACTTTTGACCAAAAATTCAATTTTGGTCAAAATAGTCAATTTTTGACCTTATGACCATTTATTGACCCAAAACGACAATCTCTGACTAAAAAGTCAACTTTAGTCAAAATGGTCAATCCTTGACCCAATGACAAACCAATTGACCAAATAGGTCAAACTTTGACTAAAAACTCAATTTTGGTCAAAATAGTCAATATATGACTTAATGACCACCCATTGACCCAATAGGTCAACTTTTGACCAAAAAGTCAACTTTGGTCAAAATGGTCAATTCATGACGCATATACCAACTCATTGACCAAACAGATCAACTTTTGACCAAAAAATCAACATTTGGTCAAAATGGTCAATTTCTGACCCAATGACCACCTAGTTAACCTAATGGCTCAAATTTTGACAAAAAAATTTATTTTGGTCAAAATAATCAATTTTTGACCTAATGACCAAAATAGTAAATTTTTGAATTAATGGCCAATCACTGACCCAATAAGTTAATTACCAACTCATTGACCAAATAAGTCAACTTTTGACAAAAATCAGCTTTGGTAAAAATTGTCAATTTCTGACCTAATGACCTCTCTGTTGAAACAATGGGTTAACTTTTGACCCAATGGGTTAACTTTTGACCAAAAGTTCAATTTTTGCCAAAATTGTCAAATTTTGACCTAATGCCAATTAATTATTGACCCAATAAATCAATCTCTGACCAAAAAGTCAACTTTGGTTAAAATGGTCAATCCTTGACCCAATGACAAACCCATTAACCCAATAGGTCAGCTTTTGACCAAAAAGTCAATTTTGGTTAAAATTGTCAATTGTTGACCAAATGACCACCTATTAACCCAATATGTCAACTTTTGACCGAAAAGTCAACTTTGGGCAAAATGATCAATTTTTGACCCAATGATCAACCCATTGACTCAAAAGATTAACTTTCGACCAAAAAGTTATCTTTGGTCAAAAAGGTCAATTCTTGACCCAATTACAAACTCTTTGACCAAATAGGTCAACTTTTGATCAAAAAATCAACTTTGGTTAAAATGGTCAGTTTTTGACCCAATGACCACCTCTTTGACCCAATGGGTCAACTTTTGACCAAAAATTTAATTTTGGTCAAAATAATCAATTTTTAACCTAATGACCAATTATTCACCCAATAAGTCAATCTCTGACCAAATAGTCAACTTTGGACAAAATGCTCAATCAATGACCCAATGACCAACCCATTGACACAATAGGTCAACTTTTGACCAAAAAGTCAACATTGGTCAAAATGGTCAATCCATTATCCAATGACCAACCCATTGGCCTAATAGGTCAACTTTTGACCGAAAAAGTTAATTTTGGTCAAAATAAATAATTTTTAAATTAAAGACCAATTATAGATCCAATATGTCATTCTCTAACCAAAAAGTTAACTTTAGTCAAAATGGTCAATCCTTGACCTGATGACAAACCCATTGACCCAAAAAGTCAAAATTTTACGAAAAAGTCAATTTTGGTCAAAATTGACAATTTTTGAACTAATTAACACCCATTGACCAAATTTGTCAACTTTTGATCAAAAAGTCAACTTTGGTCAAAATGGTCAAATTTTGTCCCAATGACCAACCCATTGACCCAATAGGTCAACTTTTGACCAAAAAGTCATCTTTGGTGGCCAGTTCTTGACCAAATTACCAACTCATTGAATAATATGTCAACTTTTGATAAAAAAGTCAATGTTGGTCAAAATGGTCAATTTCTGATCCAATGACCACCCCGTTGAGATAATCGGTTAACTTTTGACCAAAAATTTAATTTTGGTAAAAATAGTCAATTTTTTTACTTAATGGCCAATTAATGACCCAATACGACAATCTTTGACCATAAAGTCAACTTTGGTCAAAATGGTCAATACTTGATCCAATGACAAACCATTGACCCAATAGGTTAACTTTTGACCAAAAAGTCAATTTTGGTCAAAATAGTCAATTGTTGACTTAATGACCACCCAATGACCAAATTGGTCAACTTTTGACCAAAAAGTCAACTTTGGCCAGAATGATCAATCCTTGACCCAATGACCACCCAGTTGAATGGTCAAAATGGGTGAACTTTTAACAAAAATTTAATTTTGGTAAAAAAAGTAAATTTTTAACCTAATTAATATAATAGTTAATTTTTGAATTAATGACGAATTATTGACCCAATAAGTCAATCTCTGACGAAAAAGTCAACTTTGGTCAAAATGGTCAATCATTGACCCAACGACAAACCCATTGACCCAATAGGTCAACTTTTGACCAAAAAGTTAATTTTGGTCAAAATAGTCAATTTTTGATCTAATGACCACCCATTGACCCAATAGGTCAACTTTTGACCAAAAAGTTAACTTTGGTCAAAATGGTCAATTTTGACCCAATGACCAACCCATTGACCCAATAGATCAACTTTTGACCAAAAAGTCATCTTTGGTCAAAATGGTCAATGCTTGACGCAATCACCAACTCATTGATAAAATAAGTCAACTTTTGTCCAAAAAGTTGACTTTGGTCAAAATGATCAATTTCTGACCCAATGACCAACCCGTTGACCCTAATGAGTCAATTTTTGGCAAAAATGTAATTTTGGCCAAAATAGTCAATTTTTGACCTACTGGCCAAAATAGTCAAATTTTGAAATAATGACTAATTATTGATCCAATAAGTCAATCTCTGACCAAAAAGTCAACTTTGGTCAAAATGGTCAACCCTTGACCCAATGATAAACCCTTTGACCCAAAAGGTCAACTTTTGACCAAAAAATAAACTTTGGTCAAAATGGTCGATTTTGACCCAATGACCAACCCATTAAACCAATACATCAACTTTTGACCAAAAAGTCATCTTTGGTCAAAATGGTTAATTCTTAACCCAATTACCAACTCATTGACCCAATAGGTCAACTTTCAGCCAAAAAGTCATCTTTGCTCAAAATGGTCACCCAATTACCAACTCATTGACCCAATAGGTCAACTTTGGACTAAAAAGTCAACTTTGGTCAAAATAGTCATTTTCTGACCCAACGAACACCCCGTTGACCCGATGGGTTAACTTTTGACAAAAAAAATTCTTTTTTAGTCTAAATAGACAAATTTTCACCTAATGACCAATTATTTACCCAATAAGTCAATATCTGACCAAAAAGTCAACATTGGTCAAAATGGTCAATGCTTGACCCAATGACAATTTAATTGACCTAACTGGTCAACTTTTGAACAAAATGTCAATTTTTGTCAAAATAATCAATTTTTAACTTAATGAACACCCATTAACCCAATAAGTTAACTTTTGACAAAAAAATCAATTTTGGTTAAAATAAATAATTTTTGTCCTAATGACCAATTATTGACCCAGTAAGCCAATCTCTGACCAAAAAGTCAACTTTGGTAAAAATGGTCAATCATTGAGCTAATGACCAACCCATTGACCCAAGATGTCAACTTTTGACCAGAAAGTTAATTTTGGACAAAATGATCAATCATTGACCCAACGACCAACCCATTGGCCTAATAGGTCAACTTTTGAACAAAAAGTTAATTTTTGTCAAAATAGTCAATTTTTGAATTAATGACCAATTATTGACCCAATAAGTCAATTTCTGACCAAAAATTCAACTTTGGTCATAATGGTCAATCGTTGACCCAATGACAAACACATTGACCCAATAGGTAAACTTTTGACCAAAAAGACAACTTTGGTCAAGATAATCAATTTTAGACCTAATGACCACCCATTGACCCAATATGTCAACTTTTGACCAAAAAGTTACTTTTGTCAAAATGGTCAATTCTTAACCTAATGACCAACCCATTGACAAAATAGGTCAACTTTTGGCCAAAAAAGTCAACTTTGGTCAAAATTGTCAATCCTTGTCACAATGACCAACTCATTACCCCAAAAGGAAAACTTTTGACCAAAAAGTCAAATTTGGTCAAAATGGTCAATTTTGGAGACAATGACCTAAATGTCAACTTTGGTGAAAATGGTCAATCCTTGATCCAATGACCAACCCATTAACCCAATTTGTCAACTTTTAACTAGAAAGTCAACTTTGGCCAATATGGTAAATTCTTGACTTAATGACCAACCAATTGACCTAATAGGTCAACTTTGGACTAAAAAGTCAATTTTGCTCAAAACTGTCAATTTTTTATTTAATGACCGTCTGATTAACCTAAATTGGTCAACTTTTGACTAAAAAGTCAACTTTGGTCAAAATGGTCAATTCTGACCCATTGACCACCCCTTTGACCTAATGGGTCAACTTTTGACCCAAAATTTAATTTTGGTCAAAATAATCAATTTTTGACCAAATGACCAGTTAATGACCCGATAAGTCAATCTTTGACAAGAAAGTCTACTTTGGTCAAAATGGTCAATCCTTGTCCCAATGACAACCTCATTGACCCAATAGGTCAACTTTTGACCAAAAAGTTAATTTTAGTTAAAATTGTCAATTTTTGACCTAATGAACAATTATTAATCAGTAAGCCAATGTGTGACAAAAAAGTTAACTTTGGTCAAAATGGTCAATCATTGACAAAATGACCAACCCAATGACCCAATAGGTCAACTTTTGACCAAAAAGTCCAGTTTGGTCAAAATGATAAATCCTTGAACCAATGACTAACCCATGACCTAATAGGTCAACTTTATACCAAAAATTCTATTTTGGTCAAAATAGTCAGTTTTTGAATTAATGACCACTATTGACGCAATAAGTCAATCTCTAACCAAAAAGTCAACTTTGGTCAAAATGATCAATCATTAACACAATGAAAAACCCGATGACCCAATTGATCAGTTTATGACCAAAAAGTCAATTTTGGTCGAAATAATCAATCTTTGACCTAATGACCACCCATTGACCCAATAGATCAACTTTTGAGAAAAAAAGTCAACTTTGGTCAAAATGGATAATTTTTGACATAATGACCAACCAATTGAGCTAAAAGGTCAATTTTTGACCAAAAAGGTCATCTTTGGTCAAAAATGTCATTTCTTGTCCCAATTACAAAACATTTACCAAGTAGGTCAACTTTTGAATAAAATGTCAACTTTGGTCAAAATGGTCAATTCATGACACAATTAACAACTCATTGACCCAATAGATCAACTTTTGATCAAAAAGTCAACTTTTGTCAAAATGATCAATTTCTGACCCAATGACCACACTGTTGAGCAGTTGGGTCAACTTTTGGCAAAAAAATTAATTCTCGTCAAAATAATCAATTTTTGACCGAATGACCAATTTTTGACCCAATAAGTCAATCTCTGACCAACAAGTCAACTTTGGTTAAAATGGTCAATCCTTGACCCAATGACCCACCCATTGACCAAAAATGTCAACTTTTGACCAAAAAGTCAACTTTGGTCAAAATGGTAATTCGTTGACCCATTGACTAACCAATTGACGCAATAGGTCAGCCTTTGACCAAAAAATCAATTTTGGTCAAAATATTAAATTTTGACCTAATGACTAATTATTGACCCAGCAAGCATATCTGTGACCAAAAAGTCAACTGTGGTAAAAATAGTCAATCCTTGACCTAGTGACCAACGCATTGACCCAATAGGTCAACTTTTGACCAAAAAATCAACATTAGACAAAATTATCAATCCTTAACCCAATGACCAACCCATTGGCCTAATAGGTCATCTAATGACCAAAAAGTCAATTTTGGTCAAAATGGTCAATTTTGATCAAAATAGTTAATTTTTCATTTAAAGACCAATTATTGACCTCCATCAATAACCAAAAAGTTATCTTTGGTCAAGATGGTCAATCCTTGACCCAATGACAAACTCATTGACCCAATAAGTCAACTTTAGACCAAATCATCAATTTTAGTTAAAATAGTCAATTTTTGACTTAATGAGCACCCACTAACCTGATATGTCAAAAATTGAACAAAAAGTCAACTTTGGTCAAACTGATCAATTTTTTACCCAATTACCACCCCGTTGACCCAATGGGTTAAATTTTGATAAAAAATTCAACAATGGTCAATCCTTGACCTAATGACAAACCCATTGACCCAATAGGCCAACTTTTGACCAAATAGACAATTTTAGCCAAAATAGTCAATTTTTGACTTAATGACCACCCATTGACCCAATAGGTCAACTTTTGCCAAAAAAGTCAACTTTGGTCAATATAGTCAATTTTTGACCCAATGACCAACCCATTGACCCAAAAGATCATCTTTTGACCAAAAATTCATCTTTGGTCAAAATGGTCAATTCTTGACCCAATTACCAACTCATTGACTAAATAGGTCAACTTTTGACCAAAAAGTCAACTTTGGTTAAAATGGTCAATTTCTAACCCAATGACCACCTCGTTGACATAATGGGTAAACTTTTGACCAAAAATTTAATTTTTGTCAAATTTTTTTGTCAAAATAGACAAATTTTTACCTGATGACCAAAATAGTTAATTTTTGAATTAATGACCAATTATTGACCCAATATATCAATCTCTGACAAAAAAGTCAACTTTGGTCAAAATTGTCAATCCTTAACCCAATGACAAACCCTTTGACCCAATACGTCAATTTTTGACCAAAAGTCAATTTTTGTCAAATAGTCAATTTTTGACCTAATGACCACCCATTTACCCAATATGTCAACTTTTGACCAAAAAGTCAACTTTGGTCAAAATGGTCAATTTTTGACACAATGACCAACCCATTGACCCAATAGATCAACTTTTGTCCAAAAAATTATCTTCAGTCAAAATGGTCAATTCTTAACTTAATTATGAACTCTTTGACCAAATATGTCAACTTTTGATCAAAAAGTCAACTTTGGTCAAAATGGTCAATTTTTAACACAATGACCAACCCATTGGCCCAGTAGATCAACTCTTGACCAAAAAATTATCTTCGGTCAAAATGGTCAATTCTTAACCAAATTATGAACTCATTGACCAAATATGTCAAATTTTGATAAAAAAAGTCAACTTTGGTCAACATGGTCAATTTCTGACCCAATGACAACCTCTTTGACCCAATGGGTCAACTTTTGACCAAAAAATTAATTTCAGTTAAAATAGTCAATTTTTAACCTAATGACCAATTATTCACCCAAAATCTCTGACCAATAAGTCAACTTTGGTCTTAATGGTCAATCCTTGACCCAATGACCAACCCATTGACCCGATAGGTCAACTTTTGACCAAATAGTCAAAACTGGTCAATATGGTCAATTCTTGATCCAATGATGAACCCATTGGCCTAATAGGTCAATTATTGACCAAAATGTCAATTTTGGTCAAAATAATCAATTTTTTTATTGACTTATTATTGACCCAATAATTCAATCTCTGACCAGAAAGACAACTTTGGTGAAAATGGTCAATTCTTATCCCAATGGCAAACTCATTGACCCAATATGTCAACTTTTGACCAAATCGTCAATTTTGGTCAAACTGGTCAATTCTTGACCCACTAACCAACACATTGACCCAATAGGTCTACTTTTGACCAAAAAGTTATCTTTGGTCAAAATGGTTAATTTCTGACCCAATGACCACCCCATTGACCTAATGGGTTAACTTTTGACCAACAATTCAATTTTGGTCAAAATAATCAATTTTGACCTAATGACTAATTATTGACCCAATAAGTCAATATCTGACCAAAAATTCAACTTTGGTCAAAATGGTCAATCCTTGACCTAATGACAAACCCATTGACCCAACAGTTCAACTTTTGACCAAATAGTCAACTATGGTCAGAATAGACAATTTTTGACTTATTGACCACCCATTGACCCAATGAGTCATCTTTTGACCAGAAAGTCAACTTTGGTCAAAATCGTTAATTTTTTACCCAATGACCAACCCATTTACCCAACAGATCAACTTTTGACCAAAAAGTCATCTTTGGCCAAAATGGTTAATTCTTGACCCAATTACCAACTCATTGACCAAATAGGTCAACTTTTGATCAAAAAGTCAACTTTGGTTAAAATGGTCAATTTTTGACCCAATGACCACCTCGTTGACACAATGGAGAAACTTTTAACCAAAAACTTAATTTTTGTCAAAATAGATAATTTTTTACCTAATGACCAAAATGGTAAATTTTTAAATTAATGACTAATTATTGATCCAATAAGTCAATCTCTGACAAAAAAGTAAACTTTGGTCAAAATGCTCAATCCTTAACCCAATGACGAACCCATTGGCCCAATCACTCAACTTTTAATAAAAAAGTCAATTTTGGTTAAAATAGTCAATTTTTGACCAAATGACCACCCATTAACCCAATAGGTCAACTTTTGACCAAAAAGTTAACCTAGGTCAAAATGGTCAAATGTTGTCCCAATTACCAACTCATTGACCAAATAGGTCAACTTTTGACCAAAAAGTCAACTTTAGTCAAAATGGTCAATTTTTGACCCAATGACCACCCCGTTGACCCAAATGGGTTAACTTTTGACCAAAAATTTAATTTTAGTCAAAATAGACAATTTTTCACCTAATGACCAATTATTGATCCAATTAGTCAATCTCTGACCAAGAAGTCAACTTTGGTCAAAATGGTCAGTCCTTGACCCAATGACAAACCTATTGACCCAATAGGTTAACTATTGAGCAATTAGTCAATATCGGTCAAACTAGTCAATTTTTGACTTAATGACTACCCTTTGACACAAAAGATTAACTTTTGACCAAAAAGTCAATTTTTGTCATTATAGTCAATTTTTGACCTATTGAACAATTATTGACCCAGTAAGCCAATCTGTGTCCAGAAAGTCAACTTTAGTCAAAATGGTCAATCCTTGACCCAATGACCAACCAATGGCCCAATAGGTCATCTTTTGACCAAAAAGTCAACTTTGGTCAAAAAGATCAATGATTGACCCAATGACAAACCCATTGTCCCAAAAGGTCAACTTTTGACCAAAAAGTCAATTTTGGTAAAAATAGTTAGTTTTTCAATTAATGACCAATTATTGATCCAATTTGTCAATCTCTGATCAAAAAGTTAAATTTGGTCAAAATAGTCAATCCCTGACCCAATGACAAATCCAATGACCCAATATATCAACTTTTGACCAATAAGTCAATTTTGGTCAAAATTTTCAATTTTTAATCTAATGACCACCTATTAACTCATTAGGTCAACTTTTGACATAAAAGTCAACTTTGGTCAAAATGGTCAATTTTTGACCCAATGACCAACCCTTTGACCCAATAGATCAAATTTTGATAAAAAAGTCACCTTCGGTCAAAATGGTCAGTTTCTTGACGCAATTAACAACTCATTGACCAAATAAGTCAACTTTTCACCAAAAAGTCAATTTCGGTCAAAATGGTCAAGTTCTGATCCAATGACCACCCCGTTGACCCAAAATAATCAATATTTGACCTAATGACCAAATATTGACCCAATAAGTCAATCTCTGACTAAAATTTAAACATTGGTCAAAATGGTCAATCCTTGACCAAATGACAATCACATTGACCGAATAGGTCAACTTTTGACCAAAAAGTCAATTTTGGTTAAAATAGTAAATTTTTTTATTAATGACCACCCATTAACCCAATAGATCAAATTTTGACCAAAAAGTCCATTTTGGTCAAAATAGTCAATTTTTAACCTAATGACCAATTATTGACCGAGTAAGTCAATCTTTGACAAAAAGGGCAACTTTGTTCAAAATGGTCAATCCTTAACCCAATGACCAACCCATTGACCAATAGATCAACTTTTGACCAAAAAGTCAACTTTGGTCAAAATGATCAATTTTTAACACAATGACTAACCCATTGGCCTAACAGGTCAACTTTGACCAAAAAGCCAATTATGGTCAAAATAGTCAATTATTGAATTAATGACCAATATTGACCCAATAAGTCAATCTCTAACCAAAAACTTAACTTTGGTGAAAATGGCCAATCATTGATCCAATGACCAACTCATTGACCCAATTTATCAACTTTTGACTAAAATGTCAACTATGGCCAAAATGGTTAATCCTTGACTTAATGACTAACACATTGACCCAATAGATCAACTTTTGACCAAAAAGTTAATTTCGCTCAAAATAGTTAATTTTTAACCTAATGACTGCCTCACTGACCTAAATAGGTCAACTTTTGACCAAAAGGACAACTTTGGTCAAAATGGTCAATCCTTAACCCAATGACCAACCAATTGACCCAATAGGTCAACTTTTGACCAAAAAATTAATTTTGATCAAAATAGTTAATTTTTGACCAAATGACCAATTATTGACCCAGTAATCCAATCTCTGACCAAAAAGTCAACTTTGGTCAAAATATTCAATCCTTAACCTAATGAGAAACCCATTGACCCAATAGGTCAACTTTTGACCAAAAAGTCAATTTTGCTCAAAATAGTCAATTTTTGACCTAATGACCACCTATTAACCCAATAGGTCAACATTTGACCAAAAAGTCAACTTTGGTCAAAATGGTTATTTTTTGACTCAATGACCAACCTAGTGACCTGATAGACCAAATTTTGATTAAAAAGTTATCTTCGGTCAAAATGATCAATTTCTTGACCCAATTACCAACTAATTGACCAAATATGTCATCTTTTGACCAAAGAGTCGACTTTAGTCAAAATGGCCAATTTCTGACCCAACGACTACTCCATTGACCCAATGGGTCAACCTTTGACCAAAAATTTAATTTTGGTCAAAATAATCAATTTTTAATCTAATGACTAATTATTGATCCAATAAGTCATTCTCTGGCCAAAAAGTCAACTTTGGTCAAAATGGTCAATCTTCACACAATTACCAACCCATTGACCTAAAAAGTCAACTTCTGACGAAAAAGATAATTTTTGTCAAAATAAGTAACTTTTGACCTAATGACCAATTATTGTCCCAATAAGCCAATCTCTGACCAAAAAGTCAACTTTGGTCAACACGGTCAATCCTTGACCCAATGAATAACCCATTGACCCGAAAGGTCAACTTTTAACTAAAAAGTCAACTATGGTCAAAATGATTAATCCTTGACCCAATGATCAACCCATAGGCCTAATAGGTCAAATTGTGACTAAAAAGTCAATTTTGGTCAAAATGATCAATCCTTGACCCAATGACCAACTTAAAGGCCCAATAGGTCAACTTTTGACCAAAAAGTTAATTTTGGTCAAAATAGTCAATTTTTGACATAATGAACACCCATTGACCCAATAGGTCAACTTTTGACCAAAAAGTATACTTTGATCAAAATGGTCAAATTTTGACCTAATGACCAACCCATTGACCCAGTAGGTCAACTTTTGCCCAAAAAATCATCTTTGGTCAAAATGTTCAATTCTTGACCAAATTACCAACTCATTGACCAAATAGGTCAACTTTTGACCAAAAAGTCAACTTTGGTCAAAATGGTCAATTTTTGATCCAATGACCATTCCGTTGATCGAAAAGGGTTGAATTTAAACAAAAAATTCAATTTTGGTCAAGATAGTGAATTTTTGACCTAATGACCAATTATTTACCCAATACGACAATCTCTGACCAAAAAATCAACTTTGGTCAAAAAGGTCAATCCTTGACCCAATGACAAACCAATTGACCCAATAGGTTTACATTTGATCAAAAAGTCAATTTTAGTCAAAATAGTCAATTTTTTGACTTAACGACCACCCATTGACCCAATAGGTTAACTTTTGACCAAAACCTCAACTTTTGACCAAAACCTCAACTTTGGTCAAAATGGTCAAATTCTTGCCCAATTACCAACTCAATGACCAAATAGGTTAACTTTTGACCAAAAAGTCATCTTTGATCAAAATGGTTAATTTCTGACCCAATGACCATCCCATTGACCTAATGAGTTAAATTTTGACCAAAAATTCAATTTTGGTCAAAATAGTCAATTTTCGACTTAATGATCAATTATTGACCCAATAAGTCAATCTTTGACCAAAAAGCAACTTTGGTCAAATGGTCAATCCTTGGCCCAATGACAAACCAATTGACCCAATATGAGGTCAACTTTTGACCAAAAAGTCAATTTTAATCAAAATAGTCAGTTTTTGACTTAATGACCACGCATTGACCCAATAGGTCAACATTTAACCAAAAAGTCAATTTTTGTCAAAATAGATAATTTTTGGTCTAATGACCAACTATTGATGCAATATGCCAATCTCTGACCACAAAGTCACTTTTGGTCAAAATGTTCAATCCTTGACCCAATGACCAACCCATTGACCCAATAGGTCAACTTTTGACCAAAAAGTTAACTTTGGACAAAATGATCAATCCTTGATCCAATGACCAACCCATTAGCCTAATAGGTCAACTTTTGACCAAAAAGTCAATTTTGGTCAAAATATTTAATTTTTGAAATAATGAGCAATCCAATAAGTCAATCTCAGACCAAAAAGTTAATTTTAGTCAAAATGGTCAATCCTCAACCCAATGACAAACACATTGACCGAATAGGTCAACTTTTGACCAAAAATTCAATTATGTTCAAAATAGTAAATTTTTGACCTAATGACTACCCATTGACCCAATATGTCAACTTTTGACCAAAAGGTCAACTTTGGTCAAAATGGTCAATTTTTGACAAAAATGACCATCCCATTGACCCAATCGGTTAACTTTTGACTAAAAAGTCAACTTTGGCAGAAATGGTTAATCCTTGACCCAATGACCAACCTAATAATCCAATAGGTCAACTTTTGAGCAAAAAGTCAATTTTGCTTAAAATTATCAATTTTTGACCTAAATGACCTTCTCATTGACCTAAATATGCCAAATTTTGACTAAAAAGACATCTTTCGTCAAATGGTCAATCCTTGACCCAATGACCAACCCATTGACCTAATATGTCAACTTTTGACCAAAAATTTATTTTTTGTTAAAATAGTCAATTTTTTGACCAAGTAAGCCAATCTCTGACCAAAAAGTCAATTTTGGTCAAGATGGTTAATCCTTAATCCAATGACCAGCCCATTGATCTAATAGGTCAACTTTTGACCAAAAAGTTAACTTTAGTCGAAATGATCAATCCTTGACCAAATGACCAACCCATTGGCCTAATAGATCAACTTTTGATCAACAAGTCAATTTTGGTTAAAATAAACAATTTTTGAATTAGTGACCAATTATTGACCCAATAAGTCAATCTCTCACCAAAAGTCAACTTTGTTCATAATTGCCAATACTTGACCCAATGACAAACCCATTGACCCAACAGGTCAACCATTGAAAAAAAGATAACTTTAGTCAAAATGGTAAATCCTTGACCCAATAACCAACCCACTGACCCAAGAATTTGACTTTTGAGCACAAAGTCAATTTTGGACAAAATAGTAAAGTTTTTACTTAATTACCAATTATTGACCTAATAGGTCATCTTTTGACCAAAAAGTCAACTTTGGTCAAAGTGACCAAACCTTGACCCAATGAACAACCCTTGACCTAATAGGTCAACTTTTGACCAAAAAGTCAACTTTGGTCAAAATGGTCAATCCTTAACAAAATGACCAACTCATTGACCAAAAAGGACAAATTTGACAAAAAAAGTCAATTTTGGTCAAAAGTGTCAATTTTTAACCTAATGGCCACCTCATTGACCCAAAAGGTCAACTTTTGACCAAAACGTCAAGTTTGGTCAAAATGGTCAATTTATGACACAATGACCTAAATGTCAACTTTGATGAAAATGGTCAATCCTTTATCCAATGACCAACCCATTGACCCAATTTGTTAACTTTTGACTAAAGAGTCATCTTTGACCGAAATGGTTAATCCTTGACCCACTGACTAATCTATTGACCCACTGACTAATCAATTTTTGACCTAATGACAAATTTTTGACCGAGTAAGCCAATCGCTGACCAAAAAGTCAACTTTGGTCAAGATGAATAATCCTTCCCAATGACCAACCCATTGAACTAGTAGGTCAACTTTTGACCAAAAAGTCAACTTTAGTCATTTTGATCAATCCTGGACAAAATGACCAACCCAATTGCCTAGAGGTCAACTTTTGACTAAAACGTTAATTTTAGTCAAAATAAGCATTTTTTGAATTAATGACCAATTATTGACCCAATAACTCAATCTCTGACCAAAAAGTAACATTTGGTCAAAATAGCCAATCCTTGGGACAGTGACAAACCCATTGACCAAATAGATAATCTTTTAAACAAAATGTGAATTTTGGTTAAAATAGTCAATTTTTGAACTATTGACCACCCATTGACCCAATAGGTTAACTTTTGACAAAAAAGTCAACTTTGGTTAAAGTGATCAATTTTTGACCCAATGACCAACCCATTGACCCAATATGTCAACTTTTGACAAAAAAGTCAACTTTGGTCAAAATGATAAATCCTTGACCCAATTACCAACTCAATGGCCAAATAGGTCAACTTTTGACTAAAAGTCATCTTTGATCAAAATGGTTATTTTTCGACCCAATGACCATCCCATTGACCAAATGCGTTAACTTTTAACCCAAAATTCAATTTTTGTCAAAATAGTCGATTTTCGACCTAATGATCAATTTTTGACCCAATAAGTCAATCTCTGACCGAAAAGTCAACTTTGGTTAAATGGTCAATCATTGGCCCAGTGACAAACCAATTGACCCAATAGGTCAACTTTCGACCAAAAAATCAATTTTGGTCAAAATAGTCAATTTTTGATTTAATGACCACGCATTGACTCTATAGGTCAACTTTTAACCAAAAAGTCAATTTTTGTCAAAATAGTCACTTTTTAGTCTAATGACCAATTATTGACGCAATATGTCAATCTTTGAACACAAAGTCACTTTTGGTCAAAATGGTCAATCCTTGACCCAATGACCACCCCATTAACCCAAAAAATCAATTTTTGACCAAAAAGTCAACTTTGGTCAAAATGGTTAAATTCTTGACCCAATTACCGACTCAATGGCCAAATTGGTTAACTTTTGACCAAAAAGTCTTCTTTGATCAAAATGGTTAATTTCTGACCCAATGACCATCCCATTGACCCAATGTGTTAACTTGTGACCAAAAATTCAATTTTGGTCAAAATAGTCAATTTTCGACCTAATGATCAATTATTAACCCAATAAGTCAATCTCTGACCAAAAAGTCAACTTTGGTCAAATGGTCAATCCTTAGCCCAATGACAAACCAATTGACACAATAGGTCAACTTTTGACCAAAAAGTCAATTTTGGTCAAAATAGTAAATTTTTAACTTAATGACCACCCATTGACCCAATAGGTCAACTTTTAACCAAAAAAGTCAATCCTTGACCCAATGACCATCCCATTGACCCAATGGGTCAACTTTTGACCAAAAGTTAACTTTGGCAAAATGATCAATCCTTGATCCAATGACAAACCCATTAGCATAATAGGTCAACTTTTGTCCAAAAAGTCAATTTTGGTCAAAATAATTAATTTTTGAAATAATGTGCAATCCAATAAGTTAATGTCTGACCAAAAAGTTAATTTCGGTCGAAATGGCCAATCCTTGACCCAATGATAAACCCATTGACCAAATAGGTCAACTTTTAATCAAAAAGTCAATTTTGCTCAAAATTTTTAATTTTTGACCTAATGACCGCCTCATTGACCTAAATATGTCAAATTTTGACCAAAAAGACAACTTTGGTAAAAATTGTCAATCCTTGACCTAATGACCAACCCATTGACCTAATAGGTCAACTTTTGACCAAAAATTCAACTTTTGTTAAAATAGACAATTTTTGACCAAGTAAGCCAATCTCTGACCAAAAAGTTAATTTTGGTCAAGATGGTTAATCCTTAATCCAAAGACCAACCCATTGACCTAATATGTGAACTTTTGACCAAAAAGTTATCTTTAGTCGAAATGATCAATCCTTGACCAAATGACCAATTCATCGTACTAATTGGTCAACTTTTGACCAACAAGTCATTTTTGGTTAAAATTAACAATTTTTGAATTAATGACCAATTATTGACCTAATAAGTCAATCTCTCACAAAAAAAGTCAACTTTGGTCATAATTGTCAATGCTTGACCCAATGACAAACCCATTGACACAACAGGTCAACCATTGAAAAAAAGATAACTTTGGCCAAAATGGTAAATCCTTGACCCAATAACCAACCCACTGACCCAAAAATTTAACTTTTGAGCACAAAGTCAATTTTGGACAAAATAGTAAAATTTTTACTTTATAACCAATTATTGACGTAATAGGTCAACTTTTGACCAAAAAGTCAACTTTGGTCAAAGTGATCAATCCTTGACCCAATGACCAACCCATTGACCCAATAGGTCAACTTTTGACAAAAAAGTCAACTTTGGTCAAATTGGTCAATCCTTGACACAATGACCAACTCATTGACCCAAAAGGACAATTTTGGGAAAAAAGTCAATTTTGGTCAAAAGTGTCAATTTTTAACCTAATGGCCACCTCATTGAGCCAAAAGGTCAACTTTTGACCAAAACGTCAAGTTTGGTTAAAATTGTCAATTTATGACACAATGACCTAAATGTCAACTTTGATGAAAATGGTTAATCCTTGATCCAATGACCAACCCATTGACCCAATTTGTTAACTTTTGACTAGATAGTGAACTTTGGCCAAAATGGTTAATCCTTGACCCACTGACCAATCTATTGACCCAATAGGTCAACTTTTGACCAAAAAGTTTATTTTGTTAAAAAATGTCAATTTTTGACCTAATGACAGCCTCATTGACCTAAATCGGTCAAATTTTGACCAAAAAGACAACTTTGCTCAAAATGGTCAATCCTTGACCCAATGAGCAACCCAATGACCTAGTAGGTCAACTTTTGACCAAAAAGTCAATTTTAGTCAAAATAGTCAGGTTTTGACCTAATGACAAATTTTTGACCAAGTAAGCCAATCACTGACCAATATGTCAACTTTGGTCAAGATGGTTAATCTTTCCCAATGACGAACCCATTGAATCAGTAGGTCAACTTTTGACCAAAAAGTCAATTTTAGTCAAAATGATCAATCGTGGACCAAATGACCAACCCATTTGCCTAGAGGTCAACTTTTGACCAAAAAGTTAATTTTGGTTAAAATAAGTAATTTTTGAATTAATGACCAACTATTGACCCAACAACTCAATCTCTGACCAAAAAGTCGAATTTGGTCAAAATGGTCAATCCTTGAAACAGTGACAAACCCACTGACCCAATAGGTAATCTTTTAACCAAAACGTCAATTTTGGTTAAAATAATCAATTTTTGAACTATTGACCATCTATTGACCCAATAGGTTAACTTTTAACAAAAAGTCAACTTCGGTAAAAATGGTCAATTTTTGACCCAATGACCAACCCATTGACCCAATATGTCAACTTTTGACCAAAAAGTGAACTTTGGTCAAAATGGCCAAATTCTTGACCCAATTACCAACTCAATGGCCAAATAGATCAACTTTTGACCAAAAAGTCATCTGTGATCAAAATGGTTAATTTCTGACCTAATGACCATCCCATTGACCAAATGCGTTAACTTTTGACTAAAAATTCAATTTTGGTCAAAATAGTCGATTTTCGACATAATGATCAATTATTGACCCAATAAGTCAATCTCTGACCGATAAGTCAACCTTGGTTAAATGGTCAATCCTTGGCCCAATGACAAACCAATTGACCCAATATGTCAACTTTTGACCAAAAAGTCAATTTTGGTCAAAATAGTCAATTTTTAACTTAATGACCACGCATTGACCCCATAACTTTTAACAAAAAAGTCAATTTTTAGTCTAATGACCAATTATTGACGCAATAGGCCAATCTTTGACCACAAAGTCACTTTTGGTCAAAATGGTCAATCCTTGACCCAATGACCATCCCATTGACCCAATAGATCAACTTTTGACCAAAAAGTCAACTTTGGTCAAAATGGTTAAATTCTTGACCCAATTACCAACTCAAAGGCCAAATAGGTTAACTTTTGACCAAAAAGTCATCTTTGATCAAAATGGTTAATTTCTGACCCAATGACCATTCCATTGACCCACTGCGTTAACTTTTGACCAAATATTCAATTTTGGTCAAAATAGTCAGTTTTCGACCTAATGATCAATTCTTGACCCAATAAGTAAATCTCTGACTAAAAAGTCAACTTTGGTCAAATGGTCAATCCTTAGTCCAATGACAAACCAATTGACAGAATAGGTCAACTTTTGACCAAAAAGTCAATTTTGGTCAAAATAGTTAATTTTTTACTTAATGACCACCCATTGACCCAATAGGTCAACTTTTAACCAAAAAGTCAATTTTTGTAGAAATAGTCAGTTTTTGGTCTAATGACCTACGCAATATGTCAATCTTTGACCACAAAGTCACTTTTGGTCAAAATGGTCAATCCTTGACCCAATGACCATCCCATTGTCCCAATAGGTCGACTTTTGACCAAAAAGTTAACTTTGGACAAAATATTCAATCCTTAATCCAATGAACAACTCATTTACCTAGTAGGTCAAATTTTGACCAAAAAGTCAAATTTGGTCAAAATGTTTAATTTTCAAACTAATGAGCAATCCAATAAGTCAATCTCTGACAAAAAAGTTAATTTTGGTCAAAATGGTCAATCCTTGACCCAATGACAAACCAATTGACCCAATAGGTCAACTTTTGATCAAAAAGTCAATTTTGCTCAAAATTATTAATTTTTGACCTAATGACCGCCTCATTGACCTAAATATGTCAAATTTTGACCAAAAAGAAAACTTTGGTCAAAATGGTCAATCCTTGACCCAATTACCAACCCATTGACCCAATAGGTCAACTTTTGACCAAAAATTCAATGTTGGTCAAAATAGTCAATTTTTGAACAAGTAAGACAATCTCTGACCAAAAAGTCAATTTTGGTCAAGATGGTTAATCCTTAATCCAATGACCAACTCATTGACCCAATAGGTCAACTTTTGACCAAAAAGTCAACTTTAGTCGAAATGATCAATCCTTGACCAAATGACCAACCCATTGGCCTAATTGGTCAACTTTTGACCAAAAAGTCAGTTTTGGTTAAAATAAACATTTTTTTAATTAATGACCAATTATTGACCCAATAAGTCAATCTCTCACCAAAAAGTCAACTTTGGTCATAATTGTCAATACTTGACCCGATGACAAACCCATTGACCCAACAGGTCAACCTTCGAAAAAAAGATAACTTTGGTCAAAATGGTAAATCCTTGACCTAATAACCAACCTACTGACCCAAAAATTTGACTGTAAACCACAAAGTCAATTTTGGACAAAAAAGTAAAATTTATACTTAATTACCAATTATTAACCTAATAGGTCAATTTTTGACCAAAAAGTCTACTTTGGTCAAAGTGATCAATCCTTGACCCAATGACCAAACCATTGACCCAATAGGTCAACTTTTGACCTAAAGTCAACTTTGGTCAAAATGGTCAATCCTTGACATAATGACCAACTCATTGACCCAAAAGGACAATTTTGAGAAAAAAAGTCAATTTTGGTCAAAAGTGTCAATTCTTGACCTAATTGCCACCTCATTGACCCAAAAGGTCAACTTTTGACCAAAAAGTCAAGTTTGGTCAAAATGGTTAATTTATGACACAATGACCTTAATGTCAACTTTAATGAAAATGGTCAATCCTTAATCAATGACCAACCCATTGACCCAATTTGTTAACTTTTGACTAAAAAGTCAACTTTGGACAAAATGGTTAATCCTTGACCCACTGACCATTCTTATTGACCCAATTGGTCAACTTTTAACCAAAAAGTTAATTTTGCTAAAAATTGTCAATTTTTGACCTAATGACCGCCTCATTGACCTAAATCGGTCAAATTTTGAACAAAAGGACAACTTTGATCAAAATGGTCAATCCTTGACCCAATGACCAACCCATTGACCCAATAGGTCAACTTTTGAACAAAAAGTCAATTAAGCCAATCGCTGACCAAAAAGTCAACTTTGGTCAAGATTGTTAATCCTTCATAATGACCAACCCATTGAACCAGTAGGTCAACTTTTGACCAGAAAGTCAAATTTAGTCAAAATTATCAATCCTGGACCAAATGACCAACCCATTTTCCTAGAGGTCAACTTTTGACCAAAAAGTTAATTTTGGTCAAAAAAGCAATTTTTGAATTAATGACCAATTATTGACCAAATAACTCAATCTCTGACGAAAAAGTCAACTTTGGTCAAAATGGTCAATCCTTGAGACAGTGACAAACCCATTGACCCAATAGGTAATCTTTTAACCAAAACGTCAATTTTGGTTAAAATAGTCAATTTTTGAACTATTGACCACCCATTGACCCAATAGGTTAACTTTTAACAAAAAAGTCAACTCTGGTGAAAATGGTCAATTTTTGACCCAATGACGAACCCATTGACCCAATATGTCAACTTTTGACCAAAAAGTCAACTTTGGTCAAAATGGTCAAATTCTTAACCCAATTACCAACTCAATGGACAAACAGTCAACTTTTGACTAAAAAGTCATCTTTGATCAAAATGGTTAATTTCTAACTCAATGACCATCACATTGACCAAATGCGTTGACTTTTAACCAAAAATTCAATTTTGGTCATAATAATCAATTTTCGACCTAATGATCAATTATTGACCCAATAAGTTAATCTCTAACCGAATAGTCAACTTTGGTTAAATTACAATCCTTGGCCCAATGACAAACCAATTGACACAATATGTCAACTTTTGACCAAAAAGTCAATTTTGGACATAATAGTCAATTTTGACTTAATGACCACGCATTGACCCAATAGATCAACTTTTAACCAAAAAGTCAATTTTTGTCGAAATATTCACTTTTTGGTCTGATGACCAATTATTGACGCAATAACAAATCTTTGACCCAATGACCACCCCATTGACCCAATTTATCAACTTTTGACTAAAAAGTTAACTTTGGTCAAAATGGTCAAATTTTTGACCCAATTACCAACTCAATGGCCAAATAGGTCAACTCTTGTCCAAAAAGTCATCTTTGATCAAAATGATTAATATTTGACACAATGTCCATCCCATTGACCAAATGTGTTAACTTTTGACCAAAAATTCAACTTTGGTCAAAATAGTCGATTTTCGACCTAATGATCAATTATTGACCCAATAAGTCAATCTCTGACCGAAAAGTCAACTTTGGTTAAATGGTCAATCTTTGGCCCAATGACAAACTAATTGACCCAATAGGTCAACTTATGACCAAAAAGTCAAATTTGGTCAAAATAGTTAATTTTTGACTTAAAGACCACGCATTGACCCAATTGGTCAACTTTTAACCAAAAAGTCAATTTTTGTCAAAATAGTCAACTTTTGGTCTAATGACCAATTATTGACGCAATATGTCAATCTTTCACCACAAAGTCACTTTTGGTCAAAATGGTCAATCCTTGACCCAATGACCACCCCATTGACCCAATAGATCAACTTTTGACCAAAAAGTCGACATTGATCAAAATGGTTAAATTCTTGAGTCAATTACCAACTCAATGGCCAAATATGTTAACTTTTGACCAAAAAGTCATCTTTGATCAAAATGTTTAATTTTTGATTCAATGACCATCCCATTGACCCAATGCGTTAACTTTTGCCAAAAATTTAATTGAGGTCAAAATAGTTAATTTTCGACCTGATGATCAATTATTGACCCAATAAGTCAATCTCGGACCAAAAAGTCAACTTTGGTCAAATGGTCAATCCTTGGCCCAATGAAAAACCAATTGACCCAACAGGTCAACTTTTGACCAAAAAGTCAAATTTGGTCAAAATAGTTAATTTTTCACTTAATGACCACCCATTGACCGAATAGGTCAACTTTTAACCAAAAAGTCAATTTTTGTAAAAATAGTCAATTTTGGTCTAATGACCAATTATTGACGCAAAATGTCAATCTTTGACCACCAAGCCACTTTTGGTCAAAATGATCAATCCGTGACCCAATGACTATCTCATTGGCCCAATAGGTTAACTTTTGACCAAAAAGTTCACTTTGGATAAAATGATCAATCCTTGATCCAATGACCAACCATTAGCCTAATAGGTCAACTTTTGACCAAAAAGTTAATTTTGGTCAAACTATTTAATTTTTGAAATAATGAGCATTCCAATAAGTCAATCTCTAACCAAAAAGTTAATCTAGGTCAAAATGGTCAATCTTTGACCCAATGACAAACCATTTGTCCCAATAGGTCAACTTTTGATCAAAAAGTTAATTTTGCTCAAAATTGTCAATTTTTAACCTAATGATCGCCTCATTGACCTATGTCAAATTTTGACCAAAAAGACAACTTTGGTCAAAATGGTCAATACTTGACCCATAGACCAACCCATTGACCCAATAGGTCAACTTTTGACCAAAATTCGATTATTGGTTAAAATAGTCAATTTTTGACCAAGCCAATCTCTGACCAAAAAGTTAATTTTGTTCTAGATGGTTAATCCTTAATCCAATGACCAACCCATTGACCCAATAGGTCAACCTTTGACCAAAAAGTCAACTTTAGTCGAAATGATCAATCCTTGACTAAATGACCAATCCATTGGCCTAATAGGTCAACTTTTGACCAAAAAGTCAATTTTGGTTAAAATAAACAATTTTTGAATTAATGATAATTTATTGACCCAATAAGTCAATCTCTCACCAAAAAGTCAACTTTGGTCATAATTGTCAATACTTGACCCAATGACAAACCTATTGACCTAACAGGTCAACCTTTGCAAAAAAATAACTTTTTTCAAAATGGTAAATCCTTGATCCAATAACCCACCCACTGACCTAAAAATTTGTCTGTTGACCACAAAGTCAATTTTTGGACAAAATAGTAAAATTTTTACTTAATTACCAATTATTGACCAAATAGGTCAACTTTTGACCAAAATGTCAACTTTGGTCAAAGTGACCAATCCTTGACCCAACGACGAACCCATTGACCAAATAGGTCAACTTTTGACCAAAAAGTCAACTTTGGTCAAAAATGGTCAATCCTTGACACAATGACCAACTCATTGACCCAAAAGCACAATTTTGACAAAAAAGCCAATTTTGGCCAAAAGTGTTAATTTTTGACATAATGGCCACCTCATTGACCCAAAAGGTCAACTTTTGACTAAAAAGTCAAGTTTGGTCAAAATGATCAATTTATGACACAATGACCTAAATGTCAACTTTGATGAAAATGTTCAATCCTTGATCCAATGACCAAACCATTGACCCAATTTGTTAACTTTTGACTAAAGAGTCAACTTTTGCCAAAATGGTTAATCCTTGACCCGCTGACCAATCTATTGACTCAATAGGTCAACTTTTGACCAAAAAGTTTATTTTGATAAAAATTGTCTATTTTTGACCTAATGACCGCCTCATTGACCTAAATCGATCAAATTTTAACCGAAAAGACAACTTTACTCAAAATGGTCAATCCTTGACCCAATGACCAACCCATCGACCCAATAGGTCAACTTTTGACCAAAAAGTCAATTTTGGTCAAAATAGTCAATTTTTGACCTAATGACAAATTTTTGACAAAGTAAGCCAATCGCTGACCAAAAAGTCAACTTTGGTCAGGATGGTTAATCTTTCCCAATGATCAACCCATTGAACCAGTAGGTCAACTTTCGACCTAAAAGTCAACTTTAGTCAAAATGATCAATCCTAGACCAAGTGACCAACCCATTTGCCTTGAGGATAACTTTTGACCAAAAAGTTAACTTTGGTCAAAATAAGCAATTTTTGACTTATTGAGCAATTATTGACCCAATAACTCAATCTCTGACCAAAAAGTCAACTTTGGTCAAAATGGTCAATCCTTAAGACAGTTATCTTTTAACCCATTGACCCAATAGGTAATCTTTTAACTAAAACATCAATTTTGGTTAAAATAGTCAATTTTTGAACTATTGACCACCCATTGACCCAAAAGGTGAACTTTTGACAAAAAGTCAACTTTGGTCAAAATGGTCAATTTTTGACCTAATGAACAGCCCATTGACCCAATTTGTCAGCTTTTGACCAAAAGTCAACTTTGGTCAAAATGGTCAAATTTTTGATCAATTTACCAACTCAATGGCCAAATAGGTCAACTTTTGACCAAGAAGTCATCTTTGATCAAAATGGTTAATTTCTGACACAATGACCAAATGCGTTAACTTTTGACCAAAAATTCAATTTTGGTCAAAATAGTCGATTTTCGACCTAATGATCAATTATTAACCCAATAAGTCAATCTCTGACCGAATAGTCAACTTTGGTTAAATGGTCAATCCTTGGCCCAATGACAAACCAATTTACCCAATAGGTCAACTTTTGACCAAAAAGTCAATTTTGGTTAAAATAGTCAATTTTTGACTTAATGACCACGCATTGACCCAATTGGTCAACTTTTAACCAAAAAGTCATTTTTTTGTCAAAATAGTCAATTTTAGGTCTAATGACCAATTATTGACGCAATATGTCAATCTTTGACCATAAAGTCACTTTTGGTCAAAATGGTCAATTCTTGACCCAATAACCACTCCATTGACCCAATAGGTCAACTTTTGACCAAGAAGTCAACTTTGGTCAAAATGGTCAAATTCTTGCCCAATTACCAACTCAATGGCCAAATAGGTTAACTTTTGACCAAAAAGTCATCTTTGATCAAAATGGTTAATTTCTGACCCAATGACCATCCCATTGACCCAATGAGTTAACTTTTGACCAAAAATTCAATTTTGGTCAAAATAGTCAATTTTCGACCTAATGATCAATTATTGACCCAATAAGTCAATCTCTGACCAAAAAGTCAACTTTGGTCAAATGGTAAATCCTTGGCCCAATGACAAACCAATTGACCCAATTGGTCAACTTTTGACCAAAAAATCAATTTTGGTCAAAATAGTTAATTCTCGACTTAATGACCACCCATTGACCCAATAGGTCAACTTTTAACCAAAAAGTCAATTTTTGTTAAAATAGTCAATTTTTGGTCTAATGACCAATTATTGATGCAATATGTTAATCTTTGACCACAAAGTCACTTTTGGTCAAAATGGTCAATCATTGACCCAATAAGTCAACTTTTGACCAAAAAGTTAACTTTGGCTAAAATGATTAATTCTTGATCCAATGACTAACCCATTAGCCTAATAGGTCAACTTTTGACCAAAAAGTCTATTTTGGTCAAATATTTAATTTTTGAAATAATGAACAATCCAATAAGTCAATCACTGACAAAAAAGTTAATTTTGGTCAAAACTGTCAATCCTTAACCCAATGACAAACCCATTGACCCAATAGGTGAAATTTTGATGAAAAAGTCAATTTTGCTCAAAATTGTAAATTTTTGACCTAATGACCGCCTCATTGACCTAACTATGTCAAATTTTGACCAAAAAGACAACTTTGGTCAAAATGGTCAATCCTTGACCCAATGACAAAGCCATTGACCCAATTGGTCAATTTTTGACCAAAAATTCAATTTTGGTTAAAATAGTCAATTTTTGACCAAGTAAGCCAATCTCTGACCAGAAAGTCAATTTTGGTAAAGATGGCTAATCCTTAATTCAATGACCAAACCATTGACCCAATAGGTGAACTTTTGGCTAAAAAATCAACTTTAGTCGAAATGATCAATCCTTGACCAAATGACCAACCCATTGGCCTAATAGGTCAACTTTTGACCAAAAAGTCAATTTTGGTTAAAATAAATAATTTTTAAATAAATGACCAATTATTGACCCAATAAAAAAATCTCTCACCAAAAAGTCAACTTTGGTCATAATTGTCAATACTTGAACCAATGACAAACTCCTTGACCCAATAGGCCAACATTTGAAAAAAAGATAACTTTGGTCAAAATGGTAAATCCTTGACCCAATAACCAACCAAGTAATCCAAAAATTTGATTGTTGACCACAAAGTCAATGTTGGACAAAATAGTAAAATTTTTACTTAATTTCCAATTATTGATCTAATAAATAACTTTCGACCAAAAAGTCAACTTTGGTCAAAGTGATCAATCCTTGACCCAATGACCAACCCATTGACCCAATAGATCAAATTTTGACCAAAAAGTCAACTTTGGTCAAAATGGTCAATTCTTGACACAATTACCAACTCATTGACCCAAAAGAACAAATTTGACAAAAAATGTCAATTTTGGTCAATAGTGTCAATTTTTTACCTAATGACCACCTCATTGACCCAAAAGGTCAACTTTTGACCAGAAAGTCAACTTTGGTTAAATTGTTCAATTTATGACCCAATGACCTAAATGTCAACTTTGATGAAGATGGTCAATCATTGATCCATAGACCAACCCATTGATCTAATTTGTTAACGTTTGACTAAAGAGTCAACTTTGGCCAAAATGGTTAATCCTTGACCTAATGACCAATCTATTGACCCAATAGGTCAACTTTTGACTAAAAAGTCAATTTTGCTTAAAATTGTCAATTTCTGACATAATGACTGCCTCATTAACCTAAATATGTCAAATTTTGACCAAAAATACAACATTGATCAAAATGGTTAATCCTTGACCCAATGACCAACCCATTGACCCAATAGGTCAACTTTTGACTAAAAAGTCAATTTTGGTCAAAATAGTCAATTTTTAACCAATGAACAATCATTAACCCAATAGGTCAACTTTTGACAAAAAAGTTAACTTTGGTCAAAATAGTCAATTTTTGACCTAATGACCAATTATTGACTCAATAAGACAATCTCTGAGTAAAAAGTCAACTTTGGTCATAATGGTCAATCCTTGACCCAATGACAAAATCATTGACCCAATATGTCAACTTTTGACCAAAAATTCAACTTTGGTCAAAATGGTAATTCCTTAACCCATTGACCAACACACTGACCCAATAGATCGACTTTTAACCAATAAGTAAATTTTGGTTAAAGTAGTAAATTTTTGACTTAATGACCAATTATTGACCCAATCGGTCAACTTTTTATAAAAAAGTTAACTTTGGTCAAAATGATCAATCCTTGACCCAATGAACAACCAGTTGACCCAAAAGGACGACTTTTGACCAAAAAGTCAATTTTGGTCAAAATTGTCAATTTTTTGCCTAATGACCAACTCATTGATCCTAAAGGTCAACTTTTGACCAAAAAGTCAAATTTGGTAAAAATGGTCAATTTCTGACATAATGAACTTAATGTCAACTTTGGTGAAAAAAGTCAATCCTTGATCTAAAGACCTACCCGTTGACCCAATTTATCAAATTTTGACTAAAAACCCAACATTGGCCAAAATGGTTATTCCTTGATCCAATGACCAAAATATTGACAAAATAGGTTAACTTTTGACCAAAAATTAAATTTTGCTTAAAATTGTCAGTTTTTGACCTAATGACCCCCTCATTGACCTAAATAGGTGGACTTTTGACAAAGAAGACAACTTTGGTCAAAATGGTCAATCCTTCTCCCAATGACCAACCCATTGACTCAATAGGTCAACTTTTAAACAAATAGTCAATTTTGTGACCAAATAACCAATTATTGACCCAGTAAGCCAATATCTGACCAGAAAGTCAACTTAGGTCAAAATGGTTAATCATTGACTTAATGACCAACGCATTGACCCAATAGGTCACATTTTGACCAAAAGTCAACTTTGGTCAAAATGATAAATCCTTGACCAAATGACCAACCCATTGGCCTAATAGGTCAACTTTTGACCAAAAAGTTAATTTTGGTCAAAATAGTCAATTTTTGAGTTAATGACCAATTATTGACCCAATAAGTTAATCACTGACCAAAAAGTCAACTTTGGTCAATCCTTGACCCAATGATAAACACATTGACCAATAAGTCAACTTTTAACCAAAAGTTAATTTTGGTCAAAATAGTCAATTTTGACCTAATCATCACCCATTGACCCAATAAGTCAACTTTTGACCAAAAAGTCAACTTTTGTTAAAATGGTCAATTTTTTACCTAATGACCAACCCATCGACCAAATAAGTCAACTTTTGACCAAAAAGTCATTTTTGGTCAAAATGATCAATACTTGACCAAATAGGTCAACTTTTGAACAAAAAGTAATCTTTTGCCAAAATAGTCAGTTTCTGACCGAATGACCTCCCCGCTGACCCAATAGGTTAACATTTGACCAATATTTCAATTTTTGGTCAAAATAATCAACTTTTGACCTAATGACCAATTATGGACCCAATAACTCAATCTCTGACCAAAAAGTTAACTTTGGTCAAAATGATCAATCCTTGACCCAATGAAAAAACCCATTGACCCAATAGGTCAACCTTTGACCAAAAAGTCTACTTTGGTTAATATGGTCAATCCTTGATTCAATGACCAATCCATTGACCCAATAGGTCAACTTTTGACAATAAGTCAATTTTGGTCAAAATGCATAATTTTTACCGAATGACCAACCCATTGAGTCAACAGATCAACTTTTGACCAAAAAGTCATCTTTGGTCAAAATGGTGAATTCCTGACCCAATGAGCACCCCATTGACCAAATGGATCAACTTTCGACCAAAAATTTAATGTTGGTCAAAATAGTCAATTTTAGAATTAATGACCAATTATTGATCAAATAAGTCAATCTTCGACGAAAAAGTCCACTTTGGTCAAATGGTCAATCCTTGACCCAATGACAAACCCATTGACGAAATAGGTCAACTATAGACTAAAAAGTTAATTTTGGTCAAAATAGTCAATTTTTGACCTAATGAACACCCATAAACCCAGTAGGTCAACTATTGACCAAAAAGTTAACTTTGGTAAACATGTTCAAATTTTGTCCCAGTGACCAACCTATTGACCAAATAGGTCAACTTTTAACCAGAAAGTCATCTTTGGTCAAAATGATCAATTCTTGACTAAATTACCAACTAATTAACCAAATAAGTCAACTTTTGACCAAAAAGTCATCTTTCATCAAAATGGTCAATTTCTGACCCAATGATCACCCCCGTTCACCAAATGGGTTAACTTTTGACCAAAAATTCAATTTTGGTCAAAATAGTCAATTTTTGACCTCATGACCAATTATTGACCCAATAAGTCAATCTTTGACCAATAAGTCAACTTTGGTCAAAATGGTCCATCCTTGACCCAATGACAAAGCCATTGACCCAGTAGGTCAGCTTTTAACTAAAAAATCAATTTTGGTCAAAATAGTCAAATTTTGACTTAATGACCACCCATTGACCCAATATGTCAACTTTCAACCAAAAAAATAATTTTGGTCAAAATGGACAATTTTTGACCTAATGACCAATTGTTGACTCAATAAGTCAATATATGATCAAAAAGTCAACTTTGGTAAAAATGGTCAATCCTTGACCCAATAGTTCAACTTTTGACCAAAAATTCAACTTTGGTCAAAATGATCAATGACCCATTGACCAAACCAACTCATTTAATACAGTCAACTTTTACCAAAAAGTCAATTTCGCTCAAAATAACCAATTTGAATTAATGACCAATTATCGACTAATAATAAGTCAATCTCTGACCAAATAGTCAACTTTGGTCAAAATGGTTAATTTTTTACCCAATGACAAACTTGTTGACCCAATTTTGGTCAAAATTGTCAATTTTTTACCTAATGACCACGCATTGATCCAATAGGTCAAATTTTCTTCAAAAAGTAAACTTTGGTAAAAAATGGCCAATTTTATACCCAATGACCAACCCATTGACCAATTGGTAAACTTTTGACTAAAAAACTATCTTTTGTCAAAATGGTCAATTCTTTACCCAATTACAAAAATCATTGACCAAATAGGTCAACTTTTGACCAAAGAGTCAACTTTGGTCAAGATGATCACTTTCTGACCCAATGACCACCCCGTTCAGCCAATGGGTTAACTTTTGAGAAAAAATTCAATTTTCGTCAATATAGTCAATTTTTTACCTAATGACCAATTATTGACCCAATAAGTCAATCTCTGACCAAAAAGTCAACTTTGTTCAAAATGGTAAATCCTTGACCCATTGACAAACCCATCGACTCTATAAGTCAACTCCTGACCAAAAATTAATTTTGGTCAAAATAGTCAATTTTTCGACCAATCGACAACCCATCGGCCTAAAAGGTCAACTTTCGTCCAAAAAGTCAACATTCGCCAAAATGGTCAACTTTGACCTAATGACCAACCCATCGACCCAATAGATTACCTTCGATTAAAAAGTCCTCTTTGATCAAAATGGTCAATTCTTGACACAATTTCCAACTCATTGACCATATATGTCAACTTTTGACCAAAAAGTCAACTTTGGTCAAAATTGTTAATTTCTGACCTAATGAGCACCTCGTTGTCCCAATGGATCAACTTTTGACAAAAAAATTAATTTTGGTCAAAATAGTCAATTTTTGACCTGATGACCAAACTAGTCAATTTTTCAATTAATGATCAATTATTGAACCAATAAGTCGATCTCCTCACCAAAATCCAACTTCGGTTAAAATGGTATTTCCTGATCTAATGACAAACCCGTTGACCTAACAGGTCAACTTTTAAATAGAAAATCAATTTTGGTCAAAATAGTTAATTTTTGACTTAATGACCACCCATTGACCCAATAGGGTCAAATTTTAACTTAAAAGTCAACTTTGGTCAAAATGGTCAATTTTTGACCCAATGACAAACCAATTGACCTAATAGGTCAACTTTCACCAAAAGTCCTCTTCGGTCAAAATGGTCAAGTCGTGACCCAATTACCAATCATTGACCAAATAGGTCAACTTTTGGTAAAAAAGTTAACTTTGGTCAAAATGGTCAATTTCTGGCCCAATGAGTTAACTTTTGACCAAAAATTCAATTTTGGTCAAAATAGGTCAACTTTTGACCAAAAAGTCATCTTTCATCAAAATGGTCAATTTCTAACCCAATGACCACCCCGTTGACTCAATGGGTCAACTTTTGACTAAAAAATTAAAATAGTCAATTTTTGACGTAATAACCAATTATTGACCCAATAAGTCAATCTTTGACCAAAAAGTCAACTTTGGTCGACCCAATAGGTCAACTTTTGACCAAATAGTCAAATTTTGACTTAAAGACCACCCATTGATCCAATAGGTTAACTTTTGACCAAAAAATCAATTTTGGTGAAAATAGTCAATTTTTAACTTAATGACCAATTATCGACCCAAAGAAGCTAATCCGCGACCAAAAAGTCAACTTCGAGAAAATGGCCAATCCTTGACTCCAATGATCAACCCATCGACCATCAGGTCAACTTTTCGACCAAAAAGTCAACTTCGGTCAAAATGATCAATCATCGACCCAATGACTAACCCATTAGATTAATAGCCAACCTTCACTCAAAAAGTCAATTATGATAAAATGGCTAATTGAATTAATGACAATTTATCGACCTAATAAGTCAATCATCGACTAAAAAGTCAACTTCGCAAAATGGCCAATCCTCGATCCAAAGACAAACTCATCGATCTAACAGGTCAACATTCGTCCAAAAATCCATTTCGGTCAAAAATACCATTTTTGACCTAACGATAACCCATTGACCCAATAAGTCAACTTTTGACGAAAAAGTCAACTTTGGTCAAAATGTTCATTTTTGACCCAATGACCAACCCACTGACCCAATAGGTCAACTTTTGACCAAAAAGTCATCTTTTTTCAAAATAGTTAATTCTTGACTCAAACGCCAACTCATTGACCTAATATGTCTACTTTTAACCACAAAGTCATCTTTGGTTAAAATGGTCGAGCTCTGACCCAATGACCACCCCGTTCACTAGATGGGTTAACATTTAACCAAAAATTCTATTTTGGACAAAATAGTCATTGTTGACCTAATGACCAATTATTGACCCAATAAGTCAATCTCTGACTAAAAAGTCATCTTTGGTTAATATGGTGAATCTTTGACCCAATGACAAACTCATTGACCCAATAGGTCAGCTTTTAAATAAAAACTTAATTTTGGTCAAAATATTTAAATATTGATCAAATCACCAATTATCGGATCTCAATAAGTTCGATCTTTGACCAAAATGTCAACCTTGATCAAATGAAATCTTTGTCTCCAATGACTAACCTACGACCAATAGATCGACTTTCGACGAAAATCAATTTACGTCGAAATAGAAATTTTGAGTTAATGACCAATTATCGACCTAATATGCCAAATTTCGACCGAAGTCAACTTTGGTCAAAATGGTCAATCCCTGACTCAATGACCAACCCATCGACATGATAGGTCAACTTTTAACCAAAAGTTAACTTGGTCAAATTGGACAATCCTTGACCCGATGACCAACTCATTGACACAAAAGGTCAACTTTTGACTAAAAAGTTAAATTTGGTAAAAATGGAAAATTTCTGTTTGGTGGAAATCGTAAATCCTTGATCCAATGACCAACATATTGACCCAATTTGTCAACTTTTGACTAAAAAGTAAACTTTAGCCAAAATTATTAATCCTTGACCCAATGACCAACCCGTTGACCCAATTGGTCAACTTTTGATCAAAAAGTCAATTTTACTCAAAAGTGTCAATTTTTGACCAAATGACCGCCTTATTGACTAAGTAGCTCTAGTTTCGACTCAAGAAGACAACATTGGTCAAAATGGTTAATCCTTAACCTAATGACCAACCATTTGACCTAATAAAGTCGACTTTTAACTAAAAAATTAATTTTGAATGATCAATTTTTTACTTAATGACCAATTATCGAATCCGAGTAAGCGATCTTTGACCAAAAAGTCAACTTTAGTCAAAATGGTCAATGCTTGACCAAATGACTAACCTATTGACCTAATAGTCAAATTTTGCCTAAAAGTCCACTTTGGTCGAAATGATCGATCTTTCACCGACGACCGGCCCATTGTAGCCTAATGTGTCAAGTTCGGCAAAACACAATTCCTTTGGTCAAAATAGCTAATTCTTGAATTAATGACCAATTATCGACCAAAAAGTCGACTTTGGAGTCAAAATGGTCGGTCTCGACCCGATGGCGAACCCATCGACCGGCCGTCGACTGTCGATCCACCGAAATGTTAATTTTGGTCAAAGTTGTCGAATTCCGAACTAATGACACACCATCGACCCAATAGGTCAACTTTGGGTCAAAATGGTCGGTACATTATTTGATCTTTCGCCGACGTTCGTCAATCTAATGGCTCGACGCTTAACCAAAATTTAATTTCGTTGGTTACCACAGTCGATTTTGACTTAACGACCGAAATATGGTCGATTTTTCGAATTAATGACTCAATTATCGACCCGATAAGTCGATCTTCGACCAAAAGTCGACTTTGATCAAAGAGGGTCAATCCTCGACCCAATGACAAACCCATTGCCACAAAGTCAACTTTTGACCAAAAAATTCAATTTTTGGACAAAATAGTCGATCTTTGACCTCATGACCACCCATCGACGGAATAAGGTCGATCCTTTGACCGTAAAGCTGACTTTGGTCAAATGGTTAAATTTTGGACCCCGATGACCGACTCATTTACCCAGTCAAATTGACTTTCGACCAAAAAGTCACACGTTAGTAACCATGGCTAATTCTTCGAGCCCGTGACCGACTCATCGAATAAAATAATGAACTTTTGACCAAAAAGCCAACTTTGGTCAAAATGGTACTAATTTCGACCCAATCGACCACCCCGTTGATTCGAATGGGTTAACTTTTATCAGAATTCGATCTTGGCCGAAGTAGGGTCAACTTTCGACCAAAAAGTCCTCTTCGGTCAAAATGACCAATTTCGACCGTATGACCACTCCCGTTAATCTAAATGGGTTAACTTTGACAAAAATCAATTTTGGTCAAAATAGTTAATTTTCGACATGCTGACCAATTATGGACCCGAAAAGTCAATCTCCGACAAAAAGTCAACTGGGTCAAAATATCGATCCACGACGAATGACGATCATCGACCGATCGTCGACTTCACAGCGAGTAATTCCGTCAAATGATGGGCAATAATGACACCATTAACCCAATAAGTCAATTTTCGACCAAAAAGTCTATTTGGTCAAAAATCAATACTCGCCCTAATGGCGCTTATTGATCCGCTAAGCAAATCTTCGACCAAAAGTCAATTTTCGTCAAAATGATCAATCCTTAACCATAACGACCAACCCATCGAATCTAACAGGTCATGTTTTGACAAAAATGTCAACTTTGGTCGAAATAATCAATCATCGAGCCAATGACCAATCCATTAGGTAATAGGTCAACGTTCGCCGTAAAGCTCAATTTTGGTCAAAATAACCAATTTTTCAATTAATGACCGATTATTTACCCAACAAGTCAATCTCTAACTAAAAATCAACTTGGTCAAAATGAACAATCCTTGACCCAAGACAAACCAGTGACCCAATAGGTCAACTTTGACACTAAAAGTTAACTTGGTCAAAATGGTCATATTTTACCCAATGACTAACCGATTGACTCGGATTGTTCAACTTTTGTCTAAAAAGTCATCTTTGGTCAAAATGCATCGATCTTGACTTATTTACCAACTCATTGATCAAATAGGGCAACTTTTGACCAAAAAAGTCAACTTTAGTCAAAATTGTCAATTTCTGACCCAATAGATTAACTTTTGACGAAAAATTCAATTTTGGTCAAAATAGTCAATTTTTGACCTAATGAACAATTATTCACCCAATAAGTCAATCTCTGACCAAAAAGTCAACTTTGATCAAAACGGTCAATCCATGACCTACTGAGAAACTTATTGACCAAATAAGTCAACTTTTGACAAAAAAGTCAATCTTGGTCAAAATGCTCAATTTCGACCCAATGACCAACCTAACCGACCTAATAGGTTAACTTTTAACTAAAAAGTCAACTTTGGTCGAAATGGTCAATTCCAGAACTAATTATCAACTCATTGACTAAATAGATTAACTTTCGGCGAAAAAGTCAACTTTAGTCGAAATGGTCAATTTCTGACCCAATGACCACCCTGTTGGCCCAATGGTTTAAGTTCTAACTAAAAATTCAATTTTGGTAAAAATAGTCAATTTTTGACCTAATGACCAATTATTGACCCAATAAGTCAATCTCTGACCGAAAATTCAACTTTGGTTAAAATTGTCAATCCTTGACCCAATGACAAACCCATTGACCAAATAGGTCAACTTTTGACCAAAACGTCTATTTTGGTCAAAATAGTCAACTTCGACTCTAATGACCACCATCGACCCAATAGGTCAACATTTAACAAAAAAGTCAACTTTGGTCAAAATAGTAAATTTTTGACCCAATGACCAACCCATTGACCGTCAATGGGTTGGTCATCGGGTCTCAACTTTTGACTAACAAAGGCATCTTTGGTTAAAATGGTCAATTCATGACCCAAATACCAACTCATTGACCAAATAGGTCAACTTTTGGACAAAAAGTCAACTTTGGTCAAAATGGTCAATTTCTGACCCAATCACCTCCCCGTTCACCCAATGGGTTAACTTTTGACCAAAAATTCAATTTTGGTCAAAATAGTCAAATTTTCACCTAATGACAATTATTGACCTAATAATTCAATCTCTGGACAAAAGGTCAACTTTTGTCAAAATGGTTATTCCTTGACCCAATGACAAACCTATTGATCTAATGAGTCAACTTTGACCAAAATGTTAATTTTGGTCAAAACAGTACATCTACTGACGCCATTAACCCAATAGATCAACTTTTGACCAAAAAGTCAACTTTGGTTAAAGTGGTTATTTTCTGACCCAAAGACTCTCGTTGACCTTGTGGGTCAACTTTTGACAAAAAAATTAGTTCTTGTCTAAATTATTAATTTTTGACTTAATGACCAATTATTGACCCAATAAGTCAATCTCTGACCAAAAAGTCAACTTCGATCAAAATGGTCAATCCTTGACCCAATGACCAACCCATTGACCCAATAGGTAAACTTTTGACCAAAAAGTCAATTTGGTCAAAACGGTTAATCCTTGACCAAATGACCAATCCATTGACCTAACCAAAAATTCAATTTTGGTCAAAATAGTCAATTTTTGACCTAATGACCATTTATTGACCAAATACGACAATCTCTGACCAAAATGTCAACTTTAGTCAAAATGGTCAATCCTTGACCCAATGACAAACCAATTGACCTAATAGGTCAAACTTAGACTAAAAATTCAATTTTGGTCAAAATAGTCAATATATGACTTAATGACCACCCATTGACCCAATAGGTCAACTTTTGACCAAAAAGTCAACTTTGGTCAAAATGGTCAATTCATGACGCATATACCAACTCATTGACCAAACAGATCAACTTTTGACCAAAAAATTAACTTTTGGTCAAAATGGTCAATTTCTGACCCAATGACCACCTAGTTAACCTAATGGGTCAACTTTTGACAAAAAAAATTTATTTTGGTCAAAATAATCAATTTCTGACCTAATGACCAAAATAGTAAATTTTTGAATTAATGGCCAATCACTGACCCAATCAGTTAATTACCAACTCATTGACCAAATAAGTCAACTTTTGACAAAAATTAGCTTTGGTAAAAATTGTCAATTTCTGACCTAATGACCTCCATGTTGACCCAATGGGTTAACTTTTGACCAAAAATTCAATTTTGGCCAAAATTGTCAAATTTTGACCTAATGCCAATTAATTATTGACCCAATAAATCAATCTCTGACCAAAAAGTCAACTTTAGTTAAAATGGTCAATCTTCGACCCAATGATAAACCCATTAACCCAATAGTCAACTTTCGACCAAAAAGTCAATTTTGGTTAAAATTGTCAATTGTCGACCAAATGACTACCTATTAACCCAATATGTCAACTTTTGACCGAAAAGTCAACTTTGGGCAAAATGATCAATTTTTGACCCAATGATCAACCCATTGACTCAAAAGATTAACTTTCGACCAAAAAGTTATCTTTGGTCAAAATGGTCAATTCTTGACCCAATTACAAACTCCTTGACCAAATAGGTCAACTTTTGATCAAAAAGTCAACTTTGGTCAAAATGGTCATTTCTGACCCAATGACCACCCTGTTAACCCAATGGGTCAACTTTTGACCAAAAATTTAATTTTGGTCAAAATAATCAATTTTTAACCTAATGACCAATTATTGACCCAATAAGTCAATCTCTGACCAAAAAGTCAACTTTCGACCAAAATGCTCAATCATCGACCCAATGACCAACCCATTCGACATAATAGGTCAACTTCTTGACCAAAAGTCAACATTGGGTCAAAATGGTCAATCCATTATCCAATGACCAACCCATTGGCCTAACAGGTTAACTTTCGACCGAAAAGTTAATTTTGGTCAAAATAAATAATTTTTAAATTAAAGACCAATTATAGACCCAATATGTCACTCTCTAACCAAAAAGTTAACTTTAGTCAAAATGATCAATCCTTGACTTGATGATAAACCCATCAACCAAAAAGTCAAGAATTTTATGAAAAAGTCAATTTTGGTCAAAATTGACAATTTTTGAACTAATTAACACCCATTGACCAAATTTGTCAACTTTTGATCAAAAAGTCAACTTTCGTCAAATGGTCAAATTTTGTCTCAATGACCAACCCATTGATCTAACAGGTCAACTTTTGACCAAAAAGTCATCTTTGGGGGTCAGTTCTTGACTAAATTACCAACTCATTGAATAAATATGTCAACGTTTGATAAAAAAGTCAACGTTGGTCAAAATGGTCAATTTCTGATCCAATGACCACCCCGTTGAGCCAATCTGTTAACTTTTGACCAAAAATACAATTTTGGTCAAAATAGTCAATTTTTTTACTTAATGGCCAATTAATGACCCAATACGACAATCTTTGACCAAAAAGTAGACTTTGGTCAAAATGGTCAATACTTAATCCAATGACAAACCATTGACCCAATAGGTCAATTTTGGTCAAAATAGTCAATTGTTGACTTAATGACCACCCAAAGACCAAATAGGTCAACTTTTGACCAAAAAGTCAACTTTTGCCAGAATGATCAATCCTTGACCCAATGACCAATCTCACTTGAATGATCAAAATGGGTGAACTTTTAACAAAATTTAATTTTGGTAAAAAAGTATATTTTTAACCTAATTAATATAATAGTCAATTTTCGAATTCAATCGACCAATTATCGAACCCAATAAGTCAATCTCTGACTTAAAAGTCAACTTGGTCAAAATGGTCAATCATTTGACCCAACGACAAACCCATCGATCTAATAAAGTTAACTTTTCACCAAAAAGTTAATTTTGGTCAAAATAACCAATTTCGACCTAATGACCACCCATCGACCCAACAGGTCAACTTTCGATCAAAAGTTAACTTTGGTCAAAATGGTCAATTGTTGACCCAAAGACCAACCCATCGACCTAATGAGATCAACTTCGACCAAAAGTCATCTTTGGTTAAAATGGTCAATGCTTGACGCAATCACCAACTCATTGATAAAATAAGTCAACTTTTGTCCAAAAAGTTGACTTTGGTCAAAATGATCAATTTCTGACCCAATGACCAACCCGTTGACCCTAATGGGTCAATTTTTGGCAAAAATGTAATTTTGGCCAAAATAGTAAATTTTTTACCTAATGGCCAAAATAGTCAAATTTTGAATTAATGACTAATTATTGATCCAATAAGTCAATCTCTGACCAAAAAGTCAATTTTGGTCAAAATGGTAAATCCTTAACCCAATGATAAACCCATTAACCCAAAGGTCAACTTTTGACCAAAAAATAAACTTTGGTCAAAATGGTCAATTTTGACCCAATGACCAACCCATTAAACCAATACATCAACTTTTGACCAAAAAGTCATCTTTGGTCAAAATGGTTAATTCTTAACCCAATTACCAACTCATTGACCCAATAGGTCAACTTTCGGCCAAAAAGTCATCTTTGCTCAAAATGGTCACCCAATTACCAACTCATTGACCCAATAGGTCAACTTTGGACTAAAAAGTTAACTTAGGTCAAAATAGTCATTTTCTGACCCAACGAACACCCCGTTGACCCGATGGGTTAACTTTTGACAAAAAAATTCTTTTTTAGTCTAAATAGATAATTTTTCACCTAATGACCAATTATTTACCCAATAAGTCAATATCTGACCAAAAAGTCAACATTAGCTAAAATGGTCAATGCTTGACCCAATGACAATTTAATTGACCTAACTGGTCAACTTTTGAACAAAATGTCAATTTTGGTCAAAATAGTCAATTTTTAACTTAATGAACACCCATTAACCCAATAAGTCAACTTTTGACAAAAAAATCAATTTTGGTTAAAATAAACAATTTTTGTCCTAATGACCAATTATTGACCCAGTAAGCCAATCTCTAACCAAAAAGTCAACTTTGGTAAAAATGGTCAATCATTGACCCAATGACCAACCCATTGACCCAAGATGTCAACTTTTGACCAAAAAGTTAATTTTGGACAAAATGATCAATCATTGACCCAACGACCAACCCATTGGCCTAATAGGTCAACTTTTGAACAAAAAGTTAATTTTGGTAAAAATAGTCAATTTTTGAATTAATGACCAATTATTGACCCAATAAGTCAATTTCTGACCAAAAAGTCAACTTTGGTCATAATGGTCAATCGTTGACCCAATGACAAACACATTGACCCAATAGGTTAACTTTTGACCAAAAAGACAACTTTGGTCAAGATAATCAATTTTAGACCTAATGACCACCCATTGACCCAATATGTTAACTTTTGACCAAAAAGTTACTTTTGTCAAAATGGTCAATTCTTGACCTAATGACCAACCCATTTACTAAATAGGTCAACTTTTGGCCAAAAAGTCAACTTTGGTCAAAATGGTCAATCCTTGTCCCAATGACCAACACATTACCCCAAAAGGAAAACTTTTGACCAAAAAGTCAAATTTGGTCAAAATGGTCAATTTTGGAGACAATGACCTAAATGTCAACTTTGGTGAAAATGGTCGATCCTTGATCCGATGACCAACCCATTGACCTAATTTGTCAACTTTTGACTAGAAAGTCAACTTTGGCCAATATGGTAAATTCTTGAACACTTAATGACCAACAAATCGACCTAATAAGTCGACATCGGACTAAAAAGTCAATTTTGCTCAAAGCTCGTCAATTTTTATTTAATGGCCGACTCGATTAACCTAAATAGGTCAACTTTTGACTAAAAAGTCAACTTTGGTCAAAATGGTCAATTCTGACCCACTGACCACCCCTTTGACCTAATGGGTCAACTTTTGACCCAAAATTTAATTTTGGTCAAAATAATCAATTTTTGACCAAATGACCAGTTAATGACCCGATAAGTCAATCTTTGACAAGAAATTATACTTTGGTCAAAATGGTCAATCCTTGTACCAATGACAACCTCATTGACCCAATAGGTCAACTTTTGACCAAAAAGTTAATTTTAGTTAAAATTGTCAATTTTTGTCCTAATGAACAATTATTGATCAATAAGCCAATGTGTGAACAAAGTTAACTTTGGTCGAAATGGTCGATCATTGACAAAATGACCGACTGATGACCCAATAGAGTCAACTTTGACCAAAAGTCCACTTTGGTCAAAATGATCAATCCTTGAACCAATGACCAACCCATGACCTAATAGGTCAACTTTATACCAAAAATTCAATTTTAGTCAAAATAGTCAGTTTTTGAATTAATGACCATTATTGACCCAATAAGTCAATCTCTAACCAAAAAGTCAACTTTGGTCGAAATGGTCAATCATTAACACAATGAAAAACCCAATGACCTAATTGATCAGTTTATGACCAAAAAGTCAATTTTGGTCGAAATAATCAATCTTTGACCTAATAATGCCCCTTGACCTACTCGATCAACTTTTGAGAAAAAAAAGTCAAATTTGGTCAAAATGGACAATTTTTGACATAATGACCAACCAATTGGGCTAAAAGGTCAATTGTTGACCAAAAAGGTCATCTTTGGTAAAAAATGTCATTTCTTGTCCCAATTACAAAACATTTACCAAGTAGGTCAACTTTTGAATAAAATGTCAACTTTGGTCTAAATGGTCAATTCATGACACAATTACCAACTCATTGACCCAATAGATCAACTTTTGATCAAAAAGTCAACTTTTGTCAAAATGATCAATTTCGACCCAATGACACAGCATTGACCGGTTAGATCAACTCTTGGCCAAAATTAATTCTCGTCGAAAATAATCGATGTTTGGCAGATCGACATGATTTTTGACCCAATAAGTCAATCTGACCAACAAGTCAACTTTGGTTAAAATGGTCAATCCTTGACCCAATGACCCACCCATTGACCAAAAATGTCAACTTTTGACCAAAAAGTCAACTTTGGTCAAAATGGTCATTCGTTGACCCATTGACCAACCAATTGACGCAATAGGTCAGTTTTTGACCAAAAAATCAATTTTGGTCAAAATATTCAATTTTTGAACTAATGACTAATTATTGACCCAACAAGCATATCTGTGTCAAAAGTCAATGCGTGGTAAAAATTGTCAATCCTTCGACTCCGAGTGACCAACGCATTGACTGATAGAGTCAACTTTTGACCAAAAAATCAACTTTAGACAAAATTATCAATCCTTGACCCAATGACCAACCCATTGGCCTAATAGGTCATCTATTGACCAAAAAGTCAATTTTGGTCAAAATGGTCAATTTTGATCAAAATAGTTAATTTTTCATTCAATGACCAATTATTGACCTCCATCAATAACCAAAAAGTTAACTTTGGTCAAGATGGTCAATCCTTGACCCAATGACAAACCCATTGACCCAATAAGTCAATTTTAGACCAAATCATCAATTTTAGTCAAAATAGTCAATTTTTGACATAATTAGCACCCACTAACCTGATATGTCAAAAATTGACCAAAAAGTCAACTTTGGTCAAACTGATCAATTTTTTTACGCAATTACCACCCCGTTGACCCAATGGGTTAAATTTTGATAAAAAATTCAACAATGGTCAATCCTTGACCTAATGGCAAACCCATTGACCCAATAAGCCAACTTTTGACCAAATAGACAATTTTAGCCAAAATAGTCAATTTTCGACTTAATGACCACCCATTGACCCAATAGGTCAACTTTTCGCCAAAAAAGTCAACTTTGGTCAATATAGTCAATTTTCGACCCAATGACTAACCCATTGGCCCGAAAAGATCATCTTTTTCACCAGAAATTCATCTTTGGTCAAAATAGTCAATTCTTGACCTAATTACCAACTCATTGACTAAATGAGTCAACTTTTGACTAAAAAGTCAACTTTGGTTAAAATTGTCAATTTCTGACCCAATGCCCACCTCGTTGACATAATGGGTAAACTTTTGACCAAAAAATTAATTTTTGTGAAAATTTTTTGTCAAAATAGACAAATTTTTACCTGATGACCAAAATAGTTAATTCTTGAATTAATGACCAATTATTGACCCAATATATCAATCTCTGACAAAAAAGTCAACTTTGGTCAAAATTGTCAATCCTTAACCCAATGACAAACCCTTTGACCCAATACGTCAATTTTAGACCAAAAGTCAATTTTTGTCAAAATAGTCAATTTTTGACCTTATGACCACCCATTTACCCAATATGTCAACTTTTGATCAAAAAGTCAACTTTGGTCAAAATGATCAATTTTTGATACAATGACCAACCCATTAACCCAATAGATCAACTTTTGTCCAAAAAATTATCTTCAGTCAAAATGGTCAATTCTTAACTTAATTATGAAATCTTTGACCAAATATGTCAACTTTTGATCAAAAAGTCAACTTTGGTCAAAATGGTCAATTTTTAACACAATGACCAACCCATTGGCCCAGTAGATCAACTCTTGACCAAAAAATTACCTTCGGTCAAAATGGTCAATTCTTAACCCAATTATGAACTCATTGACCAAATATGTCAAATTTTGATCAAAAAGTCAACTTTGGTCAACATGGTCAATTTCTGACCCAATGACAACTTCTTTGACCCAATGGGTCAACTTTTGACTAAAAAATTAATTTCAGTTAAAATAGTCAATTTTTAACCTAATGACCAATTATTCACCCAAAATCTCTGACCAATAAGTCAACTTTGGTCTTAATGGTCAATCCTTGACCCAATGACCAACCCATTGACCCGATAGGTCAACTTTTGACCAAATAGTCAAAATTGGTCAATTTGGTCAATCCTTGATCCAATGATGAACCCATTGGCCTAATAGGTCAATTATTGACCAAAAAGTCAATTTTGGTCAAAATAATCAATTTTTTTATTGACTTATTATTGACCCAAAAATTCAATCTCTGACCAAAAAGACAACTTTGGTGAAAATGGTCAATTCTTATCCCAATGACAAAGTCATTGACCCAATAGGTCAACTTTTGACCAAATCGTCAATTTTGGTCGAACTGGTCAATTCTTGACCCACTAACCAACCCATTGACCCAATTGGTCTACTTTTGACCAAAAGTTATCTTTGGTCAAAATGGTTAATTTCTAGCCCATAGACCACCCCATTGACCTAATGGGTTAACTTTTGACTAAAACTTTAATTTTGGTCAAAATAATCAATTTTGACCTATTGACTAATTATTGACCCAATAAGTCAATATCTGACCAAAAATTCAACTTTGGTCAAAATGGTCAATCCTTGACCTAATGACAATCCCATTGACCCAATAGTTCAACTTTTGACCAAATAGTCAACTATGGTCGGAATAGACATACCTTGACTTATCGACCACCCATCGACCTCATAAGTCATCTTTTGACCAGAAAGTCAACTTTGGTCAAAATCATTAATTTTTTACCCAATGACTAACCCATTTACCCAATAGATCAACTTTTGACCAAAAAGTCATCTTTGGTCAAAATGGTTAATTCTTGACCCAATTACCAACTCATTGACCAAATAGGTCAACTTTTGATCAAAAAGTCAACTTTGGTTAAAATGGTCAATTTTTGACCCAAAGACCACCTCGTTGACACAATGGGTAAACTTTTAACCAAAAACTTAATTTTTGTCAAAATAGATAATTTTTTACCTAATGACCAAAATGGTAAATTTTTAAATTAATGACCAATTATTGATCCAATATGTCAATCTCTGACTAAAAAGTAAACTTTGGTCAAAATGCTCAATCCTTGACCCAATGACGAACCCATTGGCCCAATCACTCAACTTTTAACAAAAATGTCAATTTTGGTTAAAATAGTCAATTTTTGACCTAATGACCACCCATTAACTCATACAGTCGACTTTTGACCAAAAGTCAACCTCGGTCAAAATGGTCAAATGTTGTCCCAATTACCAACTCATTGACCAAATAGATTAACTTTCGACCGAAAGTCAACTTTAGTCAAAATGGTCAATTTTTGACCTAATGACCATGCCCGTTGACCCGATGGGTTAACTTTTGACCAAAAATTAAATTTTAGTCAAAATAGTCAATTTTTCACCTAATGACCAATTATTGATCCAATTAGTCAATCTCTGACCAAGAAGTCAACTTTGGTCAAAATGGTCAGTCCTTAACCCAATGACAAACTTATTGACCCAATAGGTCAACTATTGAGCAATGAGTCAATATTGGTCAAACTAGTCAATTTTTGACTTAATGACTACCCTTTGACCCAAAAGATTAACTTTTGACCAAAAAGTCAATTTTTGTCATAATAATTAATTTTTGACCTATTGAACAATTATTGACCCAGTAAGCCAATATGTGTCCAAAAAGTTAACTTTAGTCAAAATGGTCAATCCTCGACCCAATGACTAACCAATGGCCCAATAGTCATCTTTCGACCAAAAAGTCAACTTTGGTAAAAAGATCAATGATCGATCCAATGACAAACCCATTGTCCCAAAAGGCCAACTTTCGACCAAAAAGTCAATTTTGGTAAAAATAGTTAGCTTTTCAATTAATGACCAATTATTGATCCAATTTGTCATCTCGATCAAAAAGTAAAATTTGGTCAAAATAGATCAATCATCGACCCAATGACAAATCCAATGACCCAATATATCAACTTTTGACCAATAAGTCAATTTTGGTCAAAATTTTCAATTTTTAATCTAATGACCACCTATTAACTCAATAGGTCAACTTTTGACATAAAAGTCAACTTTGGTTAAAATGGTCAATTTTTGACCCAATGACCAACCCTTTGACCCAATAGATCAAATTTTGACAAAAAAGTCACCTTCGGTCAAAATGGTCAGTTTCTTGACGCAATTACCAACTCATTGACCAAATTAGTCAACTTTTCACCAAAAAGTCAATTTCGGTCAAAATGGTCAAGTTCTGATCCAATGACCACCCTGATTGACCTGAAAATAATCAATATTCGACTCTAATGACCAAATATCGACCCAATAAGTCAATCTCTCGACTAAAATATCAACAACTGGTCAAAATGGTCGATCCTGACCCAATGACAATCACATCGACCGAATAGAGTCAACTTTCGACCAAAAAGTCAATTTTGGTTAAAATAGTAAATTTTTCGATTAATGACCACCCATTAACCCGATAGATCAAATTTTGACCAAAAAGTCAATTTTGGTCAAAATAGTCAATTTTTAACCTAATGACCAATTATTGACCGAGTAAGTCAATCTTTGACAAAAAGGGCAACTTTGTTCAAAATGGTCAATCCTTAACCAAATGACCAACCCATTGACTAATAGACAATAACTCGAATCGAAATGTCGCTTCAGTCAAAATGATCAATTTTTAACACAATGACTATCCTATCGGTCTAATAAGTCAACTTCGACCGAACAAGCCAATTTGGTCAAAATAGTCAATTATCGAATTAATGACCAATATTGTCCCAATAAGTTAATCTCCAACCAAAACTTAACTTCGAGTGAAAATGGCCAATCATTCGATCCAATGACTCAACCTATCGAATCCAATTTTTCAACTTTTCACTAAAATGTCCAACTTCAGCAAAATGGTTAATCTCGACTTAATGACCAACACATCGACCTCAATAGATCAACTCTTGACCAAAAAGTTAATTTCGCTTCAAAATAGTTAATTTTTGACCTAATGATCGACTCACTCGACCTCAATAGTCAACTTTTGACCAAAAGGACAACTTTGGTCAAAATAGTCAATCGTTAACCCAATGACCAACCAATTGACCCAATAGGTCAACATTTGACCAAAAAATTAATTTTGGTCAAAATAGTTAATTTTTGACCAAATGACCAATTATCGAATCCAAAGAATCCAATCTCCAGACCAAAAAGTCAACTTTGGTCAAAATATTCAATCCTTAACCCAATGAGAAACTCCATTGACTCAATGAGTCAACTCTTCGACCAAAGTCAATTTTAGTCAAAATAATCAATTACTGATCTAATGACTCACCCATTAACCCAACAAGTCAACATTCGACCAAAAAGTCAACTTTGGTTAAAATGGTCAATTTTTGACTCAATGACCAACCTAGTGACCTGATAGACCAAATTTTGACTAAAAAGTCATCTTCGGTCAAAATGGTCAATTTCTTGACCCAATTACCAACTAATTGACCAAATATGTCATCTTTCGACCAAAGAGTCGACTTTAGTCAAAATGGCCAATTTTTGACCCAACGACCAATCCCGTCAATCGTAATCGGTCAACTTCGACCAAAATTTAATTTGGTCAAAATAATCAATTTTTAACCTAATGACCAATTATTGACCCAATAAGTCATTCTCTGGCCAAAAAGTCAACTTTGGTCAAAATGGTCAATCTTGACATAATGACCAACCCATTGACCTAATAAGTCAACTTCTGACGAAAAAGATAATTTTGGTCAAAATAGGTAACATTTGACCTAATGACCAATTATTGACCCAGTAAGCCAATCTCTGACCAAAAAATCAACTTTGGTCAACACGGTCAATCCTTGACCCAATGAATAACCCATTGACCCGAAAGGTCAAAATTTAACCAAAAAGTCAACTTAGGTCAAAATGATTAATCCTTGACCCAATGATCAACCCATAGGCCTAATAGGTCAAATTGTGACTAAAAATTCAATTTTGGTCAAAATGATCAATCCTTGACCAAATGACCAACTTAAAGGCCCAATAGGTCAACTTTTGACCAAAAAGTTAATTTTGGTCAAAATAGTCAATTTTTGACATAAGGAACACCCATTGACCCAATAGGTCAACTTTTGACCAAAAAGTATACTTTGATCAAAATGGTCAAATTTTAATCTAATGACCAACCCATTGACCTAGTAGGTCAACTTTTGACCAAAAAACCATCTTTGGTCAAAATGTTCAATTCTTGACCAAATTTCCAACTCATTGACCAAATAGGTCAACTTTTGGCCAAAAAGTCAACTTTTGACCAAAAAGTCAACTTTGGTCAAAATGGTCAATTTTTTATCCAATGATCATTCCGTTGATCGAAAAGTGTTGAATTTAAACAAAAAATTCAATTTTGGTCAAGATAGTGAATTTTTGACCTAATGACCAATTATTTACCCAATACGACAATCTCTAACCGAAAAATCAACTTTGGTCAAAAAGGTCAATCCTTGACCCAATGACAAACCAATTGACCCAATAGGTTTACATTTGATCAAAAAGTCAATTTTAGTCATAATAGTCAATTTTTTGACTTAACGACCACCCATTGACCCAATAGGTTAACTTTTGACCAAAACCTCAACTTTTGACCAAAACGTCAACTTTGGTCAAAATGGACAATTTTTGACCCAATGGCCAACCCATTGACCCAATAGATCAAATTTTGACCAAAAATATCATCTTCGGTCAAAATGGTCAATTCTTGACACAATTACCAACTCATTGACCAATTAAGTCATCTTTTGATAAAAAAAATTAACTTTGGTCAAAATGGTCAATTTCTGACCCAGTGACTACGTCGTAGACCCAATGGGTCAACTTTTGAACAAAAATTTAATTTTGGTCAAAATAATTAATTTTTGACCTAATGATAAATTATTGACCCAATAAGTCAATCTTTCACGAAAAAGTCAACTTTGGTTATAATGGTCAATCCTTGACCCAATGACAAAACCATTGACCCAATAAGTAAACTTTGACCAAAAATGTTAATTTTGGTTTAAATAGTCAATTTTTGACCTAATGACCACCCATTGAACCAATAGGTCAACATTTGACCAAAAAGTCAACTTTGGTCGAAATAGTCAATTTTTGACCCAATGACCGACCCATTGACCCAACAGGTTAACTTTTGACCAAAAAGTCATCTTTGGTTAAAATGGTCAATTCTTAACCCAATTACAAACTCATTGATTACATAGGTCAACTTTTGAGCAACAAGTCAATTTTGGTCAAAATGGTGAATTATGACCCAATGGCCACCCCGTTCACCCAATGGGTTAACTTTTGACCAAAAATTCAATTTTGGTCAAAATTGGTCAACTTTTGACCAAAAATTTATCTTTGGTCCACATGGTTAATTTGTGACCCAGTAATCACCTGTTAACCCAATGGGTTAACTTTTGAGAAAAAATTTAATTTTGCTCAAAATAGTGAATTTTTGACCTAATGACCAATTATTGATCTAATAAGTCAATCTTTGACCAAAAACTCAACTTTTGTCAAAATGGTCAAACCTTGACTCCGTGACAAACCCATTGGCCCAATAAGTCAACTTTTGACGAGAAATTCAATTTTGGTCAAAAAAGTCAGTTTTTGACTTAATGACCACCCATTGACCCAACAGGTCAATTTTTGACCAAAAAGTTAATTTTGGTCAAAATAGTCAATTTTTGACGTAATGACCAATTATTGACCTAGTAAGTCAATCTCTGAACAAAAAGTCAACTTTAGACAAAATGGTCAATCCTTGAGCCAATGACCAACCCATTGACCCCAACAGTCAACTTCGACAAAAAAGTCAACTTTGGTCAAAATGGTCAATTTTTGAACTAATGACCAACCCATTGACCTAATAGATAAACTTTCGACAAAAAAGTCATCTTCGATAAAAAATGATCAATTCTTGACCCAATTATCAACTCGTTGATAAAATATGTCAACTTTTGACCAAAAAATCAACTTTGGTCAAAATGGTCAATTTCTGACACCATGACCACCCCGTTGACCGAATGGGTCAACTTTTGATCAAAAATTTAGTTTTGGTCAAAATAGACTATTTTCTGCCTATGGACTAATTGTTGACCCAATAAGTTAACCACTGATTAAAATGTCAACTTTGATCAAAATGGTCAATCCTTGACCCAATGACAAACCGATTGACACAATAGGTCAACTTTTAAACCTAAAAGTCAACTTTGGTCAAAATGGTCAATCCTTTACCTTATGACCAACCGAATGATCCAATAGGTCAACTTTTGACCAAAAAGTCAATTTTGGTCAAAATAGTCATTTTTAACTTTAGGAGAAAATATTGACCCATCGTAAGCCAATCTCTGACTGAAAAGTCAACTTTGCTCAAAATGGTTGATCTTTAACCGAATGACAAACACATTTACCCAATAGGTTAACTTTTGACCAGAAAGTAAACTTTAGTCAAAATGATCAATTTCTGACCCATTGACCCAATAGGTCAACTTTTGACAAAAAAATCAACTTTGGTCAAAATGGTTAAACCTTGACCCAATGACTAACCCATTAAACTCAATAGGTCAAATTAAGACCAACAAGTTAATTTTGGTCAAAATAGTCAAATTTCGACCTAATGACCAACCCATTGACCAATAACTCAACATTTAACTAAAAAATTAACCTCGGTCAAAATGGTCAATTCTTGACCCAATGACCAACACAATGACCTAATAAGTTGAACAAAAAGTCAATTTAGGTCAAAATAGTAAACTTTTGACCTAACGACGAATTATTGACCCAATAAGTCAATCTCTGACCAAAAAGTCAACTTTGATCATAATGGTTAATCCTTGACCTAATGACAAACCCATTGACCCAACAGGTTAACTTTTGACCAAAACATCAACTCTGGTCAAAATGATCAATCCTTGACCCAATGACCAACTCATTGACCCAAAAGGACAATTTTTGACCAAAAAGTCATTTTTGGTCAAAATTATCAATTTTTGACCTAATGACAACTTCATTTACCAAAAAGTGTTAACTTTTGAACAAAAAGTCAAATTCGGTCAAAATAGTCAATTTCTGACACAATGACCTAAATGTAAACTTTGGTGAAAATGGTCAATCATTGATCCAATGACAAACCCATTAATCCAATTTATCAACTTTTTACTAAAATGTCAACTTTGGCCAAAAAGGTTAATCCTTGATCCAATGACCAGATTAACTTTTAACCAAAATAGTTAATTTTTAACCTAATGACCGCGCCTTTGACCTAAATTGGCCAACGTTTAACCAAAGGACAACTTTGGTCAAAATGGTCAATCCGTGACCCAATGACAACCAATTGACCCAATAGGTCAACTTTTGACCAAAAAGTTAATTTTGGTCAAAATAGTTAATTTCTGACCTAATGACCAATTATTGACCCAATAATCCAATCTCTGACCCAAAAGTCAACTTTGGCCAAAATGTTCAATCCTTGACCCAATGACAAACCCATTGACCTAATAAGTCAACTTTTGACCAAAAAGTTAATTTTGGTCAAAATAGCCAAATTTTGACCTAATGACCACCCTTTAACCCAATAAATCAACTTTTGACCAAAAAGTCAACTTTGGTTAAAATGGATAATTTTTGACTCAATAACTAACCTATTGACCCGATAGAGCAGATTTTGACCAAAAAGTCAACTTCGGTCAATATGGTCAATTTTTTGACCCAATTACAAACTCATTGACCAAATATGTCATCTTTTGACCAAAAAGTCAACTTTAGTCAAAATTGTCAATTTCTGACCCAACGATCACCCCGTTGACCCAATGGGTCAACCTTTTACCAAAAATTTAATTTTGGTCAAAATAATCAATTATTAACCTAATGACTAATTATTGACCCAATAAGTCAATCCCTCGCAAAAAAGTCATCTTTGGTCAAAATGGTCAATCTTGACACAATGAACAATCCATTGACCCATTAGGTCAACTTTTGACCAAAAAGATAATTTTTGTCAAAATAGGCAATTTTCGACCGAATGACCAATTATTGACCCGGTAAGCCAATCTCTGACTAAAAAGTCAACTTTGGTCAACATGGTCAATCATTGACCCAATGACCAACCCATTGACCCAAAAAGTCAACTTCTGACTAAAAAATACACTTCGGTCAAAATGATCAATCCTTGACCCAATAACCAACCCATAGGCCTAATAAGTCAACTTGTGACCCAAAAGTCAATTTTGGTTAAAATGATCAATCCTTGACCCAATGACCAACTCAAAGGCCTAATAGGTAAACTTTTGACCAAAAGTTAATTTTGGTCAAAATAGATAATTTTTGACACAGTAAGCCAATCTCTGACCAAAAAGTCAACTTTGGTCAAAATGGTCAATCCTTGACCCAATGACCAACCCATTGACCCAATAGGTCAACTTTTGATCAAAAAGTTAACTTTGGTCAAAATATTCAATTTTTGAATTAATGACCAATTATTGGCCCAATAAGTCAATCTCAGACTAAAAGGTCAACTTTGGTCAAAATGGTCAATCCCTGACCCAATGACAAGCCCATTTATCCAATAAGTTAACTTTTGACCATAAAGTCAATTTTGGTCAAAATAGTCAGTTTTTGAAATAATTAACACCCATTAACCCAATAGGTCACCTTTTGACCAAAAAGTCTATTTTGATCAAAATGGCCAAATTTGACCTAATGACCAACCCATTGACCTAAAAGGTCAATTTTTGGCCAAAAAGTCATCTTTGGTCAAAATGATCAATTCTTGACCAAATTACCAATTCATTGACCAAATGGTCAACTTTTAACCAAAAAAGTCAACTTTGATTAAAATGGTCAATTTCTGATCCAATGACTAATCTCTTGATCCAATGGGTTGACTTTTGACAAAAAATTCAATTTTTGTCAAAATAGTCATTTTTTTGACTTAATGACTAATTATTCACCCAATACGACAATCTTTGACCAAAAAATCAACTTTGGTCAAAATGGTCAATCCTTGACCCAATAATAAACCAATTGTCCCAATAAGTCAACTTTTGACCAAAAAGCCAATTTTGGAAAAAATAGTCAATTTTTGACTTAACAACCACTCATTGACCTAATAGGTCAACTTTTGACCAAAAAGTCAACTTTGGTCAAAATGGTTAATTTTTGACCCAATGACCAACCCGTTGATCCAATAGATCAAATTATCACCAAAAAAGTCATCTTCGGTCAAAATGGTCAATTCTTGACCCAATTACCAACTCATTGAACAATAAAGTCATCTTTTGACAAAAAAATCAACTTTGGTCAAAATGGTCAATTTCTGACCCAGTGACTACGCCATAGACCCAATGGGACAACTTTTGACCAAAAAATTTAATATTGGTCAAAATAATTAATTTTTGACCTAATGACAAATTATTGACCCATGAAGTCAATCTCAGACCAAAAAGTCAACTTTGGTCATAAAGGTCAATCCTTGACCCAATGACAAAACAATTGACCCAATAAGTAAACTTTTCATCGAAAAGTGAATTTTGGTCAAAATAGTCAATTTTTGACTTAATGACCACCCATTAACCCAATAGGTCAACATTTGACCAAAAAGTTAACTTTGGTCGAAATGGTCAATTTGTGACCCAATGACCAACCCATTGACCAAATAGGTCAACTTTTGACCAAAAAGTCATCTTTGGTCAAAATGTCAATTCTTGACTCAATTACCAACTCATTGAATAAATAGGTCAACTTCTGACCAACAAGTCAATTTTGGTCAAAATGGTGAATTTCTGACCCAATGACCACCCTGTTGACCTAATGGGTTAACTTTTGACCAAAAAATTAATTTTGGTCAAAATCGGTCAACCTTTGACCAAAAAGTCATCTTTGGTCAACATGGTCAATTTGTGACCCAATAACCACCTTTTAACCCAATTGGTTAACTTTTGACAAAAAATTTAATTTTGGTCAAAATAGTCAATTTTTGACCTAATGACCAATTATTGATCCAACAAGTCAATCTCTGACCAAAAAGTCAACTTTGGTCAAAATGGTCAATCCTTGACTCAGTGACAAACCCATTGACCCAATAGGTCAACTTTTGACGAAAAATTTAATTTTTGTTAATATAGTCAATGTTTGACTTAATGACCACCCATTGACCTAATAGTTAGTATGGAACGTCTTCTTTTCCAAGTAAAATCCTATAGTATATGAAAGAATGAAAAAGTGCTTTCATTGTTGTGGAAGAAGAAGCTTCCGTATCTTAATGCATGTATTGAATTTCTTTGGAGCTATTAGAGCGGGATCCACTTTTTGGGGAATATGAGTCGAAGCAATAACAAGAATCTTTCTAGCGGAACCTCTTTCACAATCCCTGGATAGATAATTCTCTAATAGATCGAGGGATAAGTAATTCGACTCATTCACATGCAGATCATGAATGTTTGGAATCCATATTATGGAAGGAGACATTTCTTTTGCTAATTTGAATTGAAGGGTGATAACAAATCGATCTATTTTCGTCAACTTTTGACCAAAAAGTCAATTTTGGTCAAAATAGTCAATTTTTGACGTAATGACCAATTATTGACCCAGTAAGCTAATCTCTGAACAAAAAGTCAACTTTGGACAAAATGGTCAATCCTTGACCCAATGACCAACCCATAGACCCAATAGGTCAAGTTTTGACCAAAAAGTCAACTTTGGTCAAAATGGTCAATGCTCAATCTAATCGACCAACCCTCGATCTAATCAGATAAACTTTTGACAAAAAAGTCATCTTCGATCAAAATGGTCAATTCTTGACCAACTTACCAACTCAGTGACAGAATATGTCAACTTTTAACCATAAAGTCAACTTTGGTCAAAATGGTCAATTTCTGACACGATGACCACCTCGTTGACCTAATGGGTCAACTTTTGATCAAAAATTTAATTTCGGTCAAAATAGACAATTTTTTACCTATGGACTAATTTCACTAAAAAGTCAAATTGATCCAATGGACTAATTGTCAATTTTTTACCAAATGACCACCTCATTAACCCAAAAGGTTATCTTTTAACCAAAAAGTCAAATTCGGTTAAAACGATCAATTTCTGACACAATGACCTAAATTTTAACTTTGGTAAAAATGGTCAAAAATTGATCCATTGACTAACCCTTTGACCCAATTTATCAACTTTTTACTAAAATGTCAACTTTGGCCAAAATGTTTAATCCTTGACCCAATGACCAACAGATTGACCCAATAGATCAACTTTTGACCAAAAAGTTAATTTTGCTCAAAATAGGTAATTTTTGACCTAATGACCGCCTCATTGACCTAAATAGGTCAACTTTTGACCAAAATGACAACTTTGGTCAAAATCGTCAATCCTTGGCCTAATGACCAACCAATTGACCCAATAAGTCATCTTTTGACCAAAAAGTCAATTTTGGGCGAAATAGTTAATTTCTGACCTAATGACCAAGTATTGACCCAGTAATCCAATCTCTGACCAATAATGGTCAATCCTTAACCCAATGACAAACCCATTGACCCAATAGGTCAGCGTTTGACCAAAAAGTCAATTTTTAACCTAATGACCAATAGGTCAACTTTTGACCAAAAAGCCAACTTTGGTCAAAATGGTCAATTTTTGACTCAATGACCAACCTATTGACTCGATAGATCAAATTTCACCAAAAGTCATCTTCTGTCAAAATGGTCAATTCTTCGACCCAATTGCCAACTTATCGATTCAAATAGGTCATCCATTGACCAAAAAGTCAACTTTAGTCAAAATGGTCAATTGCTGATCCAACGACCACCTCGTTGACCCAATGGGTCAACCTTTGACCAAAAATATAATTTTGGTCAAAATATTTAATTTTTAACCTAATGAGCAATTATTGACCCAATAAGTCAATCTCTGGCCAAAAAGTCAACTTTGGTCAAAATGGTCAATCTTGACACAATGACCAACCCATTGACCTAATATGTCAACTTTTGGCCAAAAGATAATTTTGGTCAAAATGAGCAATTTTTGACCTAATGACAATTATTGACCCACTAAGCCAATCTCAGGCCAAAAACTCAACCTTGGTCAAAATGGTAAATCCTTGACCCAATGACCAGCCCATTGACCCAATAAGTCAACTTTTGACCAAAAAGTTAACTTTGGTCAAAATTGTCAATTTTTGAATTAATGACCAATTATTGACCCAATAAGTCAATCTCTGAGCAAAAAGTCAACTTTGGTCAAAATGGTCAATCCTTGACCTAATGACAAACCCATTGACCCAATAAGTCAACTTTTGACTATAAAGTCAATTTTCGTCAAAATAGTCAATTTTTGACATTATGAACACCCATTGACCCAATTGGTCAACTTGTGACCAAAAATGGTTAAATTTTGACCTAATGGCCAACCCATTGACCTAATAGGTCAACTTTTGACCAAAAAGTCATCTTTGGTCAAAATGTTCAGTTCTTAACCAAATTACCAACTCATTGACCAAATAGGTCAACTTTTGACCAAAGAGTCAACTTTGGTCAAAATGGTGAATTTATGATCTAATGACGAATCCGGTGACCCAATGGGTTTACTTTTGAGAAAAAAATTCAATTTTGGTCAAAATAGCCAATTTTTTGACCTAATGACCAATTATTCACCCAATACGACAATCTCTAACCAAAAAATCAACTTTTGTCGAAATGGTCAGTCCTTGACCGAATGGCTTACCAATTGACCCAATAAGTCATCATTTGACAAAAAAGCTAATTTTGGTCAAAATTATCAATTTTTGACTTAACGACCACCCATTGACCCAATAGGCCAACTTTTGACTAAAAAGCTAATTTTGGTCAAAATTGTAAATTTTTGACCCAATGACCAACCCATTGACCCAATAGGCCAACTTTCGACTAAAAAGTCATCTTTGGTTAAAATGGTCAATTCTTGATGCAATTAACAACTCATTGACCCAATAGGTGAACTTTTGACCAAAAAGTCAACTTTGGTTAAAATGGTTAATTTCTGACCCAATGACCACTCCGTTGACCTGATGGGTCAACTTTTAACCAAAAATTTAATTTTGGTCAGAATACTCAAATTTTGACCTAATGACCAATTATTGACCCAATAAGTCAATATCTGACAAAAAAGTCAACTTTGGTCAAAATGGTCAATCCTTGACCCAATGACAAACTCGTTGACCCAATAGGTCAACTAATGACCAAAAAGTTAATTTTGATCAAAATAGGCAATTTTTTATTTAATGACCACTCATTAACCCAATAGATCAACTTTTGTCCAAAAAGTCAATTATGGTCAAAATAGTCAATTGTTGACCTAATGACCAATTTTTGACCCAATAAGTCAATCTATGACCAAAAAGTCAACTTTGGTCAAAATGGTCAATCCTTAACCCATTGACGAACCTATTAACTAGAAGGTCAACTTTTAAACAAAAAATCAACTTTGGACACAATGTCAATCGTTGACCCAGTGACCAACCCATTAGCCTAATAGGTCAACTTTCGACCAAAAAGTCAATTTTGGTTAAAATAGTCAATTTGTGAATTAATGACCAATTATTGACCCAATAAGTCAATCTATGACCAAAAAGTTAACTTTGGTAAAAATGGTCAATTCTATATCCAATGACAAACACATTGACCAAATAGGTAAACTTTTTACCAAATAGTTACTTTTGATCAAAATAGTCAATTTTTTGATTTAATGACCACCCATCGACCCAATAAGTCAAATTTCGATCAAAAAGTTAACTATGGTCAAAAGGGTCAATTTTTACCCAATGACCAACCCATCGATCTAACAGTTAACTTTTGACCAAAAAGTCATCTTTGGTCAAAATGGTCAATTTCTGACCCAATGACCACCCTGTTGCCCATTGGGTTAACTTTTGACCAAAAATTTAATTTTGGTCAAAATAGTCATTTTTTGACCTAATCACTAATTATTGACCCAATAAGTCAATCCCTGACCAAAAAGTCAACTTTGTTCAAAATGGTCAATCCTTGATCAAATGATAACCCATTAACCCAATTGGTCAACTTTTGACTAAAAAGTCATCTTTAGTCAAAATTGCCAATTCTTGACCCAATTACCAACTCATTGACTTAATAAGTCAACTTTCGACCAAGAAGTCAATTTTGGTCAAAATGATGAATTTCAATCTAATGACTACCCTTTCACCCCATGGGTTAACTTTGACTCGAAATTTAATTTTGTCAAAATAGGTCAACTTTTGACCAAAAAGTCATCTTTGTTCAACATGATCAATTTGTGACCCAATAACCACCTGTTAACCCAATGTGTTAACTTTTAACAAAAAATTTAATTTTGGTCAAAAATAGTCAATTTTTGACGTAATGACCAATTATTGATCCAATAAGTCAATCTCTGACCAAAAAGTCAACTTTGGTCAAAATGGTCAATCCTTGACTCAGTGACAAACCCATTGACCCAATAGGTCAACTTTTGACGAAAAATTCAATTTTGGTTAAAATAGTTAATTTTTTACTTAATGACCACACATTGACCTAATAGGTCAACTTTTGAAAATAGTCAATTTTTGACGTAATGACCAATTATTGACATAGTAAGCCAATCTCTGAACAAAAAGTCAACTTCGGACAAAATGGTCAGTCCTTGACCCAATGACAAACCCATAGACCAAATAGGTCAACTTTTGACCAAAAAATTAACTTTGGTCAAAATGGTCAATTTTTGACCCAATGACTAACCCATTGACCCAATAGATAAACTTTTGACAGAAAAAAGTCAACTTCGACACACTATGTGACTCACTTAACAACTCTGTGACACAATATGTTAACTTTTGACCAGAAAGTCAACTTTGGTCAAAATGGACAATTTCTGACACGATGGCCACCTCGTTGACTCAATGCGTCAACTTTGACCAAAAATTTACATTTGGTCAAAATAGTCAATTTTTGACCTTTAGACTAATTGTTGACCCAATAAGTTAACCACTGATCAAAAAATCAACTTTGATCAAAATGGTCAATCCTTGACCCAATGACAAACCCATTGACTCAATAGGTCAACTTTTAAAACAAAAAGTCAACTTTGGTCAAAATGGCCTATTTTTGACCTAATGAGAAAATATTGACCCCGTAAGCCAATCTCTGACCGAAAAGTCAACTTTGGTCAAAATGGTTGATCTTTGACCCAATGACAAACTCGTTGACCCAATAAGTCAACTTTTGACCAAAAATTAAAATTTGGTCAAAATGGTCAATTTCTGACCCATTGACCAACCCATTGACCCAATAGGTTAACTTTTTACAAAAAAGTCAACTTTGATCAAAATTGTTAAACCTTGACCCAATGACCAACTCACTAAACCCAATAGGTCAACTTTTGACCAAAAAGTCAATTTCGGTCAAAATAGTCAAATTTCGACATAATGACCAACCCATTGACCAATAAGTCAACTTTTGACTAAAAAATCAACTTTGCACAAAATGGTCAATTCTTGACCCAATGACCAACGCAATGACCCAAAATGTTAACTTTTAAACAAAAAGACAATTTTGGACAAAATAGTAAACTTTTGACCTAACAACCAATTATTGACCCAATAAGTCAATTTCTGACCAAAAAGTTAACTTTGGTCATAATGGTCAATCCTTGACCTAATGACAAATCCATTGACCCAAAAGGTCAACTTTTGACCAAAAAGTCAACTTTGGTCAAAAGGATCAATCCTTGACCCAATGACCAACTCATTGACTCAAAAGGACAACTATTGACCAAAAAGTCAATTTTGGTCAAAATTGTCAATTTTTGACCTAATGACCACCTCATTAACCCAAAAGGTTAACTTTTGACCAAAAAGTCAAATTCGGTCAAAATGGTCAATTTCAGACACAATGACTTAATTGTCAACTTTGGTGAAAATAGTCAATAATTGATCCAATGACCAACCCTTTGACCCAATTTATCAACTTTTTACTAAATTGTAACCTTTGGCAAAAATGGTTAATCCTAGACCCAATGACCAACACATTGAACCAATAGATCAACTTTTAACCAAAAAGTTAATTTTGCTTAAAATAGTTAATTTTTGACCTAATGACCGCCTCATTGAATTAAATAGGTCAACTTTGACCAAAATGACAACTTTGGTCAAATTGGTCAATCCTTGGCCTAATGACCAACCAATTGACCTATAGGTCAACTTTTGACCAAAAAGTCCATTTTGGGCAAAATAGTTAATTTCTGACCCAATGACCAACTATTGACCCAGTAATCTAATCTCTGACCAAAAAGTCAAATTTGGTGAAAATGGTCAATATTTGACCCAATGATAAACCCATTGACACAATAGGTCAACGTTTGACCAAAAAGTCAATTTTTAACCTAATGACCACCCATTAACTCAATAGGTCAACTTTTGACCAAAAAGTCAACTTTGGCCAAAATGGTTAATTCTTTATTGAATGACCAATCTATTGACCCGATAGATCAAATTTTGACCAAAAAGTCATCTTCGGTCAAAATGGTCACTTTCTTGACCTAATTGCCAATTCATTGACCAAATAGGTTATCAATTGACCAAAAAGTCAAGTTTAGTCAAAATTGTCAATTTCTTACCCAACGACCACCCCGTTGACCCAATGGGTCAACCTTTGAACAAAAATATAATTTTGGTTAAAAATTATCAATTTTTAACCTAATGAACAATTATTGACCCAATAAGACAATCTTTGGCCAAAAACTCAACTTTGGTCAAATTGGTCAATCTTGACACAATGACCAACCCATTGACCCAATAGGACAACTTTTGACCAAAAGATAATTTTGGTAAAAATTGGCAATTTTTGAAATAATGACCAATTATTGACCCAGTAAGCCAATCTTTGACCAAAAAGTCAACTTTGGTCAAAATGGTCAATCCTTGACCCCATGACCAACACATTGACCCAATAGGTCAACTTTTGACCAAAAAGTCGTCTTTCGTCAAAATGATCAATCATTGACCCAATGACCAACCCATAGGCCTAATAGGTCAACTTGTGACCAAAAAGTCAATTTTGGGCAAAATGATCAATCCTTGACCCAATGACCAACTCAAAGGACCAATAGGTTAACTTTTGACCAACAAGTTAATTTTGGTCAAAATAGTCAATTTTTGACCTAATGACCAAATATTGACCCAGTAAGCCAATCTCTGACCAAAAATACAACTTTGGTCAAAATGGTCAATCCTTGACCCAATGACCAGCACATTGACCCAATAAGTCAACTTTTGACCAAAAAGTTAAGTTTGGTTAAAAATGTCAATTTTTGAATTAATGACCAGTTATTAACCCAATAAGTCAATCTCTGACCAAAAAGTAAACTTTGGTCAAAATGGTCAATCCTTGACCCAATGAGAAACTCATTGACCCAATAAATCAACTTTTTACCATAAAGTTAGTTTTGGTCAAAATGTTCAACTTGTTGCATAATGAATGTACCATCGACCTAAGAGGTCAACTTTTGACAAAAAAGTCTACTTTGATCAAAATGGTCAAATTTTGACCTAATGACCAACCCATTGACCCAATAGGTCAACTTTTGACCAAAAAGTCATCTTTGGCCAAAATTTTTAGTTCTTGACCAAATTACCAAATCATTGACCAAATAGGTCAACTTTTGACAAAAAAGTCAACTTTGGTCAAAATGGTCAATTTATGATCCAATGAAGAATCTGTTAATCCAATGGGTTGAATTTTGACAAAAAATCAATTTTGGTTAATATAGTCAATTTTTTGACCTAATGACCAATTATTCACCCAATACGACAATCTCTGACGAAAAAATCAACTTTTGTCAAAATGGTCAATCCTTGACCCAATGACAAACCAATTGACTCAATAAGTCAACTTTTGACCAAAAAGCCAATTTTGGTCAAAATAGATAATTTTTGACTTAATGACCACCCATTGACCCAATAGGTCAACTTTTGACTAAAAGTCAACTTTGGTCAAAATGGTCAATTTTTTACCCAATGACCAACCCATTGACCCAATAGATCAACTTTTAACCAAAAAATAATCTTTGGTCAAAATGGTAAATCTTGATGCAATTAACAACTTATTGAGCCAATAGGTGAACTTTTGACCAAAAAGTTAACTTTGGTAGAAATGGTCAATGTCTGACCCAATCAATGACCACTCCGTTGACCTGATGGGTCAACCTTTAACCAAAAATTAATTTTGGTCAAATTACTCAAAATTTGACCTAATGACCAATTATTGACCCAATAAGTCAATCTCTGGCTAAAAGTCAACTTTGGTCAAAATGGTCAATTCTTGTCCCAATGACAAACTCATTGACCCAATAGGTCAACTTTTGACCAAAAAGTCAATTTTAGTCAAAATACTCAATTTTTGACTTAATGACCGCCCATTAACCCAATATATCAACTTTTGACCAAAAAGTCAATTTTGGTCAAACTAGTGAATTGTTGACCTAATGACCAATTTTTGACCCAGTAAGTCAATCTATGACCAAAAAGTTAACTTTGCTCAAAATGGCTAATCCTTAACCCAATGACCAACCTATAGACTAAAAGGTCAACTTTTAAACAAAAAATCAACTTTGGTCACAATGATCAATCGTTGACCCAGTGACCAACCTAATGCCTAATAGGTCAACTTTCGACCAAAAAGTCAATTTTGGTCAAAATAGTCAATTTGTGAATTAATGACCAATTATTGACCCAATAAGTCAATCTATGACCAAAAAGTTAACTTTGGTAAAAATGGTCAATTCTATATCCAATGACAAACACATTGACCAAATAGGTAAACTTTTGATCAAATAGTTACTTTTTGTCAAAATAGTCAATTTTTTGATTTAATGACCACCCATCGACCCAAAAAGTCAAATTTTGACCAAAAAGTTAATTATGGTCAAAAGGGTCAATTTTTTACCCAATGACCAACCCATTGACCCAATAGGTTAACTTTTGACCAAAAAGTCAACTTTGGTCAAAATGGTCAATTTCTGACCCAATGACCACCTTGTTGCCCATTGGGTTTATTTTTGACCAAAAATTTAATTTTGGTCAAAATAGTAATTTTTTGACCTAATCACAAATTATTGACCCAATAAGTCAATCTCTGACCAAAAAGTCAACTTTGTTCAAAATGGTCAATCCTTGACCCAATGATAACCCATTAACCCAATTGGTCAACTTTTGACTAAAAAGTCATCTTTGGTCAAAATTGCCAATTCTTGACCCAATTACCAACTCATTGACTTAATAGGTCAACTTTTGACTAGCAAGTCAATTTTGGTCAAAATGGTGAATTTCTGACCTAATGACCACCCTGTTGACCCCATGGGTTAACTTTTGACCAGAAATTTAATTTTGGTCAAAATAGGTCAACTTTTGACCAAAAAGTCATCTTTGTTCAACATGATCAATTTGTGACTCAATAACCACCTATTAACCCAATGTGTTAACTTTTGACCAAAAATTTATTTTCGGTCAAAAATAGTCAATTTTTGACCTAATGACCAATTATTGATCCAATAAGTAAATTTTTGACCAAAAAGTCAACTTTGTTAAAAATAGTCAATCCTTGACCCAATGACAAACCCATTAACCCAATTGGTCAACTTATGACCAAAAATACAATTTTGATCAAAATAATCAATTTTTGACGTAATGACCACCCATTAACCCAATAGGTCAACTTTTGACAAAAAGTTAACTTATGTCAAAATGGTAAATTTTTTACCCAATGACCAACCCATTGACCCAATAGATTAAATTTTTGTTAAAAAGTCATCTTCCATCAAAATGGTCAATTCTTAACTCAATTACCAATACATTGACCAAATAAGTCAACTCTTGACCAAAAAGTCAACTTTGGTCAAAATGGTCAATTTCTGACCCAATGACCACGACGTTCACCCAATGGATCAACTTTTGACAAAAAATTTAATTTTGGTCAAAATAATTAATTTTGACGTGATGACCAATTGTTGACCCAATAAGTTAATCTCTGACCAAAAACTCAACTTTGGTCATTATGGTCCTTGACCCTTTGACAAAACCATTGACTCAATAGGTAAAAGTTTGACCAAAAAGTTAATTTTTGTCAAAATGGTTAATTTTTAACCAAATGACCACCCATTAACCCAATCGGTCAAAATTTTGACCAAAAAGTCAACTTTGGTCAAAATGGTCAATTTTTGACCCAATGACCAACACTTTGACCCTATAGATCAAATTTTGACCAAAAAGTAATCTTTGGTCAAAATGGTCAATTTCTGACCTAATGACCACCCCGTTGACCCAATGGTTCAAATTTTGACCAAAAATTTATTTTTAGTAAAAATAATCAATTGACCCAATATGTCAACTTTTGACAAAAAAGTCAGCTTTGGTCAAAGAGGTCAATCCTTGACCCATTGACCAACTCATTGAACCAAAAGGGCAACTTTTGACCAAAAGTCAATATTGGTCAAAATTATTAATTTTTGACCTAATGACCACCTCATTGACCAGAAATGTCAACTTTTTGACCAAAAAATAAAATTTGCCCAAAATGGTCAATTTTTGACACAATGACCTAAATGTCAACTTTGGTGAAAATGTTCAATCCTTGATCCAATGGCCAACTCATTAACCCAATTTGTCAACTTTTGACAAAAAAGTCAACTTTGGCCAAAATGGTGAGAATCCATGACATAATGACCAACCCATTGACCCAATAGATCAACTTTGGACCAAAAAGTCAATTTTGCTCAAAATTGATAATTTTTGACATATTGACCACCTCATTGACCTAAATACGTCAACTTTTAAAAAAAAGCCAACTTTGGTCAAAATGGTCAATCCTTGACCCAATAACAAACCCATTGACCCAATAGGTCAACTTTTGACAAAAAAGTTAATTTTGGTTAAAATAGTCAATTTTTTACGTAATGACCAATTATTGACACAGTAAGCCAATCTCTAACTAACAAGTCAACTTTGGTTAAAATGCCAATCCTCGACACAATGACCATCCCATTGACCCAATAGGTCAACATTTGACCAAAAATCAGCTTTGGTCAAAATGATAAATCCTTGACCCAATGACTCAACCCATCGGCCTATTAGGCCAACTTTCGACCAAAAAATCAATTTTGCTCAAAATAATTAATTTTTGAACTAATGGCCAATTATCGTCAAATAAGTCAATCTCTATCTTAAAAGTCAACTTTGGTCAAAATGGTCAATCCTTGACCCAATGACAAACCCATTGACCCAATAGGTCAACTTTTGACAAAATAGTCAATTTTGGTCAAAATAGTCAATTTTTTACATAATTACCTCCCATTAACCCAATATGTCAACTTTTCAAAAAAAACTCAACTTTGGTCAAAATGGTCAATTTTTGACCAAAAAGTCAACTTTATACAAAGTGATCAATCATTGACCCAATGACCAACCCATTGGCCTAATAGGTCAACTTTAGACAGAAAAGTCAATTTTAATCAATATAGTGAATTTTTGAATTAATGACCAATTATTGACCCAATAAGTCAATCTCTGACCAAAAAGTCAAATTTGATAAAAAAAGGTTAATCCTTGACCCAATGACAAACCCATTAACCCAATATGTCAACTTTTGACCAAATAGTCCATTTTGGTCAAAATAAACAATTTTGGCTCAATGATCTTCTATTGACCCAATAAGTAAAATTTTGACAAAAAAGTCAATTTTGGTCAAAATGGTCTACTTTTGACCCAATGCCAACCCATTGACCTAATATGTCAACTTTTGACCAAAAAGTCATCTTTGTTCAAAATGGTCAAGTTTTGACCCAATGACCACTCTGTTGACCCAACGGTGAACTTTTGACCAAAAACTCAATTTTGTTAAAATACTCATTTTTGACCTAATGACAGATTATTGACCCAATTAGTCAATGTCTGACAAAAAATTTAACTTTGGTCAAAATGATCAATCCTTGACCCAATGACAGACCCATTGATCCATAGGTCAACTTTTACCCAAATAGTTAATTTTTGTCGAATAGCTAATTCTTGATCGAATGACCACTCCATCGACTTCGATAGGTCGACTTTCGATTAAAAAGTCAAATTTGTCAAAATGGTCAATTTTCGACCCATCGACCCAATAGATCAACTTTTAACCTAAAAGTCATCATGGTCAAAATGGTCAATTCCTCGGCCTAATTACGTAACTCATCGACCAAACAGTCAACTATTAACAAAAAGTCAACTTTGATCAAAATGGTCAATTTCTAACCCAATGACCAACCCGTTGACCCAATGCGTTAACTTTTGACAAAAAAAAATTTATTTTTGTCAAAATAGTCAATTTTTGACCTAATGTGCAAAATAGTCAATTTATGAATTAATGACAAATTATTGATCAATAAGTCAATATCTGACCAAAAAGTCAATTTTGGTCAAAATAGTCAATTTTTAACCTAATGACCGCCCATTAACTCAATATGTCGACTTTTGACCAAAAAGTCAACTATGGTCAAAATGGATAAATTTTGACCCGATGACCAATCTCGTTAATCTAATAGATCCAATTTCTACCAAAAAGTCATCTTCCGTCAAAATGGTCAATTCTTAACCCAATTATCAACTCATTGAACAAATAAGTCAACTTTTGACCAAAAGGTCAACTTTGGTCAAAATAGTCAATTTCTGACCCAATGACCACCCCGTAGACCCAATGAGTCAACTTTTGACAAAAAATTTAATTTTGGTCAAAACAGTCAATCTCTGACCAAAAAGCCAATTCTAGTCAAAATAATCAATCCTTAACACGTTGACCAACCCATTGACAAAATAGGACAACTTTTGACCAAAAAGTCAACTTAGGTCAAAATGGTCAATCCTTATCACAATAATCAACCTATAGACCTAATAGATAAACTTTTAACCAAAAAATCAATTTTGGACAAAATAGTCAATTTTTGACCTAGTAAGCCAATCTCTGATGAAAAAGTCAACTTCTGTCAAAATAGTGAATCCTTAACCCAATGACCAACCCATTGACCGAATAGGTCAACTTTTGACCAAAATGTCAACTTTAGACAAAATGATCAATCCTTGACCAAATGACCATCCCGATGGCCTAATAGCTCAACTTTTGACCAAAAAGTCAATTTTAGTCAAAATAGTCAATTTTTGAATTAATGACCAATTATTGACCCAATAAGTCAGTCTCTAACCAAAAAGTCAACTTTGGTCAAAATGGTTAATCCTTGACCTAATGACGAACCCATTGACTAAATAGATCAACTTTTGACGAAAAAGTCAATTTTGGTTTAAATAGTCAATTTTTGACGTAATGACCACCCATTGACCCAATTAGTCAACTTTTGACCAAAAAATTCAACTTTGGTCAAATTGGTCAATTTTTACCCAATGACCAACCCATCGACTCAATAAGTCAAATTTCGACCATAAAAGTCATCTTTGGTCAAAATGGTCAATTTCTGACCAAATGACCACCCCGTTTTCCATTGGGTCAGCTTTTGACAAAAAATTTAATTTTGGTCAAAATTCTCAATTTTTGACATAATGACAAATTATTAACCCATAAGTCAATCTTTGATAAAAAATTCAATTTTGGACAAAATCGTCATTCCTTGACCCAAAGACCAGCCCAATGTCCCAATAAGTTAACTTTAGAAGAAAAAGTCAACTTTGGTCAAAATGGTCAATCCTTGACCCAATGACTAACCCAATGACCCAATAGGTTAACTTTTGAATAAAAAGTTACTTTTGGTCAAAATAGTTAATTTTTGATCTAATGACCAATTATTGACCCAAGAAGTCAATCTCTGACCAAAAAATCAACATTGATTAAAATGTTCAATCTTTGACCCAATGACCAACCCATTGACCCAATAGGTCAACTTTTGACAAAATGATCAATCCTTGACCAATTGACCAACCCATTGGCCTAATTGGTCAACTTTTGACAGAAAAGCCAATTTTGGTCAAAATAGCAAATTTTTGAATTAATGACCAATTATTACTCAATAGGTCAATCTCTGACCAAAAAGTCAATATTGGTCAAAATGGTCAATCCTTGACCTAATGACAAACCTATTGACCTAATAAGTCAACTTTTGACCAATTGTCAATTTTGGTCAAAATAATCAATTTTAGCTTAATGACCTCCCATTGACCCTATAAGTCAACTTTTGACCAAAAAGTCAACTTTAGTCAAAATACTTAATTTTTGACCCAATGACCAACCCACTGACTAATCTTTATTCAAATGGTCAATTTCTAACCAAATGACCACCCTGTTGACCCATTATGTTAACTATTGACCAAAAACTTAATTTTGGTTAAAATACTCATTTTTGACCTAATGAACAATTATTGACCCAATTAGTCAATGTCTGACCCAAAATTCAATTTTGGTCAAAATGGGCAATTGTTGATAAGCCATTCTCTGACCAAAAAGTCAACTTTGGTAAAAATGGTCTATCTTTGACCCATTGACCAACCCATTGACCCAGTAGGTCAACTTTTAACCAAAAAGCCAACTTTAGTAAAAATTATCGATCCTTGACCCAATGACGAACCCATTGGCCTAATAAGTCAACTTTCGACTCGTGATTGTCAATTTTGTTTAAAATAATCAATTTTTGAATTAATGACTAATTGTTGACCCAATAAATCAATCTCTGACAAAAAAAGTCAACTTTGGTCAAAATGGTCAATCCTTGACCCAATGATAAACCCATTGACCCAATATGTTAACTTTTCACAAAAAAATCAATTGTGGTCAAAATAGTCAATTTTTGACATAATGACCACCCATTGACTCAATAGGTCAACATTTGACAAAAAAGTCTCCTTCGGTCAAAATGGTCAATTCTTGACCAAAATACTAACTCATTGACCAAATATGTTAACTTTTGAGCAAAAAGTCAAGTTTGATCAAAATGCTCAATTTTTGACCCGATAACCACCCCGTTGGCCCAATGGGTTAACTTTTGACCAAAAATTCAATTTTGGTCAAAATAGTCAATTTTTGACCTAATGACCAATTATTGACACAATAAGTCAATCTTTGACCAAAAAACCAACTTTGGTCAAAATCGTCAATCCTTGAACCAATGACAAACCCATTGACCCAATAGGTGAACTTTTGACCAAAAAGTCTATTTTGATCAAAATAGTTGATTTTTGATCTAATCGCCACCCATTGACCAAATAGGTCAACTTTTGACGAAAAAGTCAACTTTTGTCAAAATGGTCAATTTTTGACCTAATGACTAACCCATTCACCTAATAGAACAAATTTTGACCAAAAAGTCATCTTCATTAAATATGGTAATTCTTGACCCAATTACCAACTCATTGACCAAATAGGTCAACTTTTGACCAGAAAGATAAGTTTGCTCAAAATGGTATATTTCTGACCTAATGACTACACCTTTAACCCAGTGGGTTAACTTTTGACCAAAAAGTCAATTTTGGTAAAAATAATCAATTTTTCACCAAATGACCAATTATTGACCCAATAAGTCAATCTATGACCAAAAAGTCAACTTTGGTCAAAATGTTCAATCTTCGACCCAATGAGAAACACATTGACACAATAGGGTCAACTTTTGACCAAAAAGTTTATTTTGATCAAAATCGACAGTTTTTGACCAAAAAAGTCAGCTTTTAACCAAAAAGTCAACTTTGGTCAAAATGGTTAATTTTTGACCCATTGACCTAATAGATCAAATTTTGACCAAAAAAGTCATCTTCGGTCAAAATGGTTAATCCTTGACCCAATGACCAACCCATTGACCCAAAACATCAACTTTTGACCAAAAAGTCAGCTTTGGTCAAATGATCAATCATTGACCCAATGACCAACCCATAGGCCTAATAGGTCAAATTGTGACCAAAAAGTCAATTTTTGGCAGAATGATCAATCCTTGACCCTATGACCAACTCAAAGGCACAATAGGTCAACTTTCGACCAAAAGCTAATTCTTGGTCAAAATAGTTAATTTTTGACCTAATGAACAATTATTGACCCAGTAAGCCAATCTCTGACCAAAAACTCAACCTTGGTTAAAATGGTAAATCCTTTACCCAATGACCAGCCATTGACCCAATAAGTCAACTTTTGACCAAAAAGTTAACTTTGGTCAAAATTGTCAATTTTTGAATTAATGACCAATTATTGACTCAATAAGTCAATCTCTGACAAAAAAGTCAACTTTGGTCAAAATGGTCAATCCTTGACCCAATGACAAACCCATTGACCCAATAAGTCAACTTTTGACCATAAAGTCAATTTTCGTCAAAATAGTCAATTTTTGACACTATGAACACCCATTGACCCAATAGGTCAACTTGTGACCAAAAAGTTTACTTTGATAAAAATGGTCAAATTTTGACCTAATGACCAACCCATTGACCTAATAGGTCAACTTTTGACCAAAAAGTCATCTTTGGTCAAAATGTTCAGTTCTTAACCAAATTACCAACTCATTGACAAAATAGGTCAACTTTTGACCACAGAGTCAACTTTGGTCAAAATGGTGAATTTATGATCTAATGACGAATCTGGTGACCCAATGGGTTTACTTTTGACAAAAAATTCAATTTTGGTCAAAATAGTCAATTTTTTGACCTAATGACCAATTATTCACCCAATACGACAATCTCAAACCAAAAAATGAACTTTAGTCGAAATGGTCAGTCCTTGACCCGATGGCTTACCAATTGACCCAATAAGTCATCATTTGACCAAAAAGCTAATTTTGGTCAAAATTATCAATTTTTGACTTAACGACCACCCATTGACCCAATAGGCCAACTTTTGACTAAAAAGTCAACTTTGGTCAAAATGGTCAATTTTTGACCCAATGACCAACCCATTGACCCAATAGATCAACTTTTAACCAAAAAGTCATCTTTGGTCAAAATGGTCAATTCTTGATGCAATTAACAACTCATTGACCCAATAGGTGAACTTTTGACCAAAAAGTCAACTTTGGTTAAAATGGTTAATTTCTGACCCAATGACCACTCAGTTGACCTGATGGGTCAACTTTTAACCAAAAATTTAATTTTGGTCAGAATACTAAAATTTTGACCTAATGACCAATTATTGACCCAATAAGTCAATATCTGACAAAAAGTCAATTTTGGTCAAAATGGTCAATCCTTGTCCCAATGGCAAACTCGTTGACCCAATAGGTGAACTAATGACCAAAAAGCCAATTTTGGTCAAAATAGATAATTTTTTTATTTAATGACCACTCATTAACCCAATAGATCAACTTTTGACCAAAAAGTCAATTATGGTCAAAATAGTCAATTGTTGACCTAATGACCAATTTTTGACCCAATAAGTCAATCTATGACCAAAAAGTCAACTTTGGTCAAAATGGTCAATCCTTAACCCAATGACGAACCTATTAACTGAAAGTTCAACTTTTAAACAAAAAATCAACTTTGGTCACAAAGATCAATCGTTGACCCAGTGACCAACCCATTAGCCTAATAGGTCAACTTTTGACCAAAAAGTCAATTTTGGTCAAAATAGTCAATTTGTGAATTAATGACCAATTATTGACCCAATAAGTCAATCTATGACCAAAAAGTTAACTTTGGTAAAAATGGTCAATCCTATATCCAATGACAAACACATTGACCAAATAGATAAACTTTGACCAAAAAGTTACTTTTGGTCAAAATAGTCAATTTTTTGATTTAATGACCACCCATCGACCAAATAAGTCAAATTTTGACCAAAAAGTTAACTTTGGTCAAAAGGGTCAATTTTTTACCCAATGACCAACCCTTTGAGCCGATAGGTTAACTTTTGACTGAAAAGTCATCTTTGGTCAAAATGGTCAATTCCTCGACCCAATGACCACCTTGTCGCCTATCAAGCTAACTTTTGACCAAATATTTAATTTTGGTCAAAATAGTCATTTTTTGACCTAATCACTAATTATTGACCCAATAAGTCAATCTCTGACCAAAAAGTCAACTTTGTTCAAAATGGTCAATCCTTGACCCAATGACAACCCATTAACCCAATTGGTCAACTTTTGACTAAAAAGTCATCTTTGGTCAAAATTGTCAATTCTTGACCCAATTACCAACTCATTGAACTTAATATGTCAACTTTCGACCAGCAAGTCAATTTTGGTCAAAATGGTGAATTTCTGACCCAATGACCACCCTGTTGACCCAATGGGTTAACTTTTGACCAGGAATTTAATTTTGGTCAAAAAAGGTCAACTTTTGACCAAAAAGCCATCTTTGTTCAACATGATCAATTTGTGACCCAATAACCACCAGTTAACCCAATGTGTTAACTTTTGACAAAAAATTTAATTTTGGTCAAAATAGTCAATTTTTGATCTTATGACCAATTATTGATCCAATAATTCAATCTCTGACTAAATGTCAACTTTGGTCAAAATGGACAATTCTTGTCCCAATGACAAACTCATTGACCCAATAGGTCAACTTTTGACCAAAAAGTCAATTTAAGTCAAAATACTCAATTTTTGATTTAATGACCACCCATTAACTCAATATATCAACTTTTGACCAAAAAGTTAATTTTGGTCAAACTAGCCAATTGTTGACCTAATGACCAATTTTTGACCCAGTAAGTCAATCTATGACCAAAAAGTCAACTTTGCTCAAAATGGCCAATCCTTAACCCAATGACCAACCTATTGACTAAAAGGTCAACTTTTAAACAAAAAATCAACTTTGGTCACAATGATCAATCGTTGACTCAGTGACCAACCCATTAGCCTAATAGGTCAACTTTGACAAAAAAGTCAATTTTGGTCAAAAAGTCAATTTTTGAATTAATGACCAATTATTGACCCAATAAGTCAATCTATGACCAAAAAGTTAACTTTGGTCAAAATGGTCAATCCATGATCCAATGACAAACCCATTGACCCAATAGGTAAACTTTTGACCAAATAGTTAATTTTGGTCAAAATAGTCAATTTTTTAACTTAATGACCACCCATTGACCCAATAAGTTATGTTTTGACCAAAAAGTTAACTTTTGTCAAAATGGTCTATTTTTAACCCAATGACCAATGCATTGACCCATTAGGTTAACTTTTGACCAAAAAGTCATCTTTGGTCAAAATTTTCAATTTCTGGCCCATTAGGTTAAATTTTGACCAAAATTTTAATTTTGGTCAAAACAGTCATTTTTTGACCTAAAGACTAATTATTGACCTAATAAGTCAATTTCTGACCAAAAAGTCAACTTTGTTAAAAATGAACAATCCTTGACCCAATGACAAACCCATTAACCCAATTGGTCAACTTATGACCAAAAATACAATTTTGATCAAAATAATCAATTTTTGACGTAATGACCACCCATTAACCCAATAGGTCAACTTTTGAGAAAAAGTCAACTTTTGTCAAAATGGTCAATTTTTGACACAACGACCAACCCATTAACCAAATAGATTAAATTTTTGTTAAAAAGTCATCTTCCGTCAAAATGGTCAATTCTTAACCCAATTACCAATACATTGACCAAATAAGTCAACTCTTGACCAAAAAGTCAACTTTGGTCAAAATGGTCAATTTCTGACCCAATGACCACGACGTTGACCCAATCGTTTGACAAAAAATTTAATTTTGGTCAAAATAATTAATTTTTGACGTGATGACCAATTTTTGACCTAATAAGTTATTCTCTGACCAAAAACTCAACTTTGGTCATAATGGTCCTTGACCCTTTGACAAAACCATTGACTCAATAGGTAAAATTTTGACCAAAAAGTTAATTTTTGTCAAAATGGTTTATTTTCGACCTAATGACCTCCCATTAACCTGATCGGTCAAAATTTTGACCAAAAGTCAACATTGGTCAAAATGGTCAATTTTCGACCTAATGACCAACACTTTAACCCTATAGATCAAATTTTGACGAAAAGTAATCTTTGGTCAAAATGGTCAATTTCGACCTATTGACCACCCCGTTGACCTAATGGGTCAAATTTCGACCAAAAATTTAATTTTAGTCAAAATAATCAATTAACCCAATAAGTCAACTTTCGACAAAAAAGTCACTTTCGTCAAAGAGGTCAATCCTCGACCCATTGACCAACTCATTCAACCAAAATGACAACTTTTGACAAAAAAGTTAATATTGGTCAAAATTATCAATTTTCGACCTAATGACCACCTCATTAACCGAAATGTCAACTTTTTGACCAAAAATCAAATTTGCCCAAAATGGTCAATTTTCGACACAATGACCTAAATGTCAACTTTGGTGAAAATGTTCAATCCTCGATCCAATGGCCAACCCATTAACCCATTTCGTCAACTATTGACTAAAAAGTCAACTTCTGGCCAAAATGGTGAATCCTTGACCTAATGACCAACCCATTGACCCAATAGATGAACTTTGGACCAAAAAGTCAATTTTGCTCAAAATTGACAATTTTTGACATATTAACCACCTCATTGACCTAAATACATCAATTTTTAACAAAAAAGCCAACTTTGGTCAAAATGGTCAATCCTCGACCCAATAACCAACTCATTGACCCAATAGGTCAACTTTTGACAAAAAGTTAATTTTGGTTAAATAGTCAATTTTTTACGTAATGACCAATTATTGACACAGTAAGCCAATCTCTAACCAAAAAGTCAACTTTGGTTAAAATGTCAATCCTCGACGCAATGACCATCCCATTGACCCAATAGGTCAACTTTTGACCAAAAAATCAACTTTGGTCAAAATGATAAATCCTTGACCCAATGACCAACCCATTGGCCTATTAGGCCAACTTTTGGCCAAAAAATCAATTTTGCTCAAAATAGTCAATTTTTGACCTAATGACCAATTATTGGCCAAATAAGTCAATCTCTTTCTTAAAAGTCAACTTTGGTCAAAATGGTCAATCCTTGACCCAATGACAAACACATTGACCCAATAAGTCAACTTTTGACAAAATAGTCAATTTTGGTCAAAATAGTCAATTTTTTACCTAATAACCTCCCATTAACCCAATAGGTCAACTTTTGACCAAAAATTCAACTTTGGTCATAATGGTCAATTTTTGACCAAAAAGTCAATCATTGACCCAATGACCAACCCATTGGCCTAATAGGTCAACATTGGACAGAAAAGTCAATTTTAATCAATATAGTGAATTTTTGAATTAATGACCAATTATTGACCCAATAAGTCAATCTCTGACCAAAAAGTCAACTTTCATAAAAAAGGTCAATCCTTAACCCAATGACAAACCCATTAACCTAATATGTCAACTTTTGACCAAATAGTCCATTTTGGTCAAAATAAACTATTTTGGCTTAATGACCTCCTATTGACCCAATAAGTCAAATTTTGACAAAAAAGTCAATTTTGGTCAAAATGGTCTACTTTTGACCCAATGCCAACCCATTGACCTAATATGTCAACTTCTGACCAAAAAGTCATCTTTGTTCAAAATGGTCAAGTTTTGACCCAATGACCACTCCGTTGACCCAACGGGTGAACTTCTGACCAAAAATTCAATTTGGCTAAAATACTCATTTTTGACCTAATGATAAATTATTGACCCTATTAGTCAATGTCTGACAAAAAATTCAACTTTGGTCAAAATGGTCAATCCTTGACCCAATGACAGACTCATTGATCCAATAGGTCAACTTTTACCCAAATAGTTAATTTTTGTGAGAATAGTCAATTTTTGACTGAATGACCACCCATTGACTTGATAGGTCAACTTTTGATTAAAAAGTCAAATTTGGTCAAAATGGTCAATTTTTGACCCATTGACCCAATAGATCAACTTTTGACCTAAAAGTCATCATGGTCAAAATGGTCAATTCCTGGCCCAATTACGAACTCATTGACCAAATAGGTCAACTATTAACAAAAAGTCAACTTTGATCAAAATGGTCAATTTCTAACCCAATGACCAACCCGTTGACCCAATGCGTTAACTTTAGACAAAAAAATTAATTTTTGTCAAAATAGTCAATTTTTGACCTAATGTGCAAAATAGTCAATTTATGAATTAATGACAAATTATTGATCAATAAGTCAATATCCGACCAAAAGTCAATTTTAGTTAAAATAGTCAATTTTTGACCTATGACCACCCATTAACTCAATATGTCAACTTTTGACCAAAAAGTCAACTTTGGTCAAAATGGATAAATTTTGACCCGATGACCAACCCGTTGACCCAATAGATCCAATTTCTACCAAAAATCATCTTCCGTCAAAATGGTCAATTCTTAACCCAATTATCAACTCATTGAACAAATAAGTCAACTTTTAACCAAAAGGTCAACTTTAACCAAAAGGTCAACTTTGGTCAAAATAGTCAATTTCTGACCTAATGACCCCCCCGTTGACTCAATGGGTCAACTTTTGATAAAAAATTTAATTTTGGTCAAAATATTCAATCTCTGACCAAAAAGCCAATTCTAGTCAAAATAATCAATGTTTAACACGTTGACCAACCCATTGACAAAATAGGACAACTTTTGACCAAAAAGTCAACTTAGGTCAAAATGGTTAATCCTTATCACAATGACCAACCTATCGACTCTAATAGATAAACTTTTGACCAAAAAATCAATTTTGGACAAAATAGTCAATTTTTGACCTAGTAAGCCAATCTCTGACGAAAAAGTCAACTTCTGTCAAAATAGTCAATCCTTGACCCAATGACCAACCCATTGACCGAATAGGTCAACTTTTGACCAAAATGTCAACTTTAGACAAAATGATCAATCCTTGACCCAATGACCATCTCGTTGGCCTAATAGCTCAACTTTTGACCAAAAAGTCAATTTTAGTCAAAATAGACAATTTTTGAATTAATGACCAATTATTGACCCAATAAGTCAATCTCTAACAAAAAAAGTCAACTTTGGTCAAAATGGTTAATCCTTGACCTAATGACGAACCCATCGATCCAATAGATCAACTTTTGACCAAAAAGTCAATTTTGGTTAAAATAGTCAATTTTTGACGTAATGACCACCCATTGACCCAATTAGTCAACTTTTGACCACAAAATTCAACTTTGGTCAATTTTTGACCCAATGACCAACCCATTGACCCAATAGGTCATATTTTAACCATAAAGTCATCTTTGGTTAAAATGGACAATTTCTGACAAAATGACCACCCCGTTTTCCAATGGGTCAGCTTTTGTTAAAAAATTTAATTTTGGTCAAAATTCTCAATTTTTGACATAATGACAAATTATTAACCCATAAGTCAATCTTTGATCAAAAATTCAATTTGGTCAAAATCGTCATTCCTGTCCCAAAGACCACCCATTGTCCCAATAAGTTAACTTTAGATCAAAAGTAAACTTTGGTCAAAATGGTCAATCTTTGACCCAATGACTAACCGAATGACCCAATAGGTTAACTTTTGACCAAAAAGTTACTTTTGGTCAAAATAGTTAATTTTTAATCTAATGACCAATTATTGACCCAGTAAGCCAATCTCTGACCAAAAAATCAACATTGATTAAAATGGTCAATCATTGACCCAATGACCAACCCATTGACCCAATAGGTCAACTTTTGACAAAATGATCAATCCTTGACCCAATGACCAACCTATTAGCCAAACAGGTCAACTTTTGATAGAAAAGTCAATTTTGGTCAAAATAGTGAATTTTGAATTAATGTCAATTTTTACCCAATAGGTCAATCTCTAACCAAAAAGTCAACGTTGGTCAAAATGGTCAATCCTTGACCTAATGACAAACCTATTGACCTAATAAGTCAACTTTTGACCAAATTATCAATTTTGGTCAAAATAATCAATTTTAGCTTAATGACCTCCCATTGACCCTATAAGTTAACTTTTGACCAAAAAGTCAACTTTAGTCAAAATACTTAAATTTTGACCCAATGACCAACCCATTGACTAATCTTTATTCAAAGGGTCAATTTCTGACCAAATGACCACCCCGTTGACCCATTATGTTAACTTTTGACCAAAAACTTAATTTTGGTTAAAATACTCATTTTTTACCTAATGAACAATTATTGACCCAATTAGTCAATGTCTGACCCAAAATACAACTTTGGTCAAAATGGGCAATTGTTGATAAGTCATTCTCTGACCAAAAAGTCAACTTTGGTCAAAATTGTCAATCCTTGACCCATTGACAAACCCATCGACCTGATAGAGTCAACTTTTAACCAAAAAGCCAACTTTAGTAAAAATTGTCGATCCTTGACCCAATGACCAACCCATTGGCCTAATAGGTCAACTTTTGACCAGATTGTCAATTTTGTTCAAAATAATCAATTTTTGAATTAATGACTAATTATTGACCCAATAATCAATCTCTCGACCAAAAAAGTCAACTTTGGTCAAACTGGTCAATCCTTGACATAATGATAAACCCATTGACCCAATATGACAACTTTTGACCAAAAAGTCAACTTTGGTCAAAATGGTCCTTGACCCTTCGACAAAACCATCGACTCAATAGGTAAAATTTTGACCAAAAAGTTAATTTTTGTCAAAATGGTTTATTTTCGACCTAATGACCTCCCATTAACCCAATCGGTCAAAATTTTGACCAAAAAGTCAACATTGGTCAAAATGGTCAATTTTTGACCCAATGACCAACACTTTGACCCTATAGATCAAATTTTGACGAAAAAGTAATCTTTGGTCAAAATGGTCAATTTCTGACCTATCGACCACCCCGTTGACCTAATGGGTCAAATTTTGACCAAAAATTTAATTTTAGTCAAAATAATCAATTAACCCAATAAGTCAACTTTTGACAAAAAAGTCAGCTTTGGTCAAAGAGGTCAATCCTTGACCCATTGACCAACTCATTGAACCAAAATGACAACTTTTGACAAAAAAGTTAATATTGGTCAAAATTATCAATTTTTGACCTAATGACCACCTCATTAACCAGAAATGCCAACTTTTTGACCAAAAAATCAAATTTGCCTCAAAATGGTCAATTTTTGACACAATGACCTAAATGTCAACTTTGGTGAAAATGTTCAATCCTTGATCCAATGGCCAACCCATTAACCCATTTGTCAACTTTTGACTAAAAAGTCAACTTTGGCCAAAATGGTGAATCCTTGACCTAATGACCAACCCATTGACCCAATAGATGAACTTTGGACCAAAAAGTCAATTTTGCTCAAAATTGACAATTTTTGACATATTAACCACCTCATTGACCTAAATACATCAATTTTTAACAAAAAAGCCAACTTTAGTTAAAATGGTGAATCCTTGACCAATAACAACTCATTGACCTAATAGGTCAACTTTTGACAAAAAGTTAATTTAGGTCAAATAGTCAATTTTTGACTTAATGACCAATAATTGACCCAGTAAGCCAATATCTGACCAAAAAGCAGACTTTGGTTAAAATAATCAATTTTTGATCGAATGACCACCCATTGACTTGATAGGTCAACTTTTGATTAAAAAGTCAAATTTGGTCAAAATGGTCAATTTTCGACCCATCGACTCCAATAGATCAACTTTTGACCTAAAAATCATCATGGTCAAAATGGTCAATTCCTAGCCTAATTACCAACTCATTGACCAAATAGGTCAACTATTAACAAAAAGTCAACTTTGATTAAAATGGTCAATTTCTAACCCAATGACCAACCTGTTGACCCAATGCGTTAACTTTAGAAAAAAAAATTATTTTTTGTCAAAATAGTCAATTTTTGACCTAATGTGCAAAATAGTCAATTTATTAATTAATGACAAATTATTGATCAATAAGTCAATATCTGACCAAAAAGTCAATTTTAGTTAAAATAGTCAATTTTTAACCTAATGACCGCCCATTAACTCAATATGTCAACTTTTGACCAAAAAGTCAACTTTGGTCAAAATGGATAAATTTTGACCCGATGACCAACCCGTCAATCTAATAGATCCAATTTCTACCAAAAAATCATCTTCCGTCAAAATGGTCAATTCTTAACCCAATTATCAACTCATTGAACAAATAAGTCAACATTTAACCAAAAGGTCAACTTTGGTCAAAATAGTCAATTTCTGACCTAATGACCACCCTGTTGACCCAATGGGTCAACTTTTGACAAAAAATTTAATTTTGGTCAAAATAGTCAATCTCTGACCAAAAAGCCAATTCTAGTCAAAATAATCAATCTTTAACACGTTGACCAACCCATTGACCAAATAGGACAACCTTTGACCAAAAAGTCAACTTTGGTCAAAATGGTCAATCCTTATCCCAATGACCAACCTATTGACCTAATAGATAAACTTTGAACCAAAAAATCAATTTTGGACAAAATAGTCATTTTTTGACCTAGTAAGTCAGTCTCTGACGAAAAAGTCAACTTCAGTCAAAATAGTCAATCCTCGACCCAATGACCAACCCATTGACCTAATAAGTCAACTTTTGACCAAAGAGTCAACTTTAACAAAATGATCAATCCTTGACCCAATGACCAACCCATTGGCCTATAGCTCAACTTTTGACCAAAAAGTCAATTTTGGTCAAAAGAGTCAATTTTTGAATTAATGACAAATTATTGACCCAATAAGTCAATCTCTGACCAAAAGTCAACTTTGGTCAAAATGGTTAATCCTTGACCTAATGACGAACCCATTGACCCAATAGATCAACTTTTGACCAAAAAGTCAATTTTGGTTAAAATAGTCAATTTTCGACGTAATGACCACCCATCGATCTAATTAGTCAACTTTTGACCAAAAAATTCAACTTTAGTCAAATTGGTCAATTTTTGACCCAATGACCAACCCATCAATCTAATAGGTCAAATTTTAACCATAAAGTCATCTTTGGTTAAAATGGACAATTTCTGACCAAATGACCACCCCGTTTTCCAATGGGTCAGCTTTTGTTAAAAAATTTAATTTTGGTCAAAATTCTCAATTTTTGACATAATGACAAATTATTAACCCATAAGTCAATCTTTGATCAAAAATTCAATTTTGGTCAAAATCGTCATTCCTTGACCCAAAGACCAGCCCATCGTCCCAATAAGTTAACTTTAGACCAAAAGTAAACTTTGGTCAAAATGGTCAATCTTTGACCCAATGACTAACCGAATGACCCAATAGGTTAACTTTTGACCAAAAAGTTACTTTTGGTCAAAATAGTTAATTTTTAATCTAATGACCAATTATTGACCCAGTAAGTCAATCTCTGACCAAAAAATCAACATTGATTAAAATGGTCAATCATTGACCCAATGACCAACCCATTGACCCAATAGGTCAACTTTTGACAAAATGATCAATCCTTGACCCAATGACCAACCTATTGGCCAAATAGGTCAACTTTTGATAGAAAAGTCAATTTTGGTCAAAATAGTGAATTTTGAATTAATGTCAATTTTTACCCAATAGGTCAATCTCTGACCAAAAAGTCAACGTTGGTCAAAATGGTCAATCCTTGACCTAATGACAAACCTATTGACCTAATAAGTCAACTTTTGACCAAATTATCAATTTTGGTCAAAATAATCAATTTTAGCTTAATGACCTCCCATTGACCCTATAAGTTAACTTTTGACCAAAAAGTCAACTTTAGTCAAAATACTTAAATTTTGACCCAACGACCAACCCATCGATTAATCTTTATTCAAAGGGTCAATTTCGACCAAATGACCACCACGTCGACCCATTATGTTAACTTTTAACCAAAAACTTAATTTTGGTTAAAATACTCATTTTTTACCTAATGAACAATTATTGACCCAATTAGTCAATGTCTGACCCAAAATAAGACTTTGGTCAAAATGGGCAATTGTTGATAAGTCATTCTCTGACCAAAAAGTCAACTTTGGTCAAAATTGTCAATCCTTGACCCATTGACAAACCCATTGACCCAGTAGGTCAACTTTTAACCAAAAAGCCAACTTTAGTAAAAATTGTCGATCCTTGACCCAATGACCAACCCATTGGCCTAATAGGTCAACTTTTGACCAGATTGTCAATTTTGTTCAAAATAATCAATTTTTGAATTAATGACTAATTATCGACCCAATAATCAATCTCTGACCAAAAAAGTCAACATTGGTCAAAATGGTCAATGCTTGACCCAATGATAAACCCATTGACCCAATATGTCAACTTTTGACCAAAAACTCAACTTTGGTCATAATGGTCCTTGACCCTTTGACAAAACCATTGACTCAATAGGTAAAATTTTGACCAAAAAGCTAATTTTTGTCAAAATGGTTATTTTTTGACCCAATGACCACCCATTAACCCAATCGGTCAAAATTTTGACCAAAAAGTCAACATTGGTCAAAATGGTCAATTTTTGACCCAATGACCAACACTTTGACCCTATAGATCAAATTTTGACGAAAAAGTAATCTTTGGTCAAAATGGTCAATTTCTGACCTATTGACCACCCCGTTGACCTAATGGGTCAAATTTTGACCAAAAATTTAATTTTAGTCAAAATAATCAATTAACCCAATAAGTCAACTTTTGACAAAAAAGTCAGCTTTGGTCAAAGAGGTCAATCCTTGACCCATTGACCAACTCATTGAACCAAAATGACAACTTTTGACAAAAAAGTTAATATTGGTCAAAATTATCAATTTTTGACCTAATGACCACCTCATTAACCAGAAATGCCAACTTTTTGACCAAAAAATCAAATTTGCCCCAAAATGGTCAATTTTCGACACAATGACCTAAATGTCAACTTTGGTGAAAATGTTCAATCCTTGATCCAATGGCCAACCCATTAACCCATTTGTCAACTTTTCGACTAAAAAGTCAACTTTGGCCAAAATGGTGAATCCTTGACCTAATGACCAACCCATTGACCCAATAGATGAACTTTGGACCAAAAAGTCAATTTTGCTCAAAATTGACAATTTTTGACATATTAACCACCTCATTGACCTAAATACATCAATTTTTAACAAAAAAGCCAACTTTGGTCAAAATGGTCAATCCTTGACCCAATAACCAACTCATTGACCCAATAGGTCAACTTTTGACAAAAGTTAATTTTGGTTAAATAATCAATTTTACGTAATGACCAATTATCGACACAAGAAGCCAATCTCTAACCAAAAAGTCTACTTTGGTTAAAATAGTCAATTTTGACTGAATGACCACCCATTGACTTGATAGGTCAACTTTCGATTAAAAAGTCAAATTTAGTCAAAATGGTCAATTTTTGACCCATTGACCCAATAGATCAACTTTTGACCTAAAAATCATCATGGTCAAAATGGTCAATTCCTAGCCCAATTACCAACTCATTGACCAAATAGGTCAACTATTAACAAAAAGTCAACTTTGATTAAAATGGTCAATTTCTAACCCAATGACCAACCTGTTGACCCAATGCGTTAACTTTAGACAAAAAAATTATTTTTTGTCAAAATAGTCAATTTTTGACCTAATGTGCAAAATAGTCAATTTATTAATTAATGACAAATTATTGATCAATAAGTCAATATCTGACCAAAAAGTCAATTTTAGTTAAAATAGTCAATTTTTAACCTAATGACCGCCCATTAACTCAATATGTCAACTTTTGACCAAAAAGTCAACTTTGGTCAAAATGGATAAATTTTGACCCGATGACCAACCCGTTGACCCAATAGATCCAATTTCTACCAAAAAATCATCTTCCGTCAAAATGGTCAATTCTTAACCCAATTATCAACTCATTGAACAAATAAGTCAACATTTAACCAAAAGGTCAACTTTGGTCAAAATAGTCAATTTCTGACCTAATGACCACCCTGTTGACCCAATGGGTCAACTTTTGACAAAAAATTTAATTTTGGTCAAAATAGTCAATCTCTGACCAAAAAGCCAATTCTAGTCAAAATAATCAATCTTTAACACGTTGACCAACCCATTGACAAAAAGGACAACTTTTGACCAAAAGTCAACTTAGGTCAAAATGGTTAATCCTTATCACAATGACCAACCTATTGACCTAATAGATAAACTTTTGACCAAAAATCAATTTTGGACAAAATAGTCAATTTTCGACCTAGTAAGCCAATCTCCGACGAAAAAGTCAACTTCGTCAAAATAGTCAATCCTTCGACCCAATGACCAACCTGATTGACCGAATAGGTCAACTTTTGACCAAAATGTCAACTTTAGACAAAATGATCAATCCTTGACCCAATGACCATCTCGTTGGCCTAATAGCTCAACTTTTGACCAAAAAGTCAATTTTAGTCAAAATAGACAATTTTTGAATTAATGACCAATTATTGACCCAATAAGTCAATCTCTGACCAAAAGTCAACTTTGGTCAAAATGGTCAATCCTCGACCTAATGACAACCCATTGACCCAATAGATCAACTTTTGACCAAAAAGTCAATTTTGGTTAAAATAGTCAATTTTTGACGTAATGACCACCCATTGACCCAATTAGTCAACTTTTGACCAAAAAATTCAACTTTGGTCAAATTGGTCAATTTTTGACCCAATGACCAACCCATTGACCCAATAGGTCAAATTTTAACCATAAAGTCATCTTTGGTTAAAATGGACAATTTCTGACCAAATGACCACCCCGTTTTCCAATGGGTCAGCTTTTGTTAAAAAATTTAATTTTGGTCAAAATTCTCAATTTTTGACATAATGACAAATTATTAACCCATAAGTCAATCTTTGATCAAAAATTCAATTTTGGTCAAAATCGTCATTCCTTGACCCAAAGACCAGCCCATTGTCCCAATAAGTTAACTTTAGACCAAAAGTAAACTTTGGTCAAAATGGTCAATCTTCGACCCAATGACTAACCGAATGACTCCAATAGGTTAACTTTCGACCAAAAAGTTACTTTTGGTCAAAATAGTTAATTTTTAATCTAATGACCAATTATCGACCCAAGTAAGTCAATCTCCGACCAAAAAATCAACATTGATTAAAATGGTCAATCATCGATCCAATGACTAACCCATTGACCTAACAGGTCAACTTTTGTCAAAATGATCAATCCTTGACCCAATGACCAACCTATTGGCCAAATAGGTCAACTTTTGATAGAAAAGTCAATTTTGGTCAAAATAATGAATTTTGAATTAATGTCAATTTTTACCCAATAGGTCAATCTTCGACCAAAAAGTCAACGTTGGTCAAAATGGTCAATCCTCGACCTAATGACAAACCTATCGACCTAATAAGTCAACTTTCGACCAAATTATCAATTTTCGTCAAAATAATCAATTTTAGCTTAATGACCTCCCATCGACCCTATAAGTTAACTTTTGACCAAAAAGTCAACTTTAGTCGAAAATACTTAAATTTTGACCCAATGACCAACCCATCGACTAATCTTTATTCAAAGGGTCAATTTCGACCAAATGACCACCCCGTTGACCCATTATGTTAACTTTTAACCAAAAACTTAATTTTGGTTAAAATACTCATTTTTTACCTAATGAACAATTATTGACCCAATTAGTCAATGTTCGACCTAAAATACAGACTTTGGTCAAAATGGGCAATTGTTGATAAGTCATTCTCTCGACCAAAAAGTCAACTTTGGTCAAAATTGTCAATCCTCGACCCATTGACAAACCCATCGACCCAAGTAGAGTCAACTTTTAACCAAAAAGCCAACTTTAGTAAAAATTATCGATCCTTGACCCAATGACCAACCCATTGGCCTAATAGGTCAACTTTTGACCAGATTGTCAATTTTGTTCAAAATAATCAATTTTTGAATTAATGACTAATTATTGACCCAATAATCAATCTCTGACCAAAAAAGTCAACATTGGTCAAAATGGTCAATGCTTGACCCAATGATAAACCCATTGACCCAATATGTCAACTTTTGACCAAAACTCAACTTTGGTCATAATGGTCCTTGACCCTTTGACAAAACCATTGACTCAATAGGTAAAATTTTGACCAAAAAGTTAATTTTTGTCAAAATGGTTTATTTTTGACCTAATGACCTCCCATTAACCCAATCGGTCAAAATTTTGACCAAAAAGTCAACATTGGTCAAAATGGTCAATTTTTGACCTAATGACCAACACTTTGACTCTATAGATCAAATTTTGACGAAAAAGTAATCTTTGGTCAAAATGGTCAATTTCCGACCTATTGACCACCCCGTTGACCTAATGGGTCAAATTTCGACCAAAAATTTAATTTTAGTCAAAATAATCAATTAACCCAATAAGTCAACTTTCGACAAAAAGTCGACTTTGGTCAAAGAGGTCAATCCTTGACCCATTGACCAACTCATTGAACCAAAATGACAACTTTTGACAAAAAAGTTAATATTGGTCAAAATTATCAATTTTTGACCTAATGACCACCTCATTAACCAGAAATGCCAACTTTTTGACCAAAAAATCAAATTTGCCCAAAATGGTCAATTTTTGACACAATGACCTAAATGTCAACTTTGGTGAAAATGTTCAATCCTTGATCCAATGGCCAACCCATTAACCCATTTGTCAACTTTTGACTAAAAAGTCAACTTTGGCCAAAATGGTGAATCCTTGACCTAATGACCAACCCATTGACCCAATAGATGAACTTTGGACCAAAAAGTCAATTTTGCTCAAAATTGACAATTTTTGACATATTAACCACCTCATTGACCTAAATACATCAATTTTTAACAAAAAAGCCAACTTTGGTCAAAATGGTCAATCCTCGACCCAATAACCAACTCATCGACCCAATAGGTCAACTTTCGACAAAAAGTTAATTTTGGTTAAATAGTCAATTTTTACGTAATGACCAATTATTGACACAAGAAGCCAATCTCTAACCAAAAAGTCTACTTTGGTTAAAATAGTCAATTTTGATCGAATGACCACCCATTGACTTGATAGGTCAACTTTTGATTAAAAAGTCAAATTTGGTCAAAATGGTCAATTTTGACCCATTGACCCAATAGATCAACTTTTGACCTAAAAATCATCATGGTCAAAATGGTCAATTCCTAGCACTAATTACTAACTCATTGACCAAATAGGTCAACTATTAACAAAAAGTCAACTTTGATTAAAATGGTCAATTTCTAACCCAATGACCAACCTGTTGACCCAATGCGTTAACTTTAGACAAAAAAATTATTTTTTGTCAAAATAGTCAATTTTTGACCTAATGTGCAAAATAGTCAATTTATGAATTAATGACAAATTATTGATCAATAAGTCAATATCTGACCAAAAAGTCAATTTTAGTTAAAATAGTCAATTTTTAACCTAATGACCGCCCATTAACTCAATATGTCAACTTTCGACCAAAAGTCAACTTTGGTCAAAATGGATAAATTTTGACCCGATGACCAACCCGTTGACCCAATAGATCCAATTTCTACCAAAAATCATCTTCCGTCAAAATGGTCAATTCTTAACCCAATTATCAACTCATTGAACAAATAAGTCAACTTTTAACCAAAAGGTCAACTTTTAACCAAAAGGTCAACTTTGGTCAAAATAGTCAATTTCTGACCTAATGACCACCCTGTTGACCCAATGGGTCAACTTTTGACAAAAAATTTAATTTTGGTCAAAATAGTCAATCTCTGACCAAAAAGCCAATTCTAGTCAAAATAATCAATCTTTAACACGTTGACCAACCCATTGACAAAAAAGGACAACTTTTGACCAAAAAGTCAACTTAGGTCAAAATGGTTAATCCTTATCACAATGACCAACCTATTGACCTAATAGATAAACTTTTGACCAAAAAATCAATTTTGGACAAAATAGTCAATTTTTGACCTAGTAAGCCAATCTCTGACGAAAAAGTCAACTTCTGTCAAAATAGTCAATCCTTGACCCAATGACCAACCCATTGACCGAATAGAGTCAACTTTCGACCAAAATGTCAACTTTAGACAAAATGATCAATCCTTGACCCAATGACCATCTCGTTGGCCTAATAGCTCAACTTTTGACCAAAAAGTCAATTTTAGTCAAAATAGACAATTTTTGAATTAATGACCAATTATTGACCCAATAAGTCAATCTCTGACCAAAAAGTCAACTTTGGTCAAAATGGTTAATCCTTGACCTAATGACGAACCCATTGACCCAATAGATCAACTTTTGACCAAAAAGTCAATTTTGGTTAAAATAGTCAATTTTTGACGTAATGACCACCCATTGACCCAATTAGTCAACTTTTGACCAAAAAATTCAACTTTGGTCAAATTGGTCAATTTTTGACCCAATGACCAACCCATCGATCCAATAGGTCAAATTTTAACCATAAAGTCATCTTTGGTTAAAATGGACAATTTCCGACCAAATGACTACCCCGTTTTCTATTGGGTCAACTTTTGACAAAAAATTTAATTTTGGTCAAAATTCTCAATTTTTGACATAATGACAAATTATTAACCCAATAAGTCAATCTTTGATCAAAAATTCAATTTTGGTCAAAATCGTCAATCCTTGACCCAAAGAGAAGCCCATTGTCCCAATAAGTTAACTTTAGCATCAAAAGTAAACTTTGGTCAAAATGGTCAATCTTTGACCCAATGACTAACCGAATGACCCAATTAGTTAACTTTTGACCAAAAAGTGGATTTTGGTCAAAATAGTTAATTTTTAATCTAATGACCAATTATTGACCCGAAGAAGTCAATCTCTGACCAAAAAATCAACATTGATTAAAATGGTCAATCATTGACCCAATGACCAACCCATTGACCCAATAGGTCAACTTTTGACAAAATGATCAATCCTTGACCCAATGACCAACCTATTGGCCAAATAGGTCAACTTTTGATAGAAAAGTCAATTTTGGTCAAAATAGTGAATTTTTGAATTAATGTCAATTTTTACCCAATAGGTCAATCTCTGACCAAAAAGTCAACGTTGGTCAAAATGGTCAATCCTTGACCTAATGACAAACCTATTGACCTAATAAGTCAACTTTTGACCAAATTATCAATTTTGGTCAAAATAATCAATTTTAGCTTAATGACCTCCCATTGACCCTATAAGTTAACTTTTGACCAAAAAGTCAACTTTAGTCAAAATACTTAAATTTTGACCCAATGACCAACCCATTGACTAATCTTTATTCAAAGGGTCAATTTCTGACCAAATGACCACCCCGTTGACCCATTATGTTAACTTTTAACCAAAAACTTAATTTTGGTTAAAATACTCATTTTTTACCTAATGAACAATTATTGACCCAATTAGTCAATGTCTGACCCAAAATACAACTTTGGTCAAAATGGGCAATTGTTGATAAGTCATTCTCTGACCAAAAAGTCAACTTTGGTCAAAATTGTCAATCCTTGACCCATTGACAAACCCATTGACCCAGTAGGTCAACTTTTAACCAAAAAGCCAACTTTAGTAAAAATTGTCGATCCTTGACCCAATGACCAACCCATTGGCCTAATAGGTCAACTTTTGACCAGATTGTCAATTTTGTTCAAAATAATCAATTTTTGAATTAATGACTAATTATTGACCCAATAATCAATCTCTGACCAAAAAAGTCAACATTGGTCAAAATGGTCAATGCTTGACCCAATGATAAACCCATTGACCCAATATGTCAACTTTTGACCAAAAACTCAACTTTGGTCATAATGGTCCTTGACCCTTTGACAAAACCATTGACTCAATAGGTAAAATTTTGACCAAAAAGTTAATTTTTGTCAAAATGGTTTATTTTTGACCTAATGACCTCCCATTAACCCAATCGGTCAAAATTTTGACCAAAAAGTCAACATTGGTCAAAATGGTCAATTTTTGACCCAATGACCAACACTTTGACCCTATAGATCAAATTTTGACGAAAAAGTAATCTTTGGTCAAAATGGTCAATTTCTGACCTATTGACCACTCCGTTGACCTAATGGGTCAAATTTTGACCAAAAATTTAATTTTAGTCAAAATAATCAATTAACCCAATAAGTCAACTTTTGACAAAAAAGTCAGCTTTGGTCAAAGAGGTCAATCTTCGACCCATTGACCAACTCATCGAACCAAAATGACAACTTTTGACAAAAAAGTTAATATTGGTCAAAATTATCAATTTTCGACTCTAATGACCACCTCATTAACCAGAAATGCCAACTTTTTGACCAAAAAATCAAATTTGCCCAAAATGGTCAATTTTCGACACAATGACCTAAATGTCAACTTTGGTGAAAATGTTCAATCCTTCGATCCAATGGCCAACCCATTAACCCATTTGTCAACTTTCGACTAAAAAGTCAACTTTGGCCAAAATAGTGAATCCTTGACCTAATGACCAACCCATTGACTCCAATAGATGAACTTTGGACCAAAAAGTCAATTTTGCTTTCAAAATTGACAATTTTTGACATATTAACCACCTCATTGACCTAAATACATCAATTTTTAACAAAAAAGCCAACTTTGGTCAAAATGGTCAATCCTTGACCCAATAACCAACTCATTGACCCAATAGGTCAACTTTTGACAAAAAGTTAATTTTGGTTAAATAGTCAATTTTTTACGTAATGACCAATTATTGACACAGTAAGCCAATCTCTAACCAAAAAGTCTACTTTGGTTAAAATAGTCAATTTTTGACTGAATGACCACCCATTGACTTGATAGGTCAACTTTTGATTAAAAAGTCAAATTTGGTCAAAATGGTCAATTTTTGACCCATTGACCCAATAGATCAACTTTTGACCTAAAAATCATCATGGTCAAAATGGTCAATTCCTAGCCCAATTACCAACTCATTGACCAAATAGGTCAACTATTAACAAAAAGTCAACTTTGATTAAATGGTCAATTTCTAACCCAATGACTAACCTCGTTGACCTAATGCGTTAACTTTAGACAAAAAATTATTTTTTGTCAAAATAGTCAATTTTTGACCTAATGTGCAAAATAGTCAATTTATGAATTAATGACAAATTATTGATCAATAAGTCAATATCTGACCAAAAAGTCAATTTTAGTTAAAATAGTCAATTTTTAACCTAATGACCGCCCATTAACTCAATATGTCAACTTTTGACAAAAAAGTCAACTTTGGTCAAAATGGATAAATTTTGACCCGATGACCAACCCGTTGACCCAATAGATCCAATTTCTACCAAAAAATCATCTTCCGTCAAAATGGTCAATTCTTAACCCAATTATCAACTCATTGAACAAATAAGTCAACTTTTAACCAAAAGGTCAACTTTTAACCAAAAGGTCAACTATGGTCAAAATAGTCAATTTCTGACCTAATGACCACCCTGTTGACCCAATGGGTCAACTTTTGACAAAAAATTTAATTTTGGTCAAAATAGTCAATCTCTGACCAAAAAGCCAATTCTAGTCAAAATAATCAATCTTTAACACGTTGACCAACCCATTGACAAAAAAGGACAACTTTTGACCAAAAAGTCAACTTAGGTCAAAATGGTTAATCCTTATCACAATGACTAACCTATTGACCTAATAGATAAACTTTTGACCAAAAAATCAATTTTGGACAAAATAGTCAATTTTTGACCTAATAAGCCAATCTCTGACGAAAAAGTCAACTTCTGTCAAAATAGTCAATCCTCGACCCAATGACCAACCCATCGACCGAATAGTCAACTTTCGACCAAAATGTCAACTTTAGACAAAATGATCAATCCTTGACCTAATGATCATCTCGTTGGCCTAATAGCTCAACTTTTGACCAAAAAGTCAATTTTAGTCAAAATAGACAATTTTTGAATTAATGACCAATTATTGACCCAATAAGTCAATCTCTGACCAAAAAGTCAACTTTGGTCAAAATGGTTAATCCTTGACCTAATGACGAACCCATTGACCCAATAGATCAACTTTTGACCAAAAAGTCAATTTTGGTTAAAATAGTCAATTTTTGACGTAATGACCACCCATTGACCCAATTAGTCAACTTTTGACCAAAAAATTCAACTTTGGTCAAATTGGTCAATTTTTGACCCAATGACTAACCCATCGACCCAATAGGTCAAATTTTAACAATAAAGTCATCTTTGGTTAAAATGGACAATTTCTGACCAAATGACCACCCCGTTTTCCAATGGGTCAGCTTTTGTTAAAAAATTTAATTTTGGTCAAAATTCTCAATTTTTGACATAATGACAAATTATTAACCCATAAGTCAATCTTTGATCAAAAATTCAATTTTGGTCAAAATCGTCATTCCTTGACCCAAAGACCAGCCCATTGTCCCAATAAGTTAACTTTAGACCAAAAGTAAACTTTGGTCAAAATGGTCAATCTTTGACCCAATGACTAACCGAATGACCCAATAGGTTAACTTTTGACCAAAAAGTTACTTTTGGTCAAAATAGTTAATTTTTAATCTAATGACCAATTATTGACCCAAGTAAGTCAATCTCCGACCAAAAATCAACATTGATTAAAATGGTCAATCATCGACCCAATGACCAACCCATCGACCCAATAAGTCAACTTTTGACAAAATGATCAATCCTCGACCCAATGACCAACCTATTGGCCAAATAGGTCAACTTTTGATAGAAAAGTCAATTTTGGTCAAAATAGTGAATTTTGAATTAATGTCAATTTTTACCCAATAGGTCAATCTCTCGACCAAAAAGTCAACGTTAGTCAAAATGGTCAATCCTTGACCTAATGACAAACCTATTGATCTAATAAGTCAACTTTCGACCAAATTATCAATTTTGGTCAAAATAATCAATTTTAGCTTAATGACCTCCCATTGACCCTATAAGTTAACTTTTGACCAAAAAGTCAACTTTAGTCAAAATACTTAAATTTTGACCCAATGACCAACCCATTGACTAATCTTTATTCAAAAGGTCAATTTCTGACCAAATGATCACCCCGTTGACCCATTATGTTAACTTTTGACCAAAAACTTAATTTTGGTTAAAATACTCATTTTTTACCTAATGAACAATTATTGACCCAATTAGTCAATGTCTGACCCAAAATTTAACTTTGGTCAAAATGGGCAATTGTTGATAAGCCATTCTCTGACCAAAAAGTCAACTTTGGTCAAAATTGTCAATCCTTGACCCATTGACAAACCCATTGACCCAGTAGGTCAACTTTTAACCAAAAAGCCAACTTTAGTAAAAATTATCGATCCTTGACCCAATGACCAACCCATTGGCCTAATAGGTCAACTTTTGACCAGATTGTCAATTTTGTTAAAAATAATCAATTTTTGAATTAATGACTAATTATTGACCCAATAAATCAATCTTTGACCAAAAAAGTCAACTTTGGTCAAAATGGTCAATCCTTGACCCAATGATAAACCCATTGACCCAATATGTCAACTTTTGACCAAAAAATCAATTTTGGTCAAAATAGTCAATTTTTGACATAATGACCACCCATTGACTCAATAGGTCAACTTTTGACAAAAAAAACTCCTTCGGTCAAAATGCTCAATTCTTGACCAAAATACCAACTCATTGACCAAATATGTTAACTTTTGAGCAAAAAATCAACTTTTATCAAAATGCTCAATTTCTGACCCGATAACAACCCCTTTGGCCCAATGGGTAAACTTTTGACCAAAAATTCAATTTTGGTCAAAATAGTCAATTTTTGACCTAATGACCAATTATTTACACAATAAGTCAATCACTGACCAAAAAGTCAACTTTGGTCAAAATAGTCAATCCTTGAACAAATGACAAACCCATTGACCCAATAAGTCAACTTTTGACCAAAAAATCTATTTTGGTCAAAATAGTTGATTTTTGATCTAATCGCCACCCATTGACCAAATAGGTCAACTTTTGACCAAAAAGTCAACTTTGGTCAAAATGGTCAATTTTTGACCTAATGACTAACCCGTTCACCTAATAGAACAAATTTTGACCAAAAAGTCATCTTCAATAAATATGGTCAATTCTTGACCCAATTACCAACTCATTGACCAAATAGGTCAACTTCTGACCTAATGACTACATCGTTGACCCAGTGGGTTAACTTTTGACCAAAAAGTCAATTTTGGTCAAAATAATCAATTTTTCACCAAATCACCAATTATTGACCCAATAAGTCAATCTATGACCAAAAAGTCAACTTTGGTCAAAATGTTCAATCCTCGTCCCAATGAGAAACACAATGACACAATAGGATCAACTTTTGACCAAAAAGTTTATTTTGATCAAAATTGTCAGTTTTTGACCTAATCGCCACCCATTGACCCAAAAAGTCAGCTTTTAACCAAAAAGTCAACTTTGGTCAAAATGGTTAATTTTTGACCCATTGACCTAATAGATCAAATTTTGACCAAAAAGTCATCTTCGGTCAAAATGGTCAATTCTTGACCCAATTACCAACTCATTGAACAATTAAGTCATCTTTTGACAAAAAATCAACTTTGGTCAAAATGGTCAATTTCTAACCTAGTGAATACCATATAGACCCAATGGGACAACTTTTGACCAAAAATTTAATTTTGGTCAAAATAATTAACTTTTGACCAAATGACAAAATATTGACCCACTAAGTCAATCTCAGACAAAAAGTCAACTTTGGTCATAATGGTCAATCCTTGACCCAATGACAAAACAATTGACCCAATAAGTAAACCTTTGATCAAAAAGTCAATTTTGACCAAAATAGTCAATTTCTGACCTAACGACCACCCATTGACCCAATAGGTCAACTTTTGACCAAAAAGTCAACTTTGGTCGAAATGGTCAATTTTTTATCAAATGACCATCCCATTGACCCAATAGGTCAACTTTTGACCAAAAAGTCATCTTCGGTCAAAATGGTCAATTCTTGACTCAATTACCAACTCATTGATTAAATAGGTCAACTTCTGACCAACAAGTAAATTTCGGTCAAAATGGTAAATTTCTGACCCAATGACCACCCTGTTGACATAATGGGTTAACTTTTGACCAAAAATTTCATTTTGGTCAAAATATGTCAAATTTTGACCAAAAAGTTATCTTTGGTCAACATGGTCAATTTTTGACCCAATAACCACCTTTTAACCCAATGAGTTTTAACAAAAAATTAATTTTGGTCAAAATAGTCAAATTTTTTTCCTAATGACCAATTATTGATCCAATAAGTCAATCTCTGACCAAAATGTCAACTTTGGTCAAAATGGTCAATTTTTGACTCAGTGATAAACCCATTGACCCAATACGTCAACTTTTGACGAAAAATTCAATTTTGGTTAATATAGTCTATTTTTAACTTAATGACCACCCATTGACCTAATAGTTAGTATGGAACATCTTCTTTTCCAAGTGAAATCCTATAGTATATGTAAGAATGAAAAAGTGCTTTGGTTGTTGTGGAAGAAGAAGCTTTCATATCTTAATGCATGTATTGAATTTCTTTGGAGCTATTAGAGCGGGATCCACTTTTTGGGGAATATGAGTCGAAGCAATAACAAGAATCTTTCCAGTGGAACATCTTTCACATTCCCTAGAGAGATAGTTCTCTAATAGATCGAGGGATAAGTAATTCAACTCATTCACATGCAGATCATGAATGTTTGGAATACATATTATGCAAGGAGACATTGCTTTTGCTAATTCGAATTGAAGGGTGATATCAAATCGGCTATTTTCATCAACTTTTGACTAAAAAGTCAATTTAGTCAATTTTTGACGTAATGACCAATTATTGACCCAGTAAACCAATCTCTGAACAAAAAGTCAACTTTGGACAAAATGGTCAATCCTTGACCCAATGACCAATCTATTGACCCAATAGGTCAACTTTTGACCAAAAAGTCAACTTTGGTCAAAATGGTCAATTTTTTACCCACTGACCAACTCACTGACCCAATAGATAAACTTTTGACAAAAAAGTCATCTTCAATCAAAATGGTCAATTCTTGACCCACTTACCAACTCAGTGACAAAATATGTCAACTTTTAACCAAAAAGTCAATTTGATCAAAATGGTCAATTTTTGACACGATGACCACCCCGTTGACCCAATGGGTCAACTTTTGACAAAAAATTTAATTTCGGTCAAAATAGTCAATTTTTTACCTATGGACTAATTGTTCACCCAATAAGTGAACCACTGATCAAAAAGTCAACTTTGATCAAAATGGTCAATCCTTGACCCAATGAAAAACCCATTGAATCAATAGGTCAAATTTTAAACCAAAAAGTTAACTTTAGTCAAAATGGCCAATATTTGACCTAATGAGAAAATATTGACCATGTAAGCCAATCACTGACCGAATAATCAACTTTGGCCAAAATGGTTGATCTTTGACCCAATGACAAACCCGTTGACCCAATATGTCAACTTTTGACCAAAAAGTAAAATTTGGTTAAAATGGTCAATTTCTGACCCATTGACCAACCCATTGACCCAATAGGTTAACTTTTGATAAAAAAGCCAACTTTAGTCAAAATGGTTAAACCTTGACCCAATAACCAACTCCTTAAACCCAATAGGTCAACTTAATAGTCAAATTTCGACCTAATGACAAACCCATTGACTAATAAGTAATCTTTTGACTAAAAAATTAACTTTGCTCAAAATGATCAATTCTTGACCCAATGACCAACGCAATGACCTAAAAAATTAAGTTTTAAACGAAAAGTCAATTTTGGACAATATAGTAAACCTTGACCTAACTACCAATTATTGACCCAATAAGTCAATCTCGGACAAAAAAGTCATCTTTGGTAATAATGGTCAATCCTTGACCTAATGACAAACCCATTGACCCAATAGGTCAACTTTTGACCAAAAAGTCAACTTTGCTCAAAATGATCAATCCTTAACCCAATGACCAACTCATTGACCCAAAAGGACAACTTTTGATCAAAATGTCAATTTTGACCAAAATAGTCAATTTTTGACCTAACGACCACCCATTGACCCAATAGGTCAACATTTGACCAAAAAGTCAACTTTGGTCGAAATGGTCAATTTTTGACCAAATGACCAACCCATTGACCCAATAGGTCAACTTTTGACCCAAAAGTCATCTTCGGTCAAAATGGTCAATTCTTGACTCAATTACCAACTCATTGACTAAATTGGTCAACTTCAGACCAACAAGTAAATTTCAGTCAAAATGGTGAATTTCTGACCCAATGACCACCCTGTTGACATAATGGGTTAATTTTTGACCAAAAATTTAATTTTGGTCAAAATATGTCAAATTTTGACCAAAAAGTCATCTTTGATCAACATGGTCAATTTGTGACCCAATAACCATCTTTTAACCAAATGGGTTTTGACAAAAAAATTAATTTTGGTCAAAATAGTCAAATTTTTTTCCTAATGACCAATTATTGATTCGATAAGTCAATCTCTGACCAAAAAGTCAACTTTGGTCAAAATGGTCAATCCTTGACTCAGTGACAAACCAATTGACCCAATAGGTCAACTTTTGACGAAAAATTCAATTTTGTTTAATATAGTCTATTTTTAACTTAATGACCACCCATTGACCTAATAGTTAGTATGGAACATCTTCTTTTCCAAGTGAAATCCTATATTATATGAAAGAATGAAAAAGTGCTTTGGTTATTGTGGAAGAAGAAGCTTTCGTATCTTAATGCATGTATTGAATTTCTTTGGAGCTATTAAAGCGGGATCCACTTTTTGGGGAATATGAGTCGAAGCAATAACAAGAATCTTTCCAGTGGAACATCTTTCACAATCCCTGGAGAGATAGTTCTCTAATTGATCGAGGGATAAGTAATTCAACTCATTCACATGCAGATCATGAATGTTTGGAATCCATATTATGCAAGGAGACATTGCTTTTGCTAATTCGAATTGAAGGGTGATATCAAATCGGCTATTTTCTTCAACATTTGACCAAAAATTCAATTTAGTTAATTTTTGACGTAATGACCAATTATTGACCCAGTAAACAATTCTCTGAACAAAAAATCAACTTTGGACAAAATGGTCAAACCTTGACCCAATGACCAACCTATTGACCCAATAGGTCAACTTTTGACCAAAAAGTCAACTTTGGTCAAAATGGTCAATTTTTGACCCACTGACCAACTCACTGACCCAATAGATAAACTTTCGACAAAAAGTCATCTTCGATCAAAACGGTCAATTCTTGACCCACTAACCAACTCGGTGACAGAATTTGTTAACTTTTAACTAAAAAGTCAACTTTGATCAAAATGGTCAATTTCTGACACGATGACCACCCCGTTGACCCAATGGGTCAACTTTTGACAAAAAATTTAATTTCTCTCAAAATAGTCAATTTTTTACATATGGACTAATTGTTCACCCAATAAGTGAATCACTGATCAAAAAGTCAACTTTGATCAAAATGGTCAATCCTTGACCCAATGACAAACCCCTTAACTCAATAGGTCAACCTTTAAACCAAAAAGTCAACTTTAGTCAAAATGGCCAATTTTTGACTTAATGAGAAAATATTGACCCTATAAGGCAATCACTGACCGAAAAATCAACTTTGGTCAAAATGGTTGATCTTTGACCAAATGACAAACTCGTTGACCCAATAGGTCAACTTTTGACCAAAAAGTAAAATTTGGTCAAAATGGTCAATTTCTGACCCATTGACCAACTCATTGACCCAATAGGTTAACTTTTGATAAAAAAGCCAACTTTAGTCAAAATGGTTAAAGCTTGACCCAATGACTAACTCCTTAAACCCAATAGGTCAACTTTTGACCAAAAAGTCAATTTTAGTCAAAATAGTCAAATTTCGACCTAATGACAAACCCATTGACCAATAAGTTAACTTTTGACTAAAAAGTTAACTTTGCTCAAAATGGTCAATTCTTGACCCAATGACCAACGCAATGACCTAAAAAGTTAAGTTTTAAACAAAAAGTCAATTTTGGACAATATAGTAAACCTTTGACCTAACTACCAATTATTGACCCAATAAGTCAATCTCTGACAAAAAAGTCATCTTTGGTAATATTGGTCAATCCTTGACCTAATGACAAACCCATTGACCCAATAGGTCAACTTTTGACCAAAAAGTCAACTTTGCTCAAATTGATCAATCCTTAACCCAATGAACAACTTATTGACCCAAAAGGACAACTTTTGACCAAAAAGTCAATTTTGACCAAAATAGTCAATTTTTGACCTAACGACCACCCATTGACCCAATAGGTCAACATTTGACCAAAAAGTCAACTTTGGTCGAAATGGTCAATTTTTGACCAAATGACGAACCCATTGACCCAATAGGTCAACTTTTGACCAAAAAGTCATCTTCGGTCAAAATGGTCAATTCTTGACTCAATTACCAACTCATTGACTAAATAGGTCAACTTCTGACTAGCAAGTAAATTTCGGTCAAAATGGTGAATTTCTGACCCAATGACCACCCTGTTGACTTAATGGGTTAACTTTTGACCAAAAATTTAATTTTGGTCAAAATATGTCAAATTTTGACCAAAAAGTCATCTTTGGTCAACATGGTCAATTTGTGACCCAATAACCACCTTTTAACCCAATGGGTTTTGACAAAAAAATTAATTTTGTTCAAAATAGTCAAATTTTTTTCCTAATTACCAATTATTGATCCAATAAGTCAATCTCTGACCAAAAAGTCAACTTTGGTCAAAATGGTCAATCCTTGACTCTGTGACAAACCCATTGACCCAATAGGTCAACTTTTGACGAAAAATTCAATTTTGGTTAATTAGTCTATTTTTAACTTAATGACCACCCATTGACCTAATAGTTAGTATGGAACATCTTCTTTTCCAAGTGAAATCCTATAGTATATGAAAGAATGAAAAAGTGCTTTGGTTGTTGTGGAAGAAGAAGCTTTCGTATCTTAATGCATTTATTGAATTTCTTTAAAACTATTAGACCGAGATGCACTTTTCGGGGAATATGAGTCGAAATAATAACAAGAATCTTTCCTGTGAAACATCTTTCACAATCTCTTGAGAGAACGTTTTCTAATAGATCTAGCGATAAGTAATTCAACTCATTCACATCCAGATCATGAATGTTTGGAATCCATATTATGCAAGGAGACATTGCTTTTGCTAATTTGAATTGAAGGGTGATATCAAATCGGCTATTTTCATCAACATTTGACCAAAAATTCAACTTAGTCAATTTTTCGACGTAATGACCAATTATTGACCCAGTAAACCAATCTCTGAACAAAAAGTCAACTTTGGACAAAATGGTCAATCCTTGACACAATGACCAACCTATTGACCCAATAGGTCAACTTTTGACCAAAAAGTCAACTTTGGTCAAAATGGTCAATTTTTGACCCACTGACCAACTCATTGACCCAATAGATAAACTTTTGACAAAAAAGTCATCTTCGATCAAAATGGTCAATTCTTGACCCACTTACCAACTCAGTGACAGAATATGTCAACTTTTAACCAAAAAGTCAACTTTGATCAAAATGGTCAATTTCTGACACGATGACCACCCCGTTGACCTAATGGGTCAACTTTTGACAAAAAATTTAATTTCGATCAAAATAGTCAATTTTTTACCTATGGACTAATTGTTCACCCAATAAGTGAACCACTGATCAAAAAGTTAACTTTGATCAAAATAGTCAATCCTTGACCCAATGACAAACCCCTTAACTCAATAGGTCAACTTTTAAACCAAAAAGTCAACTTTAGTCAAAATGGCCAATTTTTGACCTAATGAGAAAATATTGACCCTGTAAGCCAATCTCTGACCGAAAAATCAACTTTGGTCAAAATGGTTGATCTTTGACCCAATGACAAACCCGTTGACCCAATAGGTCAACTTTTGACCAAAAAGTAAAATTTGGTCAATATGGTCAATTTCTGACCCATTGACCAACCCATTGACCCAATAGGTTAACTTTTGATAAAAAAGCCAACTTTAGTCAAAATGGTTAAACCTTGACCCAATGACCAACTCCTTAAACCCAATAGTTCAACTTTTGACCAAAAAGTCAATTTTAGTCAAAATAGTCAAATTTCGACCTAATGACAAACCCATTGACCAATAAGTCAACTTTTGACTAAAAAATTAATTTTGCTCAAAATGGTCAATTCTTGACCCAATGACCAACACAATGACCTAAAAAGTTAAGTTTTAAACCAAAAGTCAATTTTGGATAATATAGTAAACCTTTGACCTAACTACCAATTATTGACCCAATAAGTCAATCTCTGACAAAAAGTCATCTTTGGTAATAATGGTCAATCCTTGACCTAATTACAAACCCATTGACCCAATAGGTCAACTTTTGACCAAAAAGTCAACTTTGCTCAAAATGATCAATCCTTAACCCAATGAACAACTTATTGACCCAAAAGGACAACTTTTGATAAAAAAGTCAATTTTGACCAAAATAGTCAATATAGTTAATTTTTGACCTAATGACCAATTATTGACCTAATAAGCCAATCTCTGACCAAAAACTCAACCTTGGTTAGAATGGTAAATCCTTAATCCAATGACCAGCCCATTGACCCACTAAGTCAACTTTTGACCAAAAAGTTAACTTTGGACAAAATTGTCAATTTTTTAATTAATGACCAATTATTGACTCAATAAGTCAATCTCTGACCAAAAAGTTACCTTTGGTCAAAATGGTCAATCCTTGACCCAATGACAAACCCATTGACCCAATAAGTCAACTTTTGACCATAAAGTCAATTTTCGTCAAAATTGTCAATTTTCATCAAAATTGTCAATTTTTGACATAATGAACACCCATTGACCCAATAGGTCAACTTGTGACCAAAAAGTTTACTTTGATCAAAATGGTCAAATTTTGACCTAATGACCAATCCATTAACCTTATAGGTCAACTTTTGATCAAAAAGTCATCTTTGGTAAAAATGTTCAGTTCTTAACTAAATTACCAACACCTTGACCAAATAGGTCAACTTTTGACCAAAGAGTCAACTTTGGTCAAAATGGTCAATTTATGATCCAATGAAGAATCCGTTGACCCAATGGGTTGACTTTTGACAAAAAAATTAATTTTGGTCAAAATAGTTAATTTTTTGACCTAATGACCAATTATTCACCCAATACGACAATCTCTAACCAAAAAATTAACTTTTGTCAAAATGGTCAGTCCTTGACCCAATGGCTTACCAATTGACCCAATAAGTCAACATTTGACCAAAAAGCCAATTTTGGTCAAAATAGTCAATTTTTGACTTAACGACCACCCATTGACCCAATAGGCCAACTTTTGACAAAAAAAGTCAACTTTGGTCAAAATGGTCAATTTTTGACCCAATGACCAACCCATTGACCCAATAAATCAACTTTTAACCAAAAAGTCATCTTTGGTCAAAATGGTCAATTCTTGATGCAATTAACAACTCATTGACACAATAGGTGAACTTTTGACCAAAAATTTAACTTTGGTTAAAATGGTTAATTCTGACCCAATGACTACTCCGTTGACCTGATGGGTCAACTTTTAACCAAAAATTTAATTCTGACCCAAAAAGTCAATATCTGACTAAAAAGTCAACATTGGTCAAAATGGTTAATCCTTGACCCAATGACAAACTCGTTGACCCAATAAGTCAACTATTGACCAAAAAGTCAATTTTGGTCAAAATAGGCAATTTTTGATTTGATGACCACTCATTAACCCAATAGATCAACTTTTGACCAAAAAGTCAATTATGGTCAAAATAATCAATTGTTGACCAATGATCAATTTTTGACCCAATAAGTCAATCTATGACTAAAAAGTCAACTCAGGTAAAAATGGCCAATACTCAACCCAATGACGAACTTATTAACTAAAAGGTCAACTTTTAAACAAAAAATCAACTTTGGTGACAATGATCAATCGTTGACCCAGTGACAAACCCATTAGCCCAATAGGTCAACTTTCGACCAAAAAGTCAATTTTGGTCAAAATAGTCAATTTTTGAATTAATGACCAATTATTGACCCAATAAGTCAATCTATGACCAAAAAGTTAACTTTGGTAAAAATGGTCAATCCTTGATTTAATGACAAACACATTGACCAAATAGGTAAACTTTTGACCAAATAGTTACTTTTGGTCGAAATAGTCAATTTTTTAACTTAATGACCACCCATCGACCCAATAAGTCAAATTTTGACCAAAAAGTTAACTATGGTCAAAATGGTCAATTCTTTACCCAATGACAAACCCTTTGACCCAATAGGTTAACTTTTGACCAAAAAGTCATCTTTGGTCAAAATGGTCAATTTCTGACCCATTGACCACACTATTGCCCATTAGGTTAACTTTTGAACAAAAAATTAATTTTGGTCAAAATAGTCATTTTTTGACCTGATCACTAATTATTGGCCCAATATGTCAATCTCTGACTAAAAAGTCAACTTTGTTCAAAATAGTCAATCCTTGACCCAATGATAAAGCCATTAACCCAATTGGTCAACATTTGACCAAAAATACAATTTTGATCAAAATAGTCAATTTTTGACATAATGACCACCCTTAACCCAATAGGTGAACTTTTGACCAAAAAGTCAACTTTGGTCAAAATGGTTAAATTTTGACCCAATGACCAACCCATTGACCCAATAGGTCAACTTTTGACCAAAAAATCATCTTTGGTCAAAATTCTCAATTCTTGACCCAATTACCAACTCATTGACTAAATAAGTCAACTTTTGACCAGAAAGTTAATTTTGGTCAAAATGGTGAATTTCTAACCCAATGACCACGCCGTTGACCCATCAGGTTAACCTTCGACTCGTAAATTAAATTTTGGTCAAAATAAGTCAACGTTCAATTCGTAAAGTCATCTTTGGTCAACATGATCAAGTTGTGACCCAATAACCACCTGTTAACCCAATGTCTTAACTTTTGAAAAAAAAATTAATGTAGGTCAAAATAGTCAATTTTTGATCTAATGACCAATTATTGATCCAATAAGTCAATCTCTGACAAAAAAGTTAACTTTGGTCAAAATGGTCAATCCTTGACTCAGTGATAAACTGATTGACCCAATAGGTCGACTTTTGACGAAAAATTTAATTTTGGTTAAAATTGTTAATTTTTGACTTAATGACCACCCATTGACTTAATAGGTCAACTTTTGACCAAAAGGTCAATTTTTGTCAAAATAGTCAATTTTTGACGTAATGTCCAGTTATTGACCTAGTAAGCCAATCTCTGAACAAAAAGTCAACTTTGGACAAAATGGTCAATCCTTGACCCAATGACCAACCCATAGACCCAATAGGTCAACTTTTGGCCAAAAAGTCAACTTTGGTCAAAATGGTCAATTTTTGACCCAATGACCAACCCATTAACCCAATAGATAAACTTTTGACAAAAAAGTCATCTTCGATCAAAATGGTCAATTCTTGACTCACTTACCAACTCTGTGACACAATATGTCAACTTTTGACCAGAAAGTCAACTTTGGTCAAAATGGACAATTTCTGACACGATGTCCACCCCATTGACCCAATGCGTCAACTTTTGATCAAAAATTTAATTTTGGTCAAAATAGCCAATTTTTGACCTCTAGACTAATTGTTGACCCAATAAGTTAACCACAGATCAAAAAGTCAACTTTGATCAAAATGGTCAATCCATGACCCAATGACAAACCCATTGACTCAATAGGTCAACTTTTAAACCAAAAAGTCAACTTTTAAAACAAAAAGTCAACTTTGGTCAAAATTGCCAATTTTTGACCTAATGAGAAAATATTGACCCCGAAGGCCAATCTCCGACCGAAAAGTCAACTTTGGTCAAAATGGATGATCTTTGACCCAATGACAAACCCGTTGACCCAATGGTCAACTTTTGACCAAAACGTAAAATTTGGTCAAAATGGTCAATTTCTGACCCATTGACCCAATAGGTTAACTTTTGACAAAAAAGTCAACTTTGGTCAAAATGGTTAAACCTTGACCCAATGACCAACACACTAAACCCAATAGGTCAACTTTTGACCAAAATGTCAATTTTGGTCAAAATAGTAAAATTTCAACCCAATGACCAACCCATTGACCAATAAGTCAACTTTTGACTAAAAAATCAACTTTGCACAAAATGGTCAATTCTTGACCCCAATGACCAACGCAGTGACCCAAAAAGTTAACTTTTAAACAAAAAGTTAACTTTTAAACAAAAAGTCAATTTTGGACAAAATAGTAAACTTTTGACCTAACGACCAATTATTAACCCAATAAGTCAATCTCTGACCAAAAAGTCAACTTTTGACCAAAAAGTCAACTTTTTTCTAAATGATCAATCCTTGACCCAATGACCAACTCATTCACTCAAAAGCACAACTTTTGACCAAAAAGTCAATTTTGGTCAAAATTGTTAATTTTGGACCTTATGACCACCTCATTAACCTAAAAGGTTAACTTTTGACCAAAAAGTCAAATTCGGTCAAAATGGTCAATTTCTGACATAATGACCCAACTGTCAACTTTGGTGAAAATGGTCAATAATTGATCCAATGACCAACCCTTTGACCCAATTTATCAACTTTTTACTAAATTGTCAACTTTGGCCAAAATGGTTAATCCTTGACCCAATGACCAACACATTGACCCAATAGATCAACTTTTGACCAAAAAGTTAATTTTGCTCAAAATAGTTAATTTTTGACCCAATCGACCGCCTTATTGACCTAAATAGGTCAACTTTTGACCAAAAGGACAACTTTGGTTAAAATGGTCAATCCTTGGCCTAATGACCAACCAATTGACCCAATAGGTCAACTTTTGACCAAAAAGTCAATTTTGGGCAAAATAGTTAATTTCTGACCTAATGACCAACTATTGACCCAGTAATCCAATCTCTGACCAAAAAGTCAACTTTGGTGAAAATGGTCAATATTTGACCCAATGATAAACCCATTGACCCAATAGGTCAATGTTTGACCAAAAAGTCAATTTTTGACCTAATGACCACCCATTAACCCAATAGGTCAACTTTTGACCAAAAAGTCAACTTTGGTCAAAATGGTCAATTTTTGACTCAATGACCAACCTATTGACCCGATAGATCAAATTTTGACCAAAAAGTCATCTTCGGTCAAAATGGTCAATTTCTTGACCCAATTGCCAACTCATTGACCAAATAGGTCATCCATTGACCAAAAAGTCAACTTTAGTCAAAATGGTCAATTTCTGACCCAACGACCACCCCGTTGACCCAATGGGTCAACCTTTGAACAAAAATATAATTCTGGTCAAAATAATCAATTTTTAACCTAATGAATAATTATTGACCCAATAAAACAAACTCTGGCCAAAAACTCAACTTTGGTCAAATTGGTCAATCTTGACACAATGACCAACCCATTGACCCAATAGGTCAACTTTTGACCAAAAGATAATTTTGGTCAAAATTGGCAGTTTTTGACCTAATGACCAATTATTGACCCAGTAAGCCAATCTCTGACCAAAAAGTCACCTTTGGTCAAAATGGTCAATCCTTGACCCAATGACCAACACTTTGAACCAATAGGTCAACTTTTGACCAAAAAGTCATCTTTCGTGAAAATGATCAATCATTGACCCAATGACCAACCCATAGGCCTAATAGGTCAACTTGTGACCAAAAATTCAATTTTGGGCAAAATGATCAATCCTTGACTCAATGACCAACTCAAAGGACCAATAGGTCAACTATTGACCAGATAGTTAATTTTGGTCAAAATAGTCAATTTTTGACCTAATGACCAATTATTAACCCAGTAAGCCAATCTATGACCAAAAACTCAACTTTGGTCAAAATGGTCAATCCTTGACCCAATGACCAGCCCATTGAGCCAATAAGTTAACTTTTGACCAAAAAGTTAACTTCGGTTAAAATTGTCAATTTTTGAATTAATGACCAGTTATTGACCCAATAAGTCAATCTCTGACCAAAAAGTCAACTTGGGTCAAAATGGTCAATCCTTGACCCAATGACAAACCCATTGACCCAATAAGTCAACTTTTTACCATAAAGTTAATTTTGGTCAAAATGTTCAGTTGTTGGCATAATGAACACCCATTGACTTAATAGGTCAACTTTTGACCAAAAAGTCTACTTTGATCAAAATGGTCAAATTTTGACCTAATGACCAACCCATTGACCCAATAGGTCAACTTTTGACCAAAAAGTCATCTTTGGACAAAACTTTTAGTTCTTGACCAAATTACCAAATCTTTGACCAAATAGGTTAAATTTTGACCAAAAAGTTTGGTCAAATTTATCAATTTATGACCTAATGACCACCCATTGACCGAATAAGTCAACTTTTGGCCAAAAAATCAGCTTTGGTCAAAATGGTCAATTTTTAACCCAATGACCAACCCATTGACCCAAAAAATCAACTTTTAACTAAAAAGTAATCTTTGGTCAAAATGGTCAATAGTTGACCCAATTACATACTCGCTGACCAAATAGGTCAACTTTTGACCAAAAAGTCAAATTAGGTCAAAATTTTCAATTTCTGACCCAATGTACCCAATGGGTTAACTTTTGACAAAAAATTCAATTTTGGTTAAAATAGTCAATTTTTTACCTAATGATATTATCTGACCAAAATGTCAAATTTGGTCAAAATGGTCAATCCTTGACCTAATGCAAACCCATAGACCCAGTAGGTCAATTTTTGACAAAAAAGTTAGATTTGGTCCAAAAGGTCAATTTTTTGACCTAAGACCACCCATTAACCCAATAGGTCAACTTTTGACCAAAAAGTCAACTTTAGTAAAAATGGTCAATTTTTGACCCATTGACCCAATAGATCAAATTTTGACCAAAAAGTTATCTTTGGTCAAAATAGTCAATTCTTGAACCAATTACCAACTCCTTGACTAAATAGTTTAACTTTTGAGCAAAAAGTCAACTTCAGTCAAAATGGTCAATTTCTTACCCAATGACCACCCTGTTTACCAAATGGGTCAACATTTGACCAAAAATTTATTTTTTGTCAAAATAACCAATTTTTGACCTAATGACCAATTATTGACCCAATAAGTATATCTCTGACCAAAAAGTCAATTTTAGTAAAAATTGTCAATTTCTAACCAAATGACCACCCAGTTAACCCAATGGATGAACTTTTGACCAAAAAACCAGTTTTGGTCAAAATAGTCAATTTTTGGCCTATTGACTACCTAATTAACCCAATATGTCAGCTTTTAACCAAGAAGTTAACTTTGGTAAAAATGATCAATTTCTAACTCAATGACTAACCCATTGACCCAGTAGGTCGACTTTTGACAAAAAATTCAACTTTGGTCAAAATAGTCAATTTTTGACCTATTGACTAATTATTGACCCAATAAGTCAATCTCTGACCAAAAAGTCAACTTTGGTCAAAATGATCAATATTTGACTCAATGACCAACCCATTGACCCAATAGGTCAACTTTTGACCAAAAAATCAACTTTGGTCAAAATGGTTAATCCTTGACTCAATGACTAACTAATAGACCCAATAGGTCGACTTTTGACCAAAAAGTGTACTTTCGTCAAACTAGTCAATCCTTCAGATAGAGACCAACCCATTAACATAATAGGTCAACTTTTGACCAAAAAGTTAATTTTGGTCAATATAGTTAACTTTTGACCTATAGAGCACCCCATTAATCCAATAGGTCAACTTTTGACCAAAAAGTCAACTTTTGACCAAAAAGTCAACTTTGGCCAAAATGGTCAATTTCTGACCTGATGACAACCCCGTTGACCTAATGGGTTAACTTTTGACAAAAAATTTATTTTTTGTCAAAATAATCAATTTTTGACCAAATGACCAATTATTGGCCAAATAAGTCAATCTCTGACCAACAAGTCAACTTTGGTCAAAATGGTCAATCCTTGACCCAATTACCAACCCATTGACCCAATACGTCAACTTTTGACAAAACTGTCAACTTTAGTCAAAACAATCATTCTGTAACCCATTGACCGAATATGTCAACTTTTGACCAAAAAGCAATTTTGGTCAAAATAGTCAATTCTTTACATAATGACCTCTGAATTGACCTAATAGGTCAACTTTTGACCAAAAAGTTAACTTTGGTCAAAATGGTCAATTTCTGACCCAATGACCAACCCATTGACCCAATAGGTCAACTTTTGACCAAAAAGCCAACTTTGGTCAAAATGGTCAATTTTTTACCCAATGACTAACCCATTGACCCAATAGTCATCTTTTGACCAAAAAGTCAATTTTGGTCAAAATAGTCAATTTTTGACCTAAAGACCAATTATTAACCAACTGATTGACCCAATAATTGACCCAATAATTGACCAATTATTTGACCTACTGACGAGCAATTTTTGACCTAAAGTTTTGACTAAAAAGTCATCTTTGATGAAAATGATCAATTTGTGACACAATTACCAACTCATTGACCAAATAGGTCAACATTTGACCTAAAAGTCAACTTTGGTCAAAATGGTCAATTTCTGACCCAATGACCACCTGTTGACCCGATGGTTAACTTTTAACCAAAAGGTTAATTTTGGTCAAAATAGACAATTTTTGACCTAATGACCAATTATTGACCCAATAATTAAATCTCTGACCAAAAAATCAACTTTGGTCAAAATGATCAATCCTTGACCCAATGACAAACCCATTGACCCAATAGGTCAACTTTTGACAAAAAAGTCAATTTTGGTCAAAATAGTCAATTTTTGGCTTAATGACCAACCCATTGACCCAATAGATTAACTTTTGACCAAAAAGTCATCTTTGGTCAAAATGGTCAATTTTTTACCCAATGACAAACCCATTGAACCAATAGATCAACTTTTAACCGTAAAGGCATCTTCGTTCTAAATGGTCAATTCTCGGCGTAATTACCATCTCATTGACCAAATAGGTCAACTTTTGACCAAAAAGTCAACTTTGGTCAAAATGATCAATTTTTGACCCAATGACCACCGTTGACCCAACGGGTCAACTTTTGACAAAAAAATTTAATTTTGGTCAAAATAATCAATTTTTGACCTAATGACCAATTTTTTAACCAATAAGTAAATCTTTGACCAAAATGTCAACTTTGGTCAAAATGGTCAATCCTTGACCCAATGTCCAACCCATTGACCCAATAAGTCAACTTTTCTCCAAAAAGTCAACTTTCGTCAAAATGGTAAATCCTTAAACCAATGACCAAATCATTGACCCAATAGGTCAACTTTTGGCCAAAAAGTCAATTTTTTTCAAAACAATCAACTTTTGACCTAATGACCAATTATTGAACCAGTAAGCCAATCTCTAACCAAAAAATCAACTTTGGGCAAAATGGTCAATCCTTGACCCGATGACCAACCCTTTGACCTAATATGTCAACTTTTGACCAAAAGTTAACTTTGGTCAAAATGATCAATCCTTGACCCAATTACTAACCCATTAGCCTATTAGGTCAATTTTTGACCAAAATGTCAATTTTGGTCAAAATAACTAATTTTCAATTAATGACCAATTATTGACCCAATAAGTCAATCTCTGAACAAAAAGTCAACTTTGGTTAAAATGGTCAATCCTTGATGCAATGACAATCCCATTGACCCAATAGGTTAAATTTGGTCAAAATGGTTAATTTCTGACACAATGCCCTAAATGTCAACTTTGGTGAAAATGGTCAAACCTTGATCCAATGACCAACTGATTGTCCAAATTTGTCAACTTTGGCCAAAATGGTTAATCCTTGACCCAATGACTAACCCATTAACCCAATAGATCAATTTTTGGCCAATAAGTCAATTTTTGTCAAAATTGTCAATTTCTGACTTAATGAACGCCTCATTGACCTAAATAGGTCAAATTTTGACCAAAAAGACAACATTGGTCAAAATGGTCAATCCTTGACCCAATGACAATTCCATTGACCCAATAAGTCAACTTTTGACCAAAAAGTTAATTTTGGTCAAAATAGTTAATTTTTAAACTAATGACCAATTATTGACCAAGCCAATCTCTGACCAAATAGTCAACTTTGGTCAAAATGGTCAATTCTTGACTGAATACGAGCCTATTGACCCAATAGGTCAACTTCTGACCAAAAAGTTAACTTTGGTCAAAATGATCAATTTTTAACCTAATACCAACCCATTGGCCTAATATGCCAACTTTTGAACAAAAAATCACTTTTGGTCAAAATAGACAATTTTTGAATTAATGATCAAATATTGACCCAATATGTCAATCTCCCACCAAAAAGTCAACTTTGGTCAAAATGGTCAATCCTCGACGCATCGAGCAACCCATCGACCTAATAGCTCAACTTTTGACAAAAAAATCAACTTTGGTCAAAATGGTTAATCCATGACCCAATGATCCAATATGTCAACTTTTGACCAAAAAGTAATTTTGGTCAAAATAGTCAATTTTTTACCTAATGACCACCCAATTGACCTTGTAGGTCAACATTTGACCAAAAAGTTAAATTTGGTCAAAATGGTCAATTTCTGAACCAAGACCAACCCATTAACCCAATATTTCAACTTTTAACCAAAAAGTCAACATTGGTCAATATGGTCAATTCTTGACCCAATGACCCACCCATTGACCCAAAGGTCAACTTTTGACCAAAAAGTCAATTTTGTTCAAAATGGTCAATTATTGACCTAATGACCAATTATTGACCCAATAAGTCAATCTCTTACCAAAAAGGCAATTTTGGTCAAAATGGTCAATCCTTGACCCAATGACCAACATTTTGACCCTATTGGTCAAAATAGTCAATCATTGACAGAATGACCATCCCATTGACATAATAGGTCAACTTTTGGCCAAAAAGTTAATTTTAGTGAATATAGACATTTTTTGACCTAATGAACACCTCATTAACCAAATAGGTCAACTTTTGACAAAAAAGTCAACTTTGGTCAAAATGGTCAATTTCTGACCCAATCACCACCCCTTAGACCTAATAGGTCAACTTTTGACCAAAAATTCAATTTTGGTAAACATAGTCAATTTTTGACCTAATGACCAATTATTGACCAAATAAGTCAATCTCTGACCGAAAAGTCAACTTTGGTCAAAATGGTTAATCCTTGAACCAATGACCAACCCATTGACCCAATGGCTCAACTTTTAATAAAAAAGTCAACTTTGGTCAAAATGGTCAATCCATGACTCAATGACCCAATTTGTCAACTTTTAAGCAAAAAGTACTTTTGGTCAAAATAGTCAATTTTTACCAAATGACCACCCAATTGACCTAATAGGTCTCCTTTTGACCAAAAAGTTAAATTTGGTGAAAATGTTCAATTTCTGAACTATGACGAACCCATTGACCCAATAATTCAACTTTTGACCAAAAAGTCAACTTTGGTTAATATGGTCAATTCTTGACGCAATGACGCACACATTGACCCAATAATTCAACTTTTGACCAAAAAGTCAATTTTGGTCAAAATAATCAATTTTTGACTTGATGACCAATTATTGACCAAATAAGTCAGTCTTACCAAAAAGTTAATTTTGGTCAAAATGGTCAATCCTTGACCCAATGACTATCCCATTGACCCTATAGGTCAACTTTTGACTAAAAAGTGAACTTTAGGAAAAATAGTCAATCATTGACAAAATGGCCAACCCATTGACATAATAGGTCAACTTTTGACCGAAACGTAAATTTGGGTCAATATAGTCAATTTTTGACCTAATGAACACCTCATTAACCGAATAGGTCAACTTTTAACCAAAAAGTCAACTTTAGTCAAAATGGTCAATTTCTAACCCAATTACCACCCAATTGACCTAATGGGTCAACTTTTGACCAAAAATTTAATTTTGGTCAAAATAATTAATTTTTGACCTATTGACCAATTATTGACCCAAAAAGTCAATCTCTGACCAAAAAGTCAACTTTGGTTAAAATGGTCAATCCTTGACTCAATGACCAACCCATTGACCCAATAGGTCAACTTTTGACCCAATTACCAACCCATTGACCCAATAGGTCATCTTTTGACCAAAAAGTCAACTTTGGTCAAAATGATCATTCCTTGACCCAATGACCAACTCATTGGCCTAGTAGGTCAACTTTAGACCAAAAAGTCAATTTTGCCAAAAATAATCAATTTTTAAATTAATGACGAATTATTGACCCAATATGTCAATCTCTGACCAAAAAGTTAACTTTTGTCAAAATGACCCGATGACCAACCCATTAACACAATTGGTCAACTTTTGACCAAAAAGTCAACTTTGGTCAAAATGGTCAATTCTTGACCCAATGACTAACCCATTGACCCAATAGGATAATATTTGACCAAAAAATCAATTTTGGTCAAAATAGTCAATTTTTGGCTTGATGACCAATTATTGACCCAATAAGTTAATCTCTGACCAAAAAGTCAACTTTGGTCAAAATGGTCAATCATTGATCCAGTGACAAACCCATTGACCAAATAGGTTAACATTTGACCAAAAAGTAAATTTTGGTCAAAATAGTCAATTTTTTACCTTATGACCACCCATTAACCCAATAGGTCAACTTTTGACCAAATATTTATTTTTGGTCAGAACAGTCAATTTTTTACCTAATGGCCAATTTTTGACCCAATAAGTCAATCTTTAACCAAAAAGTCAACTTTAGTTGAAATTGTCAATCTATGACCGAATGACCAACCCATTGACATTATAGGTCAATTTTTGACCAAAAATTTAAATATTGTCAAAATGGTCAATCCTTCACCCAATGACGAACGCATTGACCTAATAGGTCAACTTTTGACCAAAAATTAATTTTGGCCAAAGTTGTCAATTTTTGACCTAATGACCACCCCATTAACCTAATATGTCAACTTATGACCGAAAAGTCGTGTTTGGTTAAAATGGTTAATTTCTGACCCAATGACACACCCATTAACCCAATAAGTCAACTTTTGACCAAAAAATCAACTTTGGTCCAATTGGTCAATCCTTGATCCAATGACCAATCCATAGACCCAATAGATTTACTTTAAGCCAAAATAGTCAATTTTTGACATAATGACCAATTATTGACTCAATAAGTCAATCTCTGACCTAAAAGTCAACTTTGGGCAAAATGGTGAATCCTTGATCTAATGACCAACTCATTGACGAAATAGGTCAACTTTTGACCAAAAAGTGAACTTTCGTCAAAATTGCCAATCCTTGAGACAATGACCAACCCATTGACACAATAGGTCAAAATTTTACCAAAACGCCAATTTTGGTCAATATAATCAATTTCTGACCTAATGACCACCCCGTTGACCCAATATGCTAACTTTTAACCAAAAAATCAACTTTGGTCAAAATGGTCAATTTCTGACCTAATGACCACCCCTTTGACCTAATAGGTCAAATTTTGACCAATAATACAATTTTGGTAAAAAGAAATAATTTTTGACCCAATGACCAAATATGTCAACTTTTGACCAAAAAGTAATGTTTGTCAACATAGTCAATTTTTTACCTAATGACTACCCAATTGACCTAATAGGTGAACTTTTGACAAAAATGTTAAATTTGGTCAAAATGGTTAATTTCTGGACCAAGACCAACTCACCCATTGACCCAATATTCAACTTTTGACCAAAAAGTCAACTTTGGTCAATATGGTCAATTCTTGACCCAATGACCCACCCATTGACCTAATAGGTCAACTTTTGACCAAAAAGTCAATTTTGTTCAAAATAGTCAATTTTTGACTTAATGACCAATTATTGACACAATAAGTCAAACTCTTACCAAAAAGATAATTTTGGTCAAAATAGTCAATCATTGACCCAACTACCAACCCATTGACCCTATAGCTAACTTTTGACTAAAAAGTGAACTTTAGTCAAAATAGTCAATCATTGACACAATGATCAACCCATTGGCATAATAGGTTAACTTTTGACCAAAAAGTTAATTTTGGTCAATATAGTCAGTTTTTGACTTAAAGAACACCTCATTAACCCAATAGGTCAACTTTTGACCAAAAAGTCAACTTTGGTCAAAAAGGTCAATTTCTGACCCAATGGCCACCCCTTTGACCTAATAGGTCAAATTTTGACCAATAATACAATTTTGGTAAAAAGAGTTAATGTTTGACCCAATGACCTAATATGTCAACTTTTGACCAAAAAGTAATTTTGTTCAAAATAGTCAATTTTTTACCTAATGACCACCCAATTGACCTAGTAGGTCAACTTTTGACCAAAAAGTTAAATTTGGTCAAAATGCTCAATTTCTGAACCAAGACCAACCTATTGACCCAATAATTCAACTTTTAACAAAAAAGTCAACTTTGGTCAATATGGTCAATTCTTGACCCAATGACCCACCCATTGACCCAATAGGTCAACTTTTGACCAAAAATTCAATTTTGTTCAAAATGGTCAATTTTTGACCTAATGACCAATTATTGACCCAATAAGTCAATCTCTTACCAAAAAGACAATTTTGGCAAAAATGGTCAATCCTTGACCCAATGACCAACCCATTGACCCTATTGGTCAAAATAGTCAATCATTGACACAATGACCATCCCATTGACATAACAGGTCAACTTTTGACCAAAAAGTTAATTTTAGTGAATATAGTCATTTTTTGACCTAATGAACACCTCATTAACCCAATAGGTCAACTTTTGACCAAAAAGTCAACTTTGGTCAAAATGGTCAATTTCTGACCCAATCACCACCCCTTAGACCTAATAGGTCAACATTTGACCAAAAATTCAATTTTGGTAAAAATAGTCAATTTTTGACCTAATGACCAATTATTAACCAAATAAGTCAATCTCTGACCAAAAAGTCAACTTTGGTCAAAATGGTCAATCCTTGACCCAATGACAAACACATTGACCCAATAGTTCAACTTTTTACAAAAAAGTCAACTTTGGTCAAAATGGTCAATCCACGACCCAATGACCCAATATGTCAACTTTTGGCCAAAAAGTATTTTTGGTCAAAATAGTCAATTTTTTACCTAATGACCACCCAATTGACCTAATAGGTCTACTTTTGATAAAAAAAAGTTAAATTTGGTTAAAATGGTCAATTTCTAAACCATGACCAACCCATTGACCCAATAATTCAACTTTTGACCAAAAAGTGAACTTTGGACAATATGGTCAATTCTTGACCCAACGACCCACCCATTGACCCAATAGGTCAACTTTTGACCAAAAAGTTAATTTTGGTCAAAATAGTCAATTTTTGACCTAATGACCAATTATTGACCCAATAAGTCAATCTTTTACGAAAAATTCAATTTTGGTCAAAATGATAAATCCTTTACCCAATGACTAACCCATTGACCCATAGGTCAACTTTCGACTAAAAAGTAAACTTTAGTCAAAATAGTCAATCATTGACACAATGACCAACCCATTGACATAATAGGTCAACTTTTGGCCAAAAAGTTAATTTGGCTCAATATTGAATTTTTGACCTAATGAACACCTCAGTAACTGAATAGGTCAACTTTTAACCAAAAAGTCAACTTTTGTCAAAATGGCCAATTTCTGACCCAATGACCACCCAATTGACCACCAAATGGGTCAACTTTTGACCAAAAATTTAATTTTGGTCAAAATAGTTAATTTTTGAGCTAATGACCAATTATTGACCCAATAAATCAATCTTTGACCAAAAAGTCAACTTTGGTTAAAATGGTCAATCCTTGACTCAATGACTAACCAATTGACCCAATAGGTCAACTTTTGACCAAAAAAATTTCTTTGGTTAAAATGGTCAATTTTTGACCCAATGACCAACCCATTGACCCAATAAGTTAACTTTTGACCAAAAAGACAACTTTGGTCAAAATGGTCAATTTCAAACCCAATGACCACCCCTTTGGCCTAATAGGTCAACTTTTGACCAAAAATTCAACTTTTTTTCAAATTAGTCAATTTTTTACCTAATGACCAACTAATCACCAAATAAGTCAAGCTCTGACCCAAAAGTCAACTTTCATCAAAATGGTCAATCCTTGACCCAATAGGTCAACTTTTGATCAAAAAGTCAACTTTGATCAAAATGGTTAATTCTTGACCCAATGACCAACCCATTGACCCAATAGGTCAACTTTTGACCGAAAAGTCAATTTTAACAAAAATAGTCAATTTTTGACCTAATGACCAATTATTGACCAAATAAGTCAATCTCATGCAAAAATGTCAATTTTGGTCAAAATAGTCAATCCCTAACCCAATGACCAACCCATTGACCTAATTGGTCAACTTTTGACAAAAAGTCAACTTTGGTCAAAATGATCAATCGTTGACCCAATGACCAACCATTGACCCAGTTTGTCAACTTTTGACCCAAAAAGCCAATTTTGGTCAAAATAGTCAATTTTTGACCTAATGACCACCCCATTGACCCAATAAGTCAACTTTTGACCAAAAAGTCAACTTTGGTTAAAATAGTCAATTTCTAACCAAATGACCACCTCGTTAACCCAATGGGTCAGCTTTGGTCAAATTAGTCTATTTTTGACCTTTTTATCACCTAATTGACCCAATAATTCAACTTTTGACCACGAAGTTAACTTTGGTCAAAATGATTAATTTCTGACCCAATGACTAACCCATTGACCCGATATGTTAACTTTTGATGAAAAATTCAATTTTGGTCAAAATAATCAATTTTTGACATATTGACCAATTATTGACCAAATAAGTCAATCTCTGACCAAAAAGTCAACTTTGGTCAAAATGGTCAATACTTGGCTCAATGACCAACCCGTTGACCTAATAATTCAACTTTTGACCAAAAAATCAACTTTGGTCAAAATTTTTATTCCTTGACCCAATCACCAACTCATAGACCCAATAGGTTAACTTTTGACGAAAAAGTAAACTTTAGTCAAACTAGTCACTCTTTAGACAAAGACCAACCCTTAAACATAATAGGTCAACTTTTGACCGAAAACTCAATTTTGGTGAATATAGTCAACTTTTGACCTAATGACCACCCCATTGACCCAATAGGTCAACTTTTCACCAAAAAGTCAACTTTGATCAAAATGGTCAATTTCAGACCTAATGACAACCCCATTGCCCTAATGGGTCATCTTTTGACTGAAAGTTTAACTTTGGTTGAAATAATCAATTTTTGACCTAATGATGAAGTTTTGACCAAATAAGTCAATCTTTGAACAAAAAGCCAACTTTGGTCAAAATGGTCAATCCTTGACCCAATGACCAACCGATTGACCCAATAGGTCAATTTTTGACAAAAATGTCAACTTTGGTCAAAACGGTCAATATGTAACCCAATGACTTAATATTTCAACTTTAGACCAAAAAGCAATTTTGGTCAAAATAAATAATTTTTTATCGAATGACCACCGAATTGACCTAATAGGTCAAATTTTGACCAAAAAGTTAACTTTGGTCAAAATTATTATTTTCTGACCCAATGACCCATTAGGTCAACTTTTGACCAAAAAGTCAACATTGGTCAAAATAGTCAATTCTTGACCCAATGACCAACACATTGACCTAATTGGTCAACTTTTGACCAAAAATTTAATTTTGGTCAAAATAGTTAATTTTTGACCTAATGACCAATTATTGACCCAATAAGTCTATCACTTACCAAAAAGTCAACTTTGGTCAAAATGGTTAATTGACCCAATGACCAACCCAATGACACAATTGGTCAATGTTTGACCAAAAAATCAACTTTGGCCAACATGGTCAATCCTTGAACTAATGCACCAACTCATTGAACTAATATTTCAACTTTTGACAAAAAAGTCAAGTTTGGTCAAAATAGTCAATTTTTGACCTAATGATCACCTCATTGACCCAATAAGTCAACTTTAAATGGTCAATTTCTAACCCAATGACCACCCCGTTAACCCAATGGGAACTTTTTACAAAAAAGATAATTTTGGTCAAAATTGTAAATTTTGACTTAATGACCACCCGATTGACCCAAAAAGTCAACTTCTGACCGAAAAGTTAACTTTGGTCAAAATGGTCAATTTCTAACCCAATGACCAACCCATTGACCCAATAGGTCAACTTTAGACCAAAAAGTCAATTTTGGTCAAAATGGTCAATCCTAGGTTAACTTTTGACCAAAATGTCAACTTTGGTCAAAATAGTCAATCCTTGACCCAATAACTAACCCATTGACCTAAAAGTCAACTTTTGACCAAAAAGTCAAATTTGGTCAAAATGGTCAATCCTTGACCCCATGACCAACCCATTAACGCAATACTTCAACTTTTAACCAAAAATTCAATTTTGGTCAAAGTTGTCATCTTTTGACTTACTGACCAATTATTGACCCAATAAGTCAATCTCTGACCAAAAAGTCAACTTTCGTCAAAATGGACAATATTTGACTCAATTAGCAACCGATTGACCCAATAGGTCAACTTTTGACTAAAAAGTCACCTTTGGTGAAAATGATTAATTCGTGACCCAATTACCAACTCATTGACCAAATAGGTCAACTTTTGACCAAAAAGTCAACTTTGGTCAAAATGGTCAATTTCTGACCCAATGACCACCCTGTTGACCCGATGGTTAACTTTTAACCAAATGGTTAATTTTGGTCAAAATAAACAATTTTTGACGTAATGACCAAATATTGACCCAATAATTAAATCTCTCTCCAAAAAGTCAACTTTGGTCAAAATGGTCAATCCTTTACCCAATGAAAAACCCATTGGCCCAATAGGTCATCTTTTGACCGAAAAGTCTATTTTTGTCAAAATAGTCAATTTTTAATCTAATGACCAACCCATTGACCCAATAGATCAATTTTTGACCAAAAAGTTTACTTCGGTCAAAATGGACAATTTTTGACCCAATGACCAACCCATTGAACCAATATATCAACTTCAGACCAAAAAGTCATCTTCGGACAAGATGGTCAATTCTCGACATAATTTCCATCTCATTGACCAAATATGTCAACTTTTGACCAAATATGTCAACTTTTGACCAAAAAGTCAACTTTGGTCAAAATGATCAATTTCTGACCCAATGACCACCGTTGACCCAATGGGTCAACTTTTGACAAAAAAATTTAATTTTGGTCAAAATAATAATTTTTTAACTTAATGACCAATTTTTGATCCAATAAGTAAATCTCTGACCAAAATGTCAACTTTAGTCAAAATGGTCAATCCTTGACCAAATGACCAACACATTGACCCAAAAGGTCAACTTTTGTCCAAAAAGTCAACTTTGATCAAAATGATAAATCCTTGAACTAATAACCAAATCATTGACCCAATAGGTCGACTTTTGGCCAAAAAGTCAAATTCGGTCAAAACAATCAACTTTTGACCTAAAGACCAATTATTGACCCAGTAAGCCAATCTCTGACCAAAAAGTCAACTTTGGGCAAGATGGTCAATCCTTGACTCGATGACCAACCCTTTGACCCAATAGGTCAACTTTTGAACAAAAGATAACTTTGGTCAAAATGATCAATCCTTGACTCAATGTCCAGCCCATTGGCCTAATATGCAACTTTTGACCAAAATGTCATTTTTGGTGAAAATAATCAATTTTTGAATTAATGACCAATTATTGACCCTTTAAGTCAATCTCTGACCAAAAAGTCAACTTTGGTTAAAATGGTTAATCCTTGCCTAATGAAAAACCCATTGACCCAATAGGTCAACATGGACCAAAAAGTCAATTCTTGTCAAAATAGTCAATTTTTGACCCAATGACCACCCATTGACCTAATAGATTAACTTATTACACAAAAGGCAACTTTGGTCAAAATGGTCAATTTTTTACCTAATGACAAACCCATTGACCCAATAGGTCAACTTTTGACCAAAATATTCATCTTTGGTCAAAATGGTCAATTGTTGACTCAATTACCAACTCATCGACCAAATAGGTCAATTTTTGACCAAAAAGTCAACTTTGGTAAAATGGTAAATTTTTGACCCATTGACTACCCCATTGACCCAATGGGTCAACTTTTGACCAAAAAGTCAATTTTGGTCAAAATAGTAAATTTTAGACCTAGTGACCATATATTGACCCAATAAGTCAATCTCTGACTAAAAAGTCAACTTTAGTTATAATGGTCAATCCTTGACCCCTTGACAAACACATTGGCCCAATAGGTCAACTTTTGACAAAAAGTCAACTTTGGTAAAAATGGTAAATCCTTGACCCAATGAATAACACACTGACTCAATATTTTGACATTTAACCAAAAAGTCAATTTTAGTCAAAATGGTCAATTTTTGACCTAATGATCAGCCCATTTACTCAATTGGTCAACTTTTAACCAAAAAGTTAACTTTGGTCAAAATGGCCAATCCTTGACCCAATGACTAACACATTGCCATAATATGTAAACTTTTGACCAAAAAGTCAACTTTGGTTAAAAAGGTCAATTCTTGACCCAATGACCAACTCATTAACCCAAAAGGACAACATTTGACCAAAAAGTCAATTTTGGCCAAGATTGTTAATTTTTAACCTAATGACCATCTCATTGACACAAAAGGTCAACTTTTAAACCAAAAGTTAAATGTGGTCAAAATGGTTAATTTCTGACACAATGCCCTAAATGTCAACTTTGGTGAAAATGGTCAAACCTTGATCCAATGACCAACTAATTGACCCAATTTGTCAACTATTAACTAAAAAGTCAACTTTGGCCAAAATGGTTAATCCTTGACCCAATGACTAACCCATTAACCCAATAGGTCAATTTTTGACCAAAAAGTCAATTTTGGTCAAAGTTGTCAATTTCTGACCTAAAGAAGCCTCATTAACCTAAATAGGTTAACTTTTGACCAAAAAGACAACATTGGTCAAAATGGTCAATCCTTGACCCAATGACAAACCCATTGACCCAATAGGTCAACTTTTGACTAAAAAGTTAATTTACGTCAAAATAGTTAATTTTTGACCTCATGACCAATTATTAACCAAGCCAATCTCTGAACAAAAAGTTAACTTTGGTCGAAATGGCCAATCCTTGACTGAATACCAGCCTATTGACCCAATATGTCTACTTCTGACCAAAGAGTTAACTTTGGTCAAAATGATCAATTTTTAACCCAATGACCAACCCATTGGCCTAATATGTCAACTTTTGACCAAAAAATTCACTTTTGGTCAAAATAGACAATTTTTGAGTTAATGATCAAATATTGACACAATATGTCAAACCCCCACCAAAAAAGTCAACTTTGGTCAAAATGGTCAATCCTTGACGCAATGAGCAACCCATTGACCCAATAGCTCAACTTTTAATAAAAAAGTCAACTTTGGTCAAAATGGTCAATCCATGACCCAATGACCCAATATGTCAACTTTTGACCAAAAAGTAATTTTGGTCAAAATAGTCAATTTTTTACCTAATGACCACCCAATTGACCTAATAGTTTAACTTCCAACCAAAATGTTAAATTTGGTCAAAATGGTCAATTTCTGAACTAAGACCAACCCAATGACCCAATAATTCAACTTTTGACCAAAAAGTCAACTTTGGTCAATATGGACAATTCTTGACCCAATGACCTACCCATTGACCCAATAGGTCAACTTTTGACCAAAAAGTCAATTTTGTTCAAAATAGTCAATTTTTAACCTAATGAACAATTATTGACCCAATAAGTCAATCTCTTATTGACCCGACCCACAAATAACGCAGTAATATTTACTTCCAAAAGATAGTCAAAAGCTTTGACTTAATTTATAAATAGCGGCAAGTGTATAAAATTAATATAATTTAGAAAATATTTTTACACACTAGGGGTACTACGCAATTATACGTATCGTTTCAAGTAATATAGGGTTTTTAAACAAAGACCCCGCATCGATCCCACTGTGGAAGATTTATAGAAATAAATTTTCTATGAAGTGGAAGCGAAATAAAATAGTAAAAATATTTTTATTTTATCTTTTAATTTGATTATAAATTACTATTTAATTTACTAGGTGCAAATAAAGAAAACAATAATAAAATAATGATTTTATGAATTCTATATAAAATAAACAACTTTCTCTCCTTCAATTAATCTAAGATTTCTAAGATAATTTAATATTCGTTGGAGAATTTGATTTATGGTATTGTGCCAAATAGAAGTATTCCTATTCTTTACCCTTTGATCCAGTGCACAAAGAATATTGACTAATTTACATAATAAGTCCGGATGTATTGTTAAGTAGAATGGGTTAATCTAAGCTCACACTTCTAGATGTCCAAGGGTGGCTATGGTCGGCCCTACTAGTGACCCTTTCCTAGTCTATAAATCAAATAATAAGAATTTAGTCTGTCACTCTAAAAACTTATCAATTCTACGTCCTTTAAATATTATATTCCTATTTATTTGCACTTCACCATGAATAGCCCGCTCATGGCCTTCGACTACCCAAGGATTCATGTGACATTTACAAGTTAAGAGTTCTTCTCCTTCAAGGTTTCAAAACTCTTCAACAGGTTTTAACAATTCAAACGGCCAAGTTAAAAAGTAAAGTAAGATCAGGTATTAATGTCATCACAATGTTTTGAAATAATTTTGATTTTTAATTCTCCATCGAATCTTTATATTATCTAATCTATCTCTTCATAATTGAAGTAAGAAAGTAACTAACTACTCAGAACACATTGAAAATAAATAACAAAACATGATAATTAAACTTTGAATCAAATGTAAAAATATACTTATCTCAAATATTTCTTCTACAGATCTTCTGATTCCTACTGACTCCACAAGTGTAATGAACTCCAGATGCAATAACTTGAAAATAAACTCACTAAACTAAACAAAAGTGGCCCTAAATTTCTCTTTCTAATTCTCTCTCTAAGGATGAGAGATCCTAAAGTAGATAAGAAAAAGGGGTACAAAGGGAGGGGCACGTTTTCTGAAGAAATGGACCTCTATTTATAGGCATCAAGAGTTGCCTTGAGGCATCTCTTCAAAACATGTCCACATTCAATGAATCTTCTAGAAGGTCGGTCTGGTGCCTAGGCGCCGGAATCTGGTGCCTAGGCGCCGGACACCGCGTCCAGTTCATCGAACCTCTTCACTTTGGCTGTCACCTCTTCGCAATTAAAACCGTTTTGGAGGGTCCAAATTCAATGTATCACATGTCCTATTATCAAGGAACAACTGCCAGCCATCTAGAATGTCCAATAACCGTTCACTCCGTCAAAATAACTGATCAAACTTTGTCAAAAACTTGACAGTTTTCATATATAGTCTGGCGCTAAGACGCCGAGTCTGGCGCCTAGGCGCCAGGCTTTATTTTTTACACATTTGGTATTTTGCTCCATTTTTGATCCTTTTTGCTCCTTTTTCCTTCTTAGACCTTTTTACATTACCTACATCCAAAAAAAAAATCCCTTTCATTAAAACATAATATCCTTAGAAATTAATAAGAATTAAGACATAAAGAAATAGGTATTTTTTATAGATCACTTACCAAAAAGATAATTTTAGTCAAAATGGTTAATCCTTGACCCAATGACTAACCCATTGACCCTATATGTCAACTTTTGACTAAAAAGTGAACTTTGGTCAAAATAGTCAATCTTTGTCACAATGACAAACCTATTGACATAAAGATCAACTTTTGATCAAAAAGTTAATTTTGGTCAATATAGCCATTTTTTGACCTAATGAACACCTCATTAACCCAATAGGTCAACTTTTGACCAAAAAGTCAAATTTGGTCAAAATGGTCAATTTCTGACCCAATAACCATCCCTAAGACCTAATAGGTCAACTTTTGACCAAAATTTCAATTTTTGTAAAAATAGTTAATTTTTGACCTAATGACCAATTATTGACTAAATATGTCAACTTTGGTCAAAATGGTCAATTCTTGACCCAATGACCAACCAATTGACCCAGTAGCTCAACTTTTGACAAAAAAATCAACTTTGCTAAAAATGGTCAATCCATGACCCAATGACCCAATATGTCAACTTTTCACCAAAAAGTACTTTTTGTCAAAATAGTCATTTTTTACCTATCGACCACCCAATTGACCAAATAGGTCAACTTCTGACCAAAAAGTTAAATTTGGTCAAAATGGTTAATTTTTGAACCAAGACCAACCCATTGACCCAATAATTTATCTTTTGACCAAAAAGTCAACTTTTGTCAATATGGTCAATTCTTGGCCCAATGACCCACCCATTGACCCAATAGCTCAACTTTTGACTAAAAAGTCAATTTTGTTCAAAATAATTAATTTTTGACCTAATGACCAATTATTGACCCAATAAGTCAATCTCTGACCAAAAAGACAATTTTGGTCAAAATGGTCAATCCTTGACCTAATGACCAACCCATTGACCCTATAGGTCAACTTTTGACTAAAAAGTGAACTTTAGTCAAAATAGTCAATCATTGACACAATGACCAACCCATTGACATAATAGGTAAACTTTTGACCAAAAAGTTAATTTTGGTCAATATAGTCATTTTTTGACCTAATGAACACCTCATTAACCCAATAGGTCAACTTTTGACCAGAAATTCAATTTTGGTAAAAATAATCAATTTTTGACCTAATGACCAATTATTGACCAAGTCAATCTCTGATCAAAATGTCAACTTTGGTCCAAATGGTCAATCCTTGACCCAATGACCAAACCATTAACCTAATAGCTCAACTTTTGACAAAAAAAGTCAACTTTGGTCAAAATGGTCAATCCATGACCCAATGACCCAATATGTCAACTTTTGACCAAAAAGTAATTTTGGTCAAATTAGTTAATTTTTTACCAAATGACCACCCAATTGACCTAATAGGTCTACTTTTGACCAAAAAGTTAAATTTGGTCAAAACGGTTAATTTTTGAACCAGGACCAACCCATTGACCCAATAATTCAACTTTTGATCAAAAAGTCAACTTTGATCAATATGGTCAATTCTTGACCCAACGACCCACCCATTGACCCAATAGGTCAACTTTTGACCAAAAAGTCAATTTTGGTCAAAATAGCCAATTTTTGACCTAATGACCAATTATTGACCTAATAAGTCAATCTATTGCCAAAAAAGTCAATTTTGGTCAAAATGGACAATCCTTGATCCAATGACTAACCCATCGACCCTATAGGTCAACTTTTGACTAAAATGTGAACTTTAGTGAAAATAGTCAATCATTGACACAATGACCAATCCATTGACATAATAGGTCAACTTTTGACTGAAGAGTTAATTTGGGTCAATATAATCAATTTTTGACCTAGTGAACACCTCATTAACCGAATAGGTCAACTTTTGACCAAAAAGTCAACTTTAGTCAAAATGGTTAATTTCTGACCCAATGACCACCCAATTGACCTAATGGGTCAACTTTTGACAAAAAAATTAATTTTGGTCAAAATAATTAATTTTTGACCTAATGACCAATCATTGATCCAATAAGTCAATCTCTGACCAAAAAGTCAACTTTGGTTAAAATGGTCAATCCTTGACTCAATGACCAACCCATTGACCCAATAGGTTAACTTTTGACCAAAAAAATATCTTTGGTTAAAATGGTTAATTTTTGACCCAATAACCAACCCATTGACCCAATAGCTTAACTTTTGACTAAAAAGTCAACTTTGGTCACAATGATCAATTTCAAACCCAATGACCACCCCTTTGACCTAATAGGTCAACTTTTAACTAAAAAATCATCTTTTTTCAAAATAGTCAATTTTTGACCTATTGACCAACTATTCACCAAATAAGTCTATCTCTGACCTAAAAGTCAACTTTGATCAAAATGGTCAATCCTTGACCCAATAGGTAAACTTTTGACCAAAAAATCAACTTTGGTCGAAATGGTCAATTTTTGACCCAATGACCAACCCATTGACCCAATAGGTCAACTTTTAACTGAAAAGTTAATTTTTGTCAAAATAGTCAATTTTTGACCGAATGACCAATTATTGACCAAATAAGTCAATCGCTTGCCAAAATGTCAACTTTGGTCAAAATGGTCAATCCTTAACCCAATGACCAACCCATAGACTCAATTGGTCAACTTTTGACCAAAAAATCAACTTTCTGACCCAATGACTAACCCATTGTCACAGTATGTTAACTTTTGACAAAAAATTCAATTTTGGTCAAAATAATCAATTTTTGACAAATTGACCAATTATTGACCCAATAAGTCAATCGCTAACAAACATCTTTGGTCAAAATGGTCAATACTGGGCTCAATGACAAACCCGGTGACCCAATAAGTCAACTTTTGACCAAAAAATCAACTTTTGTCAAAATGGTTTATCCTTAACCTACTGACCAACCCATAGACCGAATAGGTCAATTTTTGACCAAAAAGTGAACTTTAGTCAAACTAGTCACTCTTTGATTCAAAGACCAACCCATTAACATAATAGGTCAACTTTTGACCAAAAAGTCAATTTTGAACAATATAATCAACTTTTGACCTAATGACGACCCCATTGACCCAATAGGCCAACTTTTGACCAAAAAGTCAAGTTTGATCAAAATGGTCAATTTCATACTTAATGACCACCCCATTGACCTAATGGGTCAACGTTTGACCGAAAATTCAATTTTGGTTAAAATAGTCAATTTTTGACCTAATGACCAATTTTTGACCAAATAAGTCAATCTCTGGACAAAAAAGCCAACTTGGGTCAAAATGGTCAATCCTTGACCCTATGACCAACACATTGACCCAATAGGTAAATTTTTGACAAAAATGTCAACTTTTGTCAAAACAGTTAATTTTGTAACCCAATGACCTGATTTGTCAACTTTAGACCAAAAAGCAATTTTGGTCAAAATAGTCAATTTTTTACCTAATGACCACCCAATTGACCTAATAGGTCAAACTTTGACCAAAAAGTTAACTTTGGTCAAAATTGTCAATTTCTGACCCAATTACAAACCCATTGACCCAATCAGTCAACTTTTGACCAAAAAGTCAACTTTAGTCAAAATGGTCAATTCATGACCCAATGACCAACCCATTGACCCAATTGGTCAACTTTTGACCAAAAATTTAATTTTGGTCAAAATAGTTAATATTTGACCTAAAGATCAATTATTGTCCCATTAAGTCAATCACTTACCAAAAGGTCAACTTTAGTCAAAATGGTCAAATGACCCAATCACAAACCCATTGACACAATTGGTCAATGTTTGACCAAAAAATCAACCTTGGCCAAAATGGTCAATCCTTGACCTTACGTACCAACTTATTGACCTAATATTTCAACTTTTGACCAAAAAGTCAATTTTGGAAAAAATAGTCAATTTTTGACCTAATGATCACCTCATTGACCCAACAAGTCAACTTTAGTCAAAATAGTCAATTTCTAACCTAATGACCACCCTATTAACCCAATGGGTCAACTTTTTAACAAAAAAGTAATTTTGGTTAAAATAGTAAATTTTGACCTAATGACCACCCGATTGACCCAATAAGTCAACTTTTGACCAAAAAGTTAACTTTGGTCAAAATGGTCAATTTCTGACCCAATGACCAACCCATTGTGACCCAATAGGTCAAGTTTTGACCAAAAAGTCAACTTTAGTAAAAATGGTCAATCCTTGACCCAATGACCAACCCATTAGCCCAATAGGTTAACTTTTGACCAAAATGTCAACTTTGGTCAAAATGTCAATCCTTGTCCCAATAACTAACCCATTGACATAAAAGGTAAACTTTTAACCAAAAAGTCAACTTTGGTCAAAATGGTCAATCGTTGACCCAATGACCAACCCATTAATGCAATAGGTCAAGTTTTAACCAAAAAATCAATTTTGGTCAAAATAGTCAACTTTTGACTTACTGACCAATTATTGACCCAACAAGTCAATCTCTGACCAAAAAGTCGACTTTTGTCAAAATGGACAATACATAACTCAATTACCAACCGATTGATCCAATTGGTCAACTTTTGGCGAAAAAATCATCTTTGTTCAAAATGATCAATTTATGGCCCAATTACCAACACATTGACCAAATAGGTCAACTTTTGACCAAAAAGTCAACTTTTGTAAAAAATGTTCAATTTCTGACCCAATGACCACACTGTATACCCGATGGTTAACTTTTAGTCAAAAGGTTAATTTTGGTCAAAATAGACAATTTTTGACCTAATGACTATTATCGACCCAATAAATAAATCTTCGACCAAAAAGTCAACTTTGGTCAAAATGGTCAATCCTTGACACAATGACAAACCAATTGACCCAATAGGTCAACATTTGACCAAAGAGTCAATTTTGGTCAAAATAGTTAATTTTTGACCTAATGACCAACCCATTGATCCAATAGATCATCTTTTGACCAAAAAGTCCTCTACGGCTAAAATTGTCAATTTTTGACCAAACGACCAACCCATTGAACCAATAGATCAACTTTTGACCAAAAAGTTATCTTCGGTCAAAATGGTCAATTCACAACGTAATTACCATCTCATTGACCAAATAGGTCAACTTTTGACAAAAAAGTCAACTTTGGTCAAAATGGTCAATTTCTGACCCAATGACCACAGTTGACCCAATGGGTCAACATTTGACAAAAAAATTTAATTTCGGTCAAAATAATCAATTTTTGACCTAATGACTAATTTTTGACGCAATAAGTAGATCTCTGACCAAAATGTCAACTTTGGTCAAAATGCTCAATCCTTGACCCAATGACAAACCCATTGACCCAATAGGTCATCTTTTGTCCAATAAGTCAACATTGGTCAAAATGGTCAATCCTTGAACTAATGACCAAATCATTGACCCAATAGGTCAACTTTTGGCAAAAAAGTTAATTTTGGTCAAAACAATCAACTTTTGACCTACTGAGCAATTATTGACCCAGTAAGCCAATCTCTGACAAAAAAGTCAAGTTTGGGCAAAATGGTAAATCCTTAACCCGATGACCAACCCTTTGACCCAATAGGTCAACTTTTCACCAAAAAGTTAACTTTGGTCAAAATGATCAATCCTTGATCCAATGACCATCCCATTGGCCTAATAGGTCAACTTTTGACCAAAATGTTAATTTTGATCAAAATAGTCAATTTTTAAATTTTTTACCATTTATTGACCGAATAAGTCAATCTGCGACCAAAAAGTCAACTTTGGTTAAAATGTCAATCCTTGACCCAATGAGAAACCCATTAACCTAATTGGTCAACATTGGACCAAAAAGTCAATTTTTGTCAAAATAGTCAATTTTTTACCTAATGACCACCCAATTGAACTAATAGGTCACCTTTTTACCAAAAAGTTAAATTTTGTCAAAAAGGTCAATTTCTGACCCAAGACCAACCCATTGACATAATAATTCAACTTATGACCAAAAAGTCTGCTTTGGTCAATATGGTCAATTCTTGACCCAATGACCAACCCATTGACCCAATAGGTCAACTTTTGACCAAAAAGTCAATTTTTGTCAAATTAATCAATTTTTGACCTACTAATCAATTATTGACCCAATAAGTCAATCACTTACCAAAAAGTCAACTTTTTGTCAAAATGGTCAATCCTTGACCCATTGACCCTATAGGTCAAATTTTGACCAAAAAGTGAACTTTAGTCAAAATCATCAATCCTTGACACAATGACCAACCCGCTGAAACCATAGGTCAACTTTTGACTAAAAAGTCAATTTTGGTCAATATAATCAGTTTTTGACCTAATGAGCACCTCATTAACCCAGAAGGTTAGCTTTTGGCCAGAAAGTCAACTTTAGTCAAAATGGTTAATTTCTGACCCAATGACCACCCCATTGACCTAATTAGTCAACTTTTGACCAAAAATTCAATTTTAGTCAAAATAGTTAATTTTTGACCTAATGACGGGTTATTGACCCAATAAGTCAATCTTTCACCAAATAGTCAACTTTGGTCAAAATGGTTAATCCTTGACTCAATGACAAACCCATTGAGCCAATTGGTAAACTTTTGACCAAAAAATCAGCTTTTGTCAAAATGGTCAATTTTTGACCCGATAACCAACCCTTTGACCCAAATGGTCAACTTTTGACCAAAAAGTCAACTTTGGTCAAAATGGCCAATTCCTAACCTAATCACCACCCCTTTGACTTAATGGGTCAACTTTTGACCAAAAATTCAACTTCTTTGAAGACAATCAATTTTTGACCTAATGACCAACTATTGACCAAAAAAGTCGATCTCTGACTAAAAAGTCAACTTTGATCAAAATGGTCAATCCTTAACCCAATAGGTCAACTCTTAACAAAAAAGTCAACTTTGGTCAAAATGGTTAATTCTTGACCCAAAGACCAACCCATTGACCCAATAGGTTAACTTTTGACCGAAAAGTCAATTTTGGTAAAAGTAGTCATTTTTTACCTAAATGTCAACTTTGGTCAAAATGGTCAATCATTAACCCAATGAGTAACCCATTGACCCAATTGGTCAACTTTTGACCAAAAAATTAATCTTGGTCAAAATGGTCAATCCTTAACCCAATGACCAACCATTTGACCCAATTGGTCAACTTTTGACCAAAAAATTAATCTTGGTCAAAATGGTCAATCCTTAACCCAATTGGTCAACTTTTGACCTAAAAAGCCAATTTTTTACCTAATAACCACCCCATTGACCCAATAAGTCACATTTTGACCAAAAAGTCAACTTTGGTCAAAATAGTCAATTTCTAACCAAATGACCACCCCGTTAACCCAATGGGTCAACTTTTAACTAAAAAAATAATTTTGGTTAAAACGGTCAATTTTATCCTATTGACCACCTAATTGTCCCAATTTGTCAACTTTTAACCAAGAAGTTAACTTTGGTCAAAAATGATCAATTTCTGACCCAATGAACAACCCATTGACCCAGCAGGTCAACTTTTGACAAAAAATTCAATTTTGGTCAAAATAGTCATTTTTTGACTTATTGACCAATTATTGACCCAATAGGTCAATCTCTAACCAAAAAATCAACTTTGGACAAAATGGTCAATACTTGACTCAATGACCAACCCATTGACCTAATAGGTCAACTTTTAGTAAAAAATCAACTTTGGTCAAAATGGTTAATCCTTAGCCCAATGACCAACCCATAGACCCAATAGGCCAACTTTTGACCAAAAAATGAACTTTATTTTAAACTAGTTAATACTTGAGACAGAGACCAACCCATTAACATAATAGGTCAACTTTTGAACAAAATTTATTTATTGGTCAATATAGTCAAATTTTGACCTAATGACCACCACATTGACCCAATAGGTCAACTTTTGACCAAAAAGTCAACTTTGGTCAAAAAGGTCAATTTCTGACCAAAAAGTCAAATTTTACCTAATGACCACCCCATTAACTTAAAGGGTCAACTTTTGACCAAAAATTTAAATTGGTCAAAATAGTCGATTTTTGACCTAATGACCAATTATTAACCAAATAAGTCAATCTCTGACCAAAAAGTCAACTTTGGCCAAAATGATCAATCCTTGTCCCAATGACCAACCCATTAACCCAATAAGTTAACTTTTGATAAAAATGTCAACTTTGGTCAAAATGGTCAGTCCGTAACCCAATGACCTAATATGTCAACTTTTGACCAAAAAGCAATTTTGGTCAAAATAGTCCATTTTTTGGGTGGTCATTAGGTTAATTCTTGACCTAATGACCAACCCATTGACCCAAAATGTCAACTTTTGACCAAAAAGTTAACTTTTGTCAAAATGGTTAATCATTAACCAAATGACCAACCCATTGACGCCAAAGATCAACTTTTGACCAAAAATTCAATTTTGGTCAAAATAGTCAACTTTTGACTTACTGACCAATTATTGACTCAATAAGTCAATCACTGACAAAAAAATTGACTTTTGTCAAAATGGACTATCCTTGACTCAATTACCAACCGATTGACCCAATAGTTCAACTTTTGACTAAAACGTCATCTTTGGTCAAAAAGGTCAATTCGTGACCCAATGACCAACCCTTGACCCAATACGTCAACTTTTGACCAAAAAGTTAACTTTGGTAAAAAATGGTCAATTTCTAACCCAATGACCACCCCGTTGACTCAATGGGTTAACTTTTGACGAAAAAGTCATTTTTTGTCAAAATAGTCAATTTTTGACCTAATGACCAATTATTTACCCAATAATTCAGTCTCCGACCAAAAAGTCAATTTTGGTCAAAATTGTCAATCCTTGACCTATTGATAAATCCAACGACCCAATAGGTCAACTTTTGACCAAAAAAATCAATTTTAGTTAAAATAGTCAATTTTTGACATAATGACATCTCATTGACCCAATAGGGTCAACTTTTAACCAAAATGTCAATTTCGGTCAAAATAGTCAATTTTTGATCAAATGACCAATTATTGCCCCAGTAAGCCAATCTGTGACCAAAAAGTCAACTTTAGTCAAAATGGTCAATCCTTGACCCAATGACCAACCCATTGGCCTAATAAGTCAACTTTTGCACAAAAAGTTAACTTTGGTCAAAATGATCAATCCTTGACCAATGACCAACTCATTAAGCTAATAAGTCAACTTTTGACCAAAAAGTTAATTTTGGTCAAAATAGTCAAATTTTGAATTAGTGACCAATTATTTACATAATAAGTCAATCTCTGACCAAAAATTCAACTTTGGCCAAAATGGTCAATCCTTGACCCAATGACAAACTCATTGACCCAATAGGTCAACTTTTGACCAAAAAGTTAATTTTCGTCAAAACAATCAATTTTTGATCTAATTACTAACGATTGACCCAAATAGGTCTACTTTTGACCAAAAAGTTAACTTTTATTAAAATGGCCAACTTTTCACCCAATGACCAATCCATAGACCCAATAGGACAACTTCTGAAAAAAAGTCATCTTAGGTCAAAATGGTCAATTCTTGACCCAATTACCAACTCATTAACCAAATATGTCAACTTTTGACCAAAAAGTGAACTTTGGTCTAAATGGTCAATTTTTGACCCAATGACCTCCCCTTTCACCCAATGGGTTATGTTTTGACCAACAAAATTGTCAATTTTTGACCTAATGACCAATTATTGACTTAATAAGTCAATCTCAGACCAAAAAGTCAACTTTGGTCAAAATGAACAATCCTAAACCCAATGACAAACACGTTTACCCAATAAGTCAACTTTGACCAAAAGTCAATTTTGGTAAAAATAGTCAATTTTTGACCTAATCACCACCCATTGACCCACTAGGTCAACTTTTGATCAAAAAGTTAACTTTGGTCAAAATGGTCAATTTTTGACCTAATGACCAACCCATTAACCTAATAGATCAAATTTTGACCAAAAAGTCATCTTCGGTCAAAATGGTCAATTCTTAACCCAACTACCAACTCATTGACCAAATAGGTCAACTTTTGACCAAAAAGTTAACTTTGGGAAAATTGGTCAATTTCTAACCCAATGACCACCTTGATGAATCAATGGGTTAACTTTTGACCAAAATTCTTAACCCAATGGTCAATTCTTGACCCAATGACTAACCCATTGACCCAACAGGTTAACTTTTGACCAAAAAGTCAATTTTGGTCGAAATAGTCAATTTTTGACCTAATGACCAATTATTGACCAAATAAGTCAATCTCTGACCAAAAAGTCTACTTTGGTCTAAATGGTCAATTCTAGACCCAATGACGTGCCCATTGACCCAATATGTCAACTTTTGACCAAAATGTCAATTTTGGTCAAAATAATCTATTTTTAACCTATTGAACAATTATTGCCCCAGTAAACCAATCTCTGACCAAAAAGTCAACTTTGGTCAAAATGGTCAATCCTTGACCCAATGACTAACCCATTGACCCAATATGTCAACTTTTGACCAAAAAGTTAACTTTAGTCTAAATGATCAATCCTTGACCCGAGGACCAACCCATTGGCCTAATAGATCAATTTCTGAGTTGGTCAAAAAGCAATTTTTGAATTAACGACCAGTTATTGACGCACTAAGTCAATCTCTAACCAAAAAGTCAACTTTGGTCAAAATGTTCAATCCTTGACCCAACTAAAAACCCATTGACCCAATAGGTCAACTTTTGACCAAAAAGTCAACTTTTTTCAAAATGGTCAATCACTGACTCACTGACTCAATAGGTCAACTTTTAACCGAAAAGTCAATTTTCGTTAAAATAGTCAAATTTTGACCTAATGACCAATTATTGCCCCAATAAGCCAATCTCTGACCAAAAAGTCAACTTTGGTCAAAATGGTCAATCCTTGACCTAATGACCAACCCATTAACCAAATAGGCCATCTTTTCACCAAAAACTTAACTTTGGTCAAAATGATCAATCCTTAACCCAATGAGCAACCCATTTCTATAATAAGTCAACTTTTGACCAAAAAGTCAATTTTAGTTAAAATAGTCAAATTTTGAATTAATGACGAATTATTGACCCAATAAGTTAATCTCTTACCAAAAAGTCAACTTCGGTCAAAATGGATAATCCTTGACCCAATGACAAACCCATTGACCCCATAGGTCAACTTTTGACAAAAAAGTCAATTTTGGTCAAAAAAGTCAATTTTTGTCCTAATGAACACCCATTGACCCAATTGGTCAACTTTTAACAAAAAAGTAAACTTTTGTTAAAATGGTCAATTTTTTACCCAATGACCAGCCCATTAATCCAATATGTCAACTTTTAACTAAAAAGTCAACTTTGGCCAAAATGGTCAATACCTGACCCAATTACCAACTCATTGACCAAATATGTCATCTTTTGACCAAAAAGTCAGCTTTGGTCAATTGTCAATTTCTGACCCAATGACCACTCCGTTGACCCACTGGGTTAACTTTTGTCCAAAAATTCAATTTTGGTCAAAAGATTCAATTTTTGACCTAATGACCAATTATTTCCTAATAAGTTAATCTCTGACCAAAAAGTTAACTGTGGCCAAATAGATCAATCCCTGACCCATTGACAAACCCATTAACCCAATAAGTCAAATTTTGACCAAAAAGTATATTTTGGTCAAAATAATTAATTTTTGACCTAATGACCACCCATTGACTCAATAGGTCAACTTTGACCAAAAAGTCAACTTTAATCAAAATGGTCAATTTTTGACCCAATGACCAATCCAATGAACCAACAGATCAACTTTTGACGAAAAATTCATCTTCGGTCAAAATGGTCAATTCTTGACCCAATTACTAACTCATTGACCAAATATGTCAACTTTTGACCAAAAAGTAAACTTTGGTCAAAATTGTCAATTTCTGACCCAATGACCACCCCTTCGGCCTAATAGGTCAACTTTTAACCATAAATTCAATTTTGGTCAATATAGTCATTTTTTGACCTAATGGCTAATTATTCATGAAATAAGTTAATCTCTGATAAAAAGTCTACTTTGGTCAAAATGTTCAATCCTTGACCCAATGACCAATCCATTGACCCAATAGCTCATCATTTGACAAAAAAATCAACTTTGGTCAAAATGGTCATTCCATGACCCAATATGTCAAAATGTCAACTTTTGACCAAAAAATAATTTTGGTCAAAATAGTCATTTTTTACCTAATTACCACCCAATTGATCTAATAGGTCATCTTTTGACTAAAAAGTTAAATTTGGTCAAAATAGTCAATTTCTGACCGAAGACCAACCCGTTGACCCAATAATTTGACTTTTAAACAAAATGCCCTTTGGTCAATATTATTAATTTTTTACCCAATGAACCACCCATTGACCTAATTGGTCAACTTTTGACAAAAAAGTCAATTTTGGTAAAAAATAGTCAATTTTTGACCTAATGATCAATTATTGACCCAATTAGTCAATCTCTTTCCAAACAGTCAACTTTGGTCAAAGTGGTCAATCCTTGATCCAATGACCAACACATTGACCTTATAGGTCAACTTTTGACTAATAAGTAAACTTTTGTCAAAATAGTCAGTCCTTGACACAATGAATAATCCATTTGTAACTATAGGTCAACTTTTGACCAAAAAGTCAATTTTGGTCAATATAATCAATTTTTGACCTAATGAGCACCTCATTAACCCAATAGGTCAACCTTTGACCAAAAAGTCAACTTAGTCAAAATGGTTAATTTCTGACCCAATGACCACCCAATTGACCTAATCAGTCAACTTTTGACCAAAAATTCAATTTTAGTCAAAATAGTTAATTTTTGACCTAATGATCAATTATTGACCCAATAAATCAATCTTTGACCCAATAGTCAACTTTGGTCAAAATGGTTAATCCTTGACTCAATGACCAACCCATTGACCCAATTGGTAAACATTTGACCAAAAAAACATCTTTGGTCAAAATGGTCAAATTTTGACCTAATGTCCAACCCATTGACCCAATAGGTTAACTTTTGACTAAGAAGTCAACTTTGGTTAAAATGGTCAATTCCTGACCAAAAGACCACCCCTTAGACTTAATGGGGCAACTTTTGACCAGAAATTCAACTTTTTCAAAATAGCAAATTTTTAACAAAATGACCAACTATTGACCAAATAAGTCAATCTTGGACCAAAAAGTCAACTTTGATCAAAATGGTCAATCCTTGACCCAACATGTCAATGTTTGACTAAAAAGTCAACTTTGATCAAAATGGTCAATTCTTGACCCAATGACTAACCCATTGACCCAACAAGTTAACTTTTGACTAAAAAGTCAATTTTGGTCAAAATAGTAAATTTTTGACCTCATGACTAATTATTGACCTAATAAGTCAATCACTTACCAAAATGTTAACTTTAGTAAAAATGGTCAATCATTAACCCAATGACTAACCCATTGACCCAATTGGTCAACTTTTGACCAAAAAATCAACTTTCGTCAGAAGGGTCAATCCTTAACCAAATGACCAACCCATTGACCCAATAGGTCAAATTTTGAACCAAAAAGTCTATTTTGGTCAAAATAGTCAATTTTGGTCAAAATAGTCAATTTTTGACCTAATGACCACCCCATTGACCTAATAAGTCATCTTTCGACCAAAAAGACAACTTTGGTCAAAATAATCAATTTCTAACCAAATGACCTCCCCATTAACCCAATGGGTCAACTTTTGACCTAAAAAATAATTTTGGTTAAAATAGTCAATTTTTGACTTATTGACCACCTAATTGACCCAATATCTCACCTTTTAACTAAGTAGTTAACTTTGGTCAAAATGATCAATTTCTGACCCAATGACCAACCCATTGACCTAGTAGGTCAACTTTTGACAAAAAATTCAATTTTGGTCAAAATAGTCAATTTTTGACATATTAACTAATTTTTGACCCAACAAGTCAATCTCTGACCAAAAAGTTAACTTTGGTCAAAATTGTTAATACTTGACTCAATGACTAACCCGTTAACCCAATAGGTCAACTTTTAAACAAAAAATCAACTTTGCTCAAAATGGTTAGTCCTTGACCCAATCCTTGACCCAATGACCAACACATAGACCCAATAGGTCAACTTTTGACTAAAAAATGAAATTTAGTCAAACTAGTCAATTCTTGAGATAGAGATAAACCCATTAACATAATAGGCCAACTTTTGACCAAAAAGTCAACTTCGGTCAATATAATCAACTTTTGACCTAATCACCACCCCATTGACCCAATAGGTCAACTTTTGATGAAAAAGTCAACTTTGGTCAAAATGATCAATCCTTGACCTAATGACTAACTCATTGACTAAATAGGTGAACTTTTGACCAAAAAGTAAACTTTGGTCAAAATGCTCACATTCTGACCTAATGACCACCCCATTGACCGAATGGGTTAACTTTTGACTAAAAATTAAATTTTCGTCAAACTAGTCAATTTCTAACTTAATGACTAATTATTGACCAAATCTGTCAATATGTGACCAAAAAGTCAACTTTGGTCAAAATGGTCAATCCTTGACCCAATGACCAACCCATTGACGCAATATGTCAACTTTTGAAAAAAATGTCAACTTTGGTCAAAACGGACAATCCGTAACCCAATGACCTAACATGTCAACTTTTGACCCAAAAGCAATTTTGGTCAAAATAGTCCATTTTTTACCTAATGACCATCCAATTGACCTAAATGGTCAACTTTTGACCAAAAAGTTAACTTTGGTCAAAATGATCAATTTCTGATGCAATGACCAACTCATTTACCCAATAGGTCAACTTTTGTCCAAAAAGTCAACTTTGGTCAAAATGGTCATTTCTTGACCCATTGACCAACCCATTGACACAATAGGCCAACTTTTGAAGAAAAAGTCAATTTTGGTCAAAATAGTTAATTTTTTACTTAATGACCAATTATTGACCCAATAAGTTAATCCTTTACCAAAAAGTCAACTTTTAGTTGAAATGGTCAATTCTTTAACCCGATGACCAACCCATGCGCACAATTGGTCAACTTTTCACTAAAATATCAATTTTGGTCAAAATGGTCAATCCTTCACCTAATAACCAACTCATTGACCCAATATTTCAACTTTTGACCAAAAAGTTAATTTTGGTCAAAATAGTCAATTTTTGACCTATGGACCACCCCAATGGCCCAATAAGTCAACTTTAGTCAAAATGGTCAATTTCTAACCCAATGACCATTCCGTTAAGCAATGCGTAATCTTTTGACTAAAAAATAATTTTGCTCAAAATAGTCAATTTTTGACCTAATACCACCACGTTGACCCAATAGGTCAACTTTTGACCAAAAACTTTTGACCAAAAAGTTAACTTTGGTCAAAATGGTCAATTTCTGACCCAATGACCAACCCATTGACCCAATAGGTCAACTTTTGTCAAAATGGTCAATCCTTGATCCAATGACCAACCCATTTACATATTAGGTCAACTTTTGACCAAAATGTCAACTCTGGTTAAAATGGTCAATCCTTGACCCTATGACAAACCCATTGACCCAGAAGGTCAACTTTTGACGAAAAACTCAACTTTCGCAAAAATGGTAAATCCTTAACCCAATGACCAACCCATTGACGCAAAAGGCCAACTTTTGGCCAACCCATTCACGCAAAATAATCAACTTTTGACTTACTGACCAGTTATTGACTCAATAAGTCAATCTCTGACAAAAAAGTCAAGTTTTGTCAAAATGGACTGTCCTTGACTCAATTACCAATCGTTTGACCCAATATGTCAACTTTTGACTAAAAAGTCATCTTTGGTCAAAATAATCAATTCGTGACCGAATGACCAACCCATTGACCCAATAGGTCAACTTTTGACCCAAAAGTTAACTTTGATCAAAATGGTCAATCCTTGACCCAATGAATAACTCATTGACCCAAAAGGACAACTTTTGACCAAGAAGTCAATTTTGGTTAACATTGTCAATTCTTGACCTAATACCACCTCATTTACCCAAAAGGTCAACTTTTGACAAAAAATTCAAATTTGGTAAAAATTGTTAATTTCTGACATAATGTACTAAATATCGATTTTTGTGAAAATGATCAATCCTTGATCCAATGACCAAACCATTGACCCAATTTATCAACTTTTGACTGAAAAGTCAACTTTGGACAAAATGGTTAATCCTTGACTCAATGACCAACCATTGACCCAATAGGTCAACCTTTGACCAAAAAGTTAATTTTGGTCAAAGTTGTCATTTTTTGACCTAATGACCACCTCATTGACCTAAATAGGTCAACTTTTAAACAAAAAGACAACATTTGTCAAAATGGTAAATCCTTGATGCAATGACCAACCCATTGACACAAAAGTGACCAAAAAGTCAATTTTGGTCAACATAGTCAATTTTTGGCCTAATTATCAATTAATGACCAAGCCAATGTCTAACCAAAAATTCAATATTGGTCAAAATGGTCAATCATTGACCCAATGACCAACCCGTTGACCCAATAGGTCAAATTTTGACCAAAAAGTCAACTTTGGTCAAAATAATCAATCCTTGACCTAATGACTAACTCATTGACCCAAAAGGACAACTTTTGACAAAAAGTTAACTTTGGTTAAAATTGTCACGTTTTGACCTAATCACCATCTCATTGACCCAAAAGGTCAACTTTTGACCAAAAAGTCAAATTTGGTCAATATGGTTAATTTCTAACACAATGACCTAAATGTCAACTTCGGTGAAAATGATCAATCCTTAATCCAATGACCAACTCATTGACCCAATTTGTCAACCTTTGACTAAAAAGTCAACTTTGGCCAAAATGGTTAATCCTTAACCCAATGACCAACCATTGACCCAGTAGGTCAACTTTTGACCAAAAAGTTAATTTTGGTCAAAATTGATAATTTTTAACCTAATGACCAACTTGCTGACCTAAATAGGTCAACTTTTGACCAAAAAGTCAACATTTGTCAAAATGGTCAATCCTTGAATCAATGACAAATCCATTGACCCGATAGGTGATCAAAAAGTCAAATTGGCCTAAATAATCAATTTTTTGACCTAATGACCACCCATTAACCCAATATGTCAACATTTAATCATAAAGTCAACATTGGTCAAAATGGTCAATTTTTGACCTAATGACCAACCCATTGACCCCATAGATCAAATTTTGACCAAAAAGTCATCTATAGTGAAAATAGTCATATCATGACCCAATTACCAACTCATTCACCAAATAGTTTTACTTTTAACCAAAAAGTCAACTTTGGTCAAAATGGTTAAATTCTAACCCTATGACCACCCCGTTGACCCAATGAGTCAACTTTTGACCAAAATTTAATTTTGGACAAAATAATCAATTTTTGACCTAATGACCAATTTTTGACCCAATAAGTCAATCTTTGACCAAAAAGTTAACTTTAGTCAAAATGTCAATTTATAACCAAATGACCACCTCATTAACCCAAGGGGTCAACTTTTGACCAAAAAACAATTTTGGTCAAAATATTTAATTTTTGACCTATTGACCACCTAATTGACCCAATATGTCAACTTTTAATCAAGAAGTTAACTTTGGTCAAAATGATCAATTTCTGACCCAATAAAGAACCCATTGACCAAGTAAGTTAACTTTTGACAAAAATTTTAATTTTGGTCAAAATAATCAAATTTTGACCTACTGACCAATTATTGACCCAATAAGTCAATCTCTGATAAAAAAGTTAACTTTGGTCAATATGGTCAATACTTGACTCAACGACCAATCCATTGACCCAATAGGTTAACTTTTGACAAAAAATCAACTTTGGTCAAAATGGTTAATCCTTGACCCAATGACCAACCAATAGACCCAATAGGTCAACTTTTGACCAAAAAGTGAACTTTAGTTAAATTAGTCAATCCTTGAGACAGTGACCAACCCATTAACATAATTGACCTAATGACCACCCCGTTGACCCAATAGGTCAACTTTTGACCAAAAAGTCAACTTTGGTCAAAATGGTCAATTTTCGACCTAATGACCACCCCATTAACTTAATGCGTAAACTTTTGACCAAAAATTTATTTTTCGTCAAAATAGTCAATTTTTGACCAAATGACCAATTATTGGCAAAATAAGTCAATCACAGACCAAAAAGTCAACTTTGGTCAAAATGGTCAATCCTTGACCCAATGGCCAACCCATTAACCCAATAGGACAATTTTTGTTAAAAATGTCAACTTTAGTCAAAACGGTCAATTCATAACCCAATTTTTAACAAAAAAACAATTTTGGTCAAAATAGTTAATTTTTTACCTATTGCCCACCCAATTGACATAATAGGTCAACATTTGACTAAAAATTTAACTTTGGTTAAAATGGTTAATTTCTGACACAATGACCAACCCATTGACCCAATAGCTCAACTTTTAACCAAAAAGTCAACTTTGGTCAAAATGGTTAATTCTTGACCCAATGACCAACCCATTGACCCAATAGGTTAAATTTGGACCAAAAAGTCAATTTTGGTCAAAATAGTTAATTTTTGACCTAATGAAGAATTATTTACCCAATAAGTCAATCACTTACCAAAAAGTCAACTTTAGTCAAATGGTCAATCCTTGACCTAAAGACCAACCCTATGACACAATAGGTCAACTTTTGACCATAAAATGAACTTTGGTCAAAATGGTCAATCCTTGACCTAATAACCAACTCATTGACCCAATATCTTAACTTTTGACCAAAAAGTTAATTTTGATCAAAATAGTCAATTTTTGACCTAATGATCAACCCATTGACCCAATAAGTCAATTTTAGTCAAAATGGTCAATTTCTAACCTAGTGACCACCCCATTAACCCAATGGGTCAACTTTTGACCAAAAAAATAATTTTGGTCAAAATAGTCAATTTTTGACCTAATGACCACCCATTTGACCTAATAGGTTAACTTTTGACCAAAATGTCAACATTGGTAAAAATGGTCAATCCTTGACCTAATGACCAACCCATTGACCTAATAGGTCAACTTTTGACTGATAAGTCATCTTTGGTTAAAATGGTCAATTCGTGACCTAATGACCAACCCATTGACCCAATAGGTCAACTTTTGACCAAAATGTCAACTTTGGTCAAAATGGTCAATCCTTGACCCAATGACAAACTCATTGACCCAAAAGGATAACTTTTGGCCAAAAAGGAAATTTTGGTTAAAATTGTCATTTTTTACCTAATGACCTCCTCATTGACCCAAAATGTCAACTTTTGACCAAAAAGTCAAATTTGGTCAAAATGATCAATTTTTGACAAAATAACCTAAATGTCAACTATGGTGAAAATGGTCAATCCCTCATCCAATGGCCAACCCACTAACCCACTTTGTCAACTTTTGACTAAAAAGTCAACTTTGGCCAAAAATGGTTAATCCTTGACTCAATGACCAACCATTGACCCAATAGGTCAAGTTTTGTCCAAAAACACAATTTTGGTCAAAATTGTCATTTTTTGACCTAATGACCACCTCATTGACGTAAATAGGTCAACTTTTGAACAAAAAGACAACATTTGTCAAAATGGTCAATCCTTAACCAATGACCAACACATTAACCCAATAGCTAACCGAAAAGTCAATTTTTGAACTAATTACCAATTTATGACCAAGCCAATCTCTGACCAAAAAGTCAACTTTGGTCAAAAAGGTCAATCGTTGACCCAATGACCATCTCATTGATCCAATGACCATCTCATTGACCCAATGACCATCTCATTGATCCAATGACCATCTCATTGACCCAATGACCATCTCGTTAACCCAATTGGTCAAGTTTTAACCAAAAAGTCAACTTTGGTCAAAATGGTCAATCCTTGACGCAATGACTAACTCATTGACCCAAAAGGACAACCTTTGACCAAAAAGTGAATTTTGTTTAAAATTGTCTATTTTTAACCTAAGGACCACCTCATTGACCCAAAAGGTCAAATTTTGGCCAAATAGTCAAATTTTGTCAAAATGATCAATTTCAGACACAATATCCTAAATGTCAACTTTGGTGAAAATGGTCAATCCTTGATCCAACTTTTGACTAAAAAGTCACCTTTTTCAAAAATGGTTAATCCTTGACCCAATGACCAACCATTGACCTAATAGATCAACTTTTGACCAAAAAGTCAATTTTGGACAAAATTATCCATTTTTGACCTAATGAATGCATCATTGACCTAAATAGGTCAACTTTTGAACAAAAAGACAACATTAGTCAAAATTTTCAATTTCTAACCCAATGTCTTCCCCGTTGACCCAAAGGGTTAACTTTTGACTAAAAATTCAATTTTGTTCAAAATAGTCAATTTTTTACCTAAAGATCAATTTTTGACCCAATAATTCAATCTTCGACCAAAAATTCAACTTTGGTTAAAATGGTCAATCCTTGACCCAATGAAAAACCCATTGACCCAATAGGTCAACTTTTGACCAAAAGGTCAATTTCAGTCAAAATAGTCAATTTTGGTCAAAATAGTCAATTTTTAACGTAATGAAAGCCTAATAACCCAATAGGTCAACTTTTGATCATAAAGTCAAATATGGTCTATATGATCAATTTTTGACCCAATGACCAAGCCATTGACACAATTGATTAAATTTTAACCAAAAAGTCAACTTCGGTCAAAATGGTCAAATCTAGACCCAATTACCAACTCAATGACCAAATAGGTCAACTTTTGGCCAAAAAGTCAGCGTTTGACAAAATAGTCAATTTCTGACCCAATGACTACCCCATTGACCCAATGGGTCAACTTTTGACCAAAAATTTAATTTAGGTAACATAATCAATTATTGACCTAATGACCAATTATTGACCCAATAAGTCAATCTCTGACCAAAAAGTCAACTTTGGTCAAAATGGTCAATCCTTGACCCAATGACGAACCCATTGACCAAATAGGTTAACTTTTGACCAAAAAGTCAACTTTGGTCAAAATGGTCAATCCTTAACCCAATGATCAACACATTGACCCAATAGGTCAACTTTTAACTAAAAAATTAATTTTGGTCAAAATAGTTAATTTTTGACCTAATGATCAATTATTGACCCAGTAAGTCAATCTCTGACCAAAAAGTCAACTTTGGTCAAAATGGTCAATCCTTCACCCAATAGGTCAACTTTTGACCAAATTGTCAATATTGGTCAAAATAATCAATTTTTGACTTAACGACCACCCATTGACCCAATAGGTCAACTTTTGTCCAAAAAGTGAACTTTGGTCAAAAAGGTCAATTTCTGACCCAATGACCAACCCATTGGCCCAATAGGTCAACTTCATATTTGGTCAAAATAGTCAATTCTTGACCAAATTTCCAACTCATTGACCAAATAGGTCAACTTTTGACCAAAAAGTCAACTTTTGTCAAAATGGTTAATTGCTGAATCAATGACCACCCCGTTGACTCAATGGGTTAACTTTTGATCAAAAATTCATTTTGGTCAAAATAGTCAACTTTTGACCTAATGACCAGTTATTGACTCAACAAGTCAATCTCTGGCAAAAAAGTCAACTTTGGTCAAAATGATCAATCCTTGAGACAATGACAAACTCATCGAACTAATAGGTTAACTTTTGACCAAATAGTCAATTTTGGTCAAAATAGTAAACTTTTGACTGAATGACTACCCATTGATCAAAAAGGTCAACTTTTGACCAAAAAGTCAAATTTGGTCAAAATGATCAATTTTTGACCCAAGGACCAACCCATTGACCAAATAGATCAACTTTTGACCAAAAAGTCATCTTTGGTCAAAATGGTCAATTCTTGACCCAATTACTAACTCATTGACTAAATATGTTAATTTTTGACCAAAATGTCAACTTTGTTTAAAATGGTCAAGGATGACAAACCCATTGACCCAATAAGTCAACTTTTGACCAAAAAAGTCTATTTTGGTCAAAATAGTCAATTTTTTAACTAATGACCACTTATTAACCCTATAGGTCAACATTGGACCATAAAGACAACTTTTGTCAAAATGGACAATTTTTTACCCAATGACCAACCGATTGGCCCAATTGGTCAACTTCTGAGAAAAAGGTTATTTTTGGTCAAAATGGTCAATTCTTGACCCAATTACCAACTCATTGACCAAATAAGTCAAGTTTTGACCAAAAAGTCAACTTTGGGAAAATTGGTCAATTTCTGACCCAGTGACCACCTAGTTGAATCAATTGGTTAACTTTTGAGCAAAATTCAATTTTGGTCAAAATAGATCAACTTTTGACCAAAAATTATCTTTTGGTAAAAATGGTTAATTTCTGACCCAATGACCACCTAGTTGAATCAATGGGTTAACTTTTCACCAAAATTCAATTCTGGTCAAAATAGATCAACTTTGACCAAAAATTATCTTTGGTCAAAATGGTTAATTTCTAACCCAATGACCACCCCGTTGACCCAAAGGTTTAACTTTTGAACAAAAATTTCTATTTTGGTCAAAATAGTTAATTTTTGACCTAATCACAAATTTTTAACCCAATAAGCTAATCTCTAACCAATTAGTTAACTTTGGTAAAAATGGACAATACTTGACCCAATGACAAACCCATTGACCCAATAGTTCAACTTTTGACCAAAATGTCAATTTTGGTTAAATAGTCAATTTTTGAATAATTAACCCAATAAGTCAACCTTGGACCAAAAATTTAATTTTGGTCAAAATAGTCAATTTTGACCTAATGACCAATTACTGACCCAGTATGCCAATCTCTGACCAAAAAGGCAACTTTTGTCAAAATGGTTAATCCTTGACCCAATGACCAACTCATTGACCCAATATGTCAGCTTTTGACCAAAAAGTCAACATTAGTCAAAATAGTCAATTTATGAGCCAATGACCAACCCATTGAATCAATAGATCAACTTTTGACCAAAAAGTCATCTTCGGCCAAAATAATCAATTCTTGACCCAATTCTTCGGTCAAAATGGGTAATTTTTGACCTAATTACCGATTTTTGACCCAATAAGTCAATCTCTGACCAAAAAGTCAACTTTAGTTAAAATTGTCAATCCTTGACCCAATGACCAACCCACTGACCCAATATATCGACTTTAGACCAAAAAGTCAATTTTGGTCAAAATTGTAAATTTTTGACTTAATGACCAATTATTGACCCAAAAGATGAACTTTTGACCAGAAAGTTAGCTTTGGTCAAAATCGTCAATCCTTGACCCAATGACCAACTCATTGTCCCAAAAGGACAACTTTTGACAAAAAAATCAAATTTGGTCAAAATTGTCAATTTTTGACCCAATGACCATCTCATTAACCCAAAAGGTCAACTTTTGACCAAAAAGTCAAATTTGGTGAATACGGTCAATTTCTGACACATAGATCTAAATGTCAACTTTGGTGAAAATGGTCAATCCTTGATCCATTGACTAACCTATTGACCCAATTTGTAAACTTTTGACTAAAAAATCAAGTTTGGCTAAAATGGTTAATCCTTGACCCAATGACTAACCCATTTACCCAATAGGTCAAGTTTTGACCAAAAAGTCAATTTTGGTCAAAATTGTTAATTTTTGACCTAGTCACCGTCTCATTGACCAAAATAGGTCAACTTTTGACCAAAAAGACAACTTTGGTCAAGATGGTCAATCCTTGACCCAATAAGTCAACTTTTGACCAAAAAGTTAATTCTGGTCAAAATAGTCAATTTTTGACCTAATGACCAATTATTAATCCAGTAAACTAATCTCTGACAAAAAAGTTAACTTTGTGCAAAATGGTCAATCCTTGTCCCAACGATCAACCTATTGACCCAATAGGTTAACTTTTGACCAAAAAGCAAACTTTTGTCAAAATGATCAATCCTTGACCGAATGACCAACCCATTGGCCAAATAGGTCAACTGTTGACCAAAAAGTGAATTTTATTCAAAATAGTCAATTTTTTTATTAATAACCAACTATTGACCCAATAAGCCAATCTCTGACAAAAAAGTCAACTATTGTCAAAATGGTTTATCCTTGACCCAATGACTAACCCATCGATCCAATAGGTCAACTTTTCTTCAAAATGTCAACTGTAGTCAAAATAGTAAATTTTTGACCCAATAGAATAAATTTTGACCAAAAAGTTATCTTCATCAAAATAGTCAATTCTTGACCCAATTACCAACTCAATGACCAAATAAGTCAACTTTTGGCTAAAAAGTCAACTTTGGTCAAAATAGTCAATTTCTGACCCAATGACCACCCCATTGACCCAATTAGTCAACTATTAACCACAAATTTAATTTTGGTAAAAATAATTAATTTTTTACCTATTGAATAATTATTGACCGAATAAGTCAATCTCGAACCAAAAAGTCAATTTTGGTCAAAATGGTCAATCCTTGACTTAATGACCATCCCATTGACCTTAGAGGTCAACTTTTGACCAAAAAGTCAACTTTGGTCAAAATAGTCAATCCTTGAACCAGTGACAGATCCAGTGACCGAATATGACTACTTTTGACCAAAAAAATTAATTTTGGTTAAAATAGTCAATTTTTGACCTGATGACCAATTATAGTCCCAGTAAGCCAATGTCTAACAAAAAAGTCAACTTTCGCCAAAAAGGTCAATCCTTGACCCAATGACAAACCCATTGACCCAAAATGTTAACTTTTAACCAAAAAGTCAACTTTGGTCAAAATGATCAATCCTTGACCCACTGACTAAGCCATTGGCCTAATAGTTCAACATTTGACCAAAAAGTCAATTTTGGTTAAAATAGTCAATTTTTGTATTAATGACCAATTATTGACACAATAGGTCAATCGTTGACCAAAAAGTTAACTTTGGTCAAAATGGCCAATCATTGATCCAATGACAAACCCATTGACCCAATAGGTCAAATTTTGACCAAATAGTCAATATTGGTCAAAATAATCAATTTTTGACTTAATGAAAACCCACTAACCCAATAGGTCAACTTTTGTCTCAAAAGTCAACTTTGGTCAAAATGGTCAATTTTTGACCAAATGACCAACCCATTGGCCCAATAGGTCAACTTTTGACCAAAAAGTCATCTTTGGTCAAAATAGTTAATTCTTGACTAAATTACTAACTCATTGACCAAATAGGTCAACTTTTGACCAAAAAGTCGACTTTTGTCAAAATGGTCAATTTCTGACCCAATGACCACCTAGTTGACTCAATGGGTTAACTTTTGACCAAAAATTCAATTTTGGTCAAAATTGTCAATTTTTGACCAAATGACCAGTTATTGAGCTAATAAGTCAATCTCTGACCAAAAAGTCAGCTTTGGCTAAAATGGTCAATTATTGACCCAATGACAAACACATTGACCCAATAGGTCAACTTTTGACCAAAAGGTCAATGTTGGCCAAAATAGTCAATTTCTGAGTAAATTACCAACCATTAACCCAATAGCTTAACTTTTGACAAAAAAGTTAACTTTGGTTAAAATGGTCAATTTTTGATCCAATGACCAACGCATTGACCCAATAGAACAATTTTTAACCAAAAAGTCATCTTTGTTCAAAGTGGTCAATTCTTGACCCAATTACCAACATTGACCAAATAGGTCAACTTTTGACCAAAATGTTAACTTTAGTCAAAATTGTTAATCCATGACCCAATGACAAACCCATTGACGCAATAAGTCAACTTTTGACCAAAATGTCAATTTTGGTTAAAATAAACAATTTTTGACGTAAGGACCAACCCATCGAACCTAATAAGTCAACTTCGACCCTAAAGTCAACTATGGTCAAAATGGTCAACTTTTCGATCTAATGATCTAACCCATCGACCCAACAGTCAACTTTTGACTAAAAAATCATCTTTGGTCAAAATGGTCAAATATTGACCCAAATACCAACTCATTAACCAACAGTCAACTTTTCGACAAAAAGTCAACTTTGGTCAAATGGTCAATTTCTGACCCAATGACCACGTCGTTAACCTTTTGGGTTAATTTTTGACCAAAAATTCTATTTTTGTCAAAATAGTTCAACTTTTGACCAAAAAGTCTTCTTTGGTCAAAATGGTCAATTTCTGACCCAATGGGTTAACTTTTGACCAAAAATTCAATTTTGGTCAAAATAGTTAATTTTTGACATAATCACCCATTATTGAATAAATAAGTCAATCTCGGACCGAATAGTCAACTTTAGTCACAATGGTCAATCCTTGACCCAATGACAAACCCATTGACGCAATAGGCCAACTTTTGACCAAAAAGTCAATTTTGATTAAAATAGTAAAATTTTCACTTAATGACGACCGATTGACCCAATAGGTCAACCTTTTACCAAAAAGTCAGTTTTGGTCAAAATAGTCAATTTTTACCTAATGACCAATTATTGACCCAGTAAGCCAATCTCTGACCAAAAAATCAACTTTGGCCAAAATGGTTAATTCTTGAACCAATGACCAACCCATTGATCCAATAGGTCAACTTTTGAGCAAAAAGTCTTCTTCGGTCAAAATGGTTAATTCTTCACCCCATTACCAACTCATTGACCAAGTAGGTGAACTTCTAACCAAAATGTCAGCTTTCGTTAAAATGGTCAACTTCTGACCCAATGACCCCCCTATTGATCCAATGGGTCAACTTTTGACAAAAATTTAAATTTTGGTCAAAATAATCAATTTTGGGCCTGATGACCACACATTGACCCAATATGTCAACTTTTGACCAAAAAGTTAACTTTGGTCAAAATGGTAAATTTTTCAAACTAATGACCAACCCATTGGCCCAATAGGTCACCTTTTGACATAAGTGTACTTTAGTCAAAATAGTCCATCCTTGACAAAATAACCAACCCATTGACACAATAGGTCAACTTTTGACGAAAAAGTTATTTTTGATCAATAAAGTCAATTTTTTACTAAATGACCACCCAATTGACCCAATATGTCAACTTTTGACCAAAACGCCAACTTTGGTCAAAATGGTCAATTTTTTACCCAATGACCACCTCATTGACCCAATGGTTCAACTTTTAACAAAAAATTTAATTTTGGTCAAAATAGTCAATTTTTGACTTGTTGACCAATTATTGACCCAATAAGTCAATCTCTGACCAAAAATTCAACTTTGGCCAAAATGGCGAATCCATGACCCAATAAATAACCCATTCACCCAATCGGTCAACTTTTTCCTAAATGTCAACTATTGTCAAAATGATTAATCTTTGACCCAATGACCCAATAGATCAACTTTTGAACAAAAAATCACTTTCAGTCAAAATAGTCAATTCTGACATAATGACCAACTCATTGACCCAATATGTCAACTTTTGACCAAAGAGTCAATTTTAGTTAAAATTGTCAATTTTTGACCTAATGACCACCCAATTGACCTAATAGGTCATCTTTTGACCAAAAATTAACTTTTGTCAAAATGGTTAATTTCTGACCTAATGACCTACCCATTGACCCAATAGGTCAACTTTTGACTAAAAAGTTAATTTTGGTCCAAATAGTCAGTTTTTGACCAATGACCAATTATTGACCCAGTAAGCCAATCTCTGAATAAAAAGTCAACTTTGGTAAAAATGGTCAATCCTTGACCCAATGACCAACCCATTGACCTAATAGGACAACTTTTAACCAAAAAGTAAGCTTTGGTCAAAATGATCAATCCTTGACCCAATAACAAACTCATTCGTCAAATAGGTCAACATTTGACCAAAAAGTCAATTTTGGTCAAAATAGTCAATTTTTGAATTAATGACCAAGTATTGACCCAATAAGTTAATCTCTGACCAAAAAGTCAACTTTGGTCAAAATAGTCAATCCTTGACTCAATGACAAACCCATTGACCTAATAGGTCAACTTTTGACCAAAAAGTAAATTTTGGTTAAAATTGCCAATTTTTGATATAATGACTTGCATTGATCCAATAGGTCAACTTTTGACCAAAAAGTAAACTTTGGTTAAAATTTTCAATTTTTGACCCAATGACCAACTCATTGACAAATTAGATCAAATTTTGACTTAAAAGTCATCTTCGATCAAAATGGTCAATTCCTAGCCCAATTACCAACTCATTGAACAAATAGGTCAACTTTCGACCAAAAAGGCAACATTGGTTAAAATGATCAATTTCTGACCCAATGACCACCCCGTTGACCTAATGGGTCAACTTTTGACCAAAAATTTATTTTTTGTAAAAAATAATCAATTTTTGACCTAATGACCACCAATTATTAACCCAATAAGTCAATCTCTGACAAAAAAGTCAACTTTGGTCAAAATGTTCAATCCTTGACCTAATGACCAACCCATTGACCCAATAGGTCAACTTATGACCAAAAAGTCAACTTTGGACAAAAATGGTCAATACTTAACCCAATGACCAACCCACTAACCCAATATATCGACTTTTGACCAAAAAGTCAATTTTGGTCAAAATTGTAATTTTTTTACAAAATGACCAATTATTGACCCAATAGGTCAACTTTTGACCAAAAAGTCAACTTTGGTCAAAATAGTCAATCTTTGACCAAATGACCAACCCATTGACCTAATAAGTCAAATTTCAACCAAAAAGTTAACTTTTGTCAAAATGGTCAATCCTTGACCCAATGACCAACTCACTGACCCAAAAGGACAACTTTTGACCAAAAAGTTAATTTTGGTCAAAATTGTCAATTTTTGACATAATGACCACCTCATTGACCCAAAAGGTAAACTTTTAACCAAAATGTCAATTTTGATCAAAATGGTCAATTTCTGACACAATGTCCTAAATCTCAACTTTGGTGAAAATGGTCAATCCTTGATCCAATGACCAACCTATTGACCAAATTTGTTAACTTACGACTAAAAAGTAAACTATAGCAAAAATGGTTAATCCTTGACTCAATGACCAACCCATTTACTCAATAGGTCAAAGTTTGACTAAAAAGTCAATTTTGGTCAAAATTGTCAATTGTTGACCTAATGATCGCCTCATTGACCTAAATAGGTCAACTTTAGACCAAAAAGACCACATTGGTAAAAATGATCAATCCTTGACCCAACCATCGATGCAATTGATCAATTATCGTCAAAAAGTCAATTTTGGTCAAAATAGTCAATATTTAACCTAATGACCAATTATTGACCCAAGAAGTCAATCTCTAACCAAAAAGTCAATTTTCATCAATATCGTCAATCCTTGACCCAATGACCAACCCATTGATCTAATATGTCAACTTCGACCAAAATGTCAACTTTGGTCAAAAAGATCAATCTTCGACACAATGACCAACCCATTCGACCAAACAGATCAACTTTTAACCAAAAATCAATTTTCGTAAAAATAGTCAATTTTTGAATTAATGACAATTATTGACCCAACAAGTAAATCTCTAACCAATAAGTCAACTTCTGTCAAAATGGTCAATCTTTAACCCAATGACAAAACCATTGATCTAATAGGTCAACTTTTGACTAAAATGTCAATTTTTTTTCAAAATAAACAATTTTTAACCTATTAACCATCCATTGACCCAATGGGTCAACTTTTTACCAAAAAGTCAACTTTGGTTAAAATGGTCAATTGTTGACCAGATGACCAACCCATTAACCAAATAGGTCAAATTATTACCAAGAAGTCATCTTTGGTCAAAGTGGTTAATTGTTGACCCAATTACCAACTCATGGAACAAATTAGTCAACTTTTGACCAAAAAGTAAACTTTAGTCAAAATGGTCAATTTCTGACCCGATGACTTCCCCGTTAACCCAAAGAGTTAACTTTTGACCAAAAATTTAATTTTGGTCAAAATAATCAATTTTTGACCTCATGACCTCCCATTGACCCAATAGGACAACTTTTAACCAAAAAGTCAACTTTGGTCAAAATGGTCAATTTTTTACCCAATGAACAACCCATTGACCCAATAGGTCAACTTTTGACCAAAAAATCATCTTTGGTCAAAATGGTCAATTCTTGACCGAATTACCAAATCATTGAACAAATAAGTCAACTTTTGAATAAAAAGTAAACTTTGGTCAAAATGGTTAATTTCTGACCCAATGACTTCCTCGTTCACCTAAAAGGGTTAACTTTTGACAAAAATTTCCATTTTGGTCAAAATTAGCAATTTTTGACCTAATGACCAATAATTGACCTAATCAGTCAATCTCTGGCCAAAAACTCAACTTTGGTTACAATGGTCAATCCTTGACCCAATGACAAACCCATTGACCAAATAGGTCAAATTTTGACCGAAAAGTCAATTTTGGTCAAATTGTCAATTTTTAACCTAATGACCACCCAATAACCCAATATGTCAACATTTGACCAAAAAGTCAACTTTGGTCAATATGGTTAATTTTTGACCCAATGACTAGCCCATTGACCCAATAGATCAATTTTTGACCAAAAAGTCATCTTCGGTCAAAATGGTCAATTCTTGACCCAATTACCAACTTATTATCCAAAGTCAACTTTTGCCTAAAAATCACTTTGGTCAAAATGGTCAATTTATGATCCAATGACCAATCTCAGTCGACCCAATGGGTCAACTTTTGACCAAAAATTTAATATTGGTCAAAATAATCAATTTTTGACCTAATCACCGATTATTGACTTAATAAGTCAATCTCTGACCAAAAAGTCAACTTTGGTCAAAATGGTCAATCTTCGACCCATCGAAAATGGTCAATCTTCGACCAAAAGACCAACCCATCAATTCAATCGTCAACTTTTGACCAAAAAGTTAACTTTAGTCAAGAAGGTTAATCCTTAACCTAATGATCAACCCATTGACCCAATAGTTCAACTTTTGACCCAAAAATCAATTTTAGTAAAAATAGTCAATTTTGACGTAATGACCAATTATTGACCTAGTAAGCCAATCTCTCACCAAAAAGTTAACTTTGATCAAAATGGTCAATCCTTGACCCAATGACCAACCTATTGACCCAATACGTCAACTTTTGACCAAAAAGTCAACTTTAGTCAAAATGAGCAATCCTTGACTCAATGACTAAATCATTGACCTAATAGGTCAATTTTTGACCAAAAAGTCAATTTTAGTCAAAATTGTCTTTTTTTGAATTGATGACCAATTATTGACCCAATAAGTCAATCTCTGACCAAAAAGTCAACTTTGGTCAAAATGGTCAATCCTTGACCCAATGACAAACTTATTGACCCAACAGGTCAATTTTTGACCCAATGACCACCCATTGACCCAATAAGTTAACTTTTGTCCAAAAAGTCAACTTTGGTCAAAATAGTCAATTTTTGATCCAATGACCAACAGCCCATTGGCCCAATAGATTAGCTTTTGACCAAAAAGTCATATTTGGTGAAAATGGTTGATTCTTCACCAAATTACCAACTCATTGATCAAATAGGTTAACTTTTCACCAAAACCTCAACTTTAGTCAAAATGACCAATTTCTGACCCAATGACCACCCTATTAACCCAATAGTTCAACTTTTGAGCAAAAATTTAATTTTGGTCAAAATAATTAAATTTCGACCTAATGACCAATTATTTACCCAATATGTCAATCTCTGATGAAAAAGTCAACTTTAGTCAATCCTTGACCCAATGACCAAGTCATTGACCCAATGGTCAACTTTTGACCAAAAATTGTACTTTAGTCAAAATAGTCAATCCTTCACACAATTACCAACCCATTGACACAATAGGTCAACCTCTGACCAAAAAATCAACTTTGGTCAAAATGGTCAATACTTGACTCAATGACCAACCCTTTGACCCAATAGGTCATTTTTTAAGCAAAAAAACAACTTTGGTCAAAAAGGTTAATCCTTAATCCAATAACTAACCCATAAGCCCAATAGGTCAACTTTTGACCAAAAAATGAACTTTATTTAAATTAGTCAACCTTGAGATAGAGACCAACCCATTAATATAATAGGTCAACTTTTGAACAAAAGTTAATTTTGGTCAATATAGTCAACTTTTGACCTAATGACCACCCCATTGACCCAATAGGTCAACTTTTGACCAAAAAGTCAACTTTGGTCAAAATGGTCAATTTCTGATCTGATGACCACCCCATTAACTTAATGGGTCAACCTTTGACCAAAAATTTAATTTTGGTCAAAATAGTCAATTATTGACCTAATAACCAATTATTGACCTAATAACCAATTATTGACCAAATAAGTCAATCTCTGGCTAAAAAGTCAACTTTGGTGAAAATGGTCAATCCTTGTCCCAATGTCCAGCCCATTTACCCAATAAGTCAACTTTTAAAAAAAATGTCAACTTTGGTAAAAAATAATCAATTTTTGACCTAATGACCACCAATTATTAACCCAATAAGTCAATCTCTGACAAAAAAGTCAACTTTGGTCAAAATGTTCAATCCTTGACCTAATGACCAACCCATCGAATCTAATCAGTCAACTCTATGACCAAAAAGTCAACTTTGACAAAAAATGGTCAATACATAACCCAATGACCAACCCACTAACCCAATATATCGACTTTTGACCAAAAAGTCAATTTTGGTCAAAATTGTAATTTTTTTACAAAATGACCAATTATTGACCCAATAGGTCAACTTTTGACCAAAAAGTCAACTTTGGTCAAAATAGTCAATCCTTGACCAAATGACCAACCCATTGACCTAATAAGTCAAATTTCGACCAAAAAGTCAACTTTTGTCAAAATGGTCAATCCTTGACCCAATGACCAACTCATTGACCCAAAAGGACAACTTTTGACCAAAAAGTTAATTTTGATCAAAATTGTCAATTTTTGACATAATGACCACCTCATTGACCCAAAAGGTAAACTTTTAACCAAAATGTCATTTTAGGTCAAAATGGTCAATTTCGACACAATGTCCTAAATCTCAACTTTCATGAAAATGGTCAACTTCGATCCAATGACCAACATATTGACCAAATTTGTTAACTTACGACTAAAAAGTAAACTTTAGCAAAAATGGTTAATCCTTGACTCAATGACCAACCCATGTACTCAATAGGTCAAAGTTTGACAAAAAAGTCAATTTTGGTCAAAATTGTCAATTTTTGACCTAATGATCGCCTCATTGACCTAAATAGGTCAACTTTAGACCAAAAAGACCACATTGGTAAAAATGATCAATCCTTGACCCACCATTAATGCAATTGATCAATTATTGGCCAAAAAGTCAATTTTGGTCAAAATAGTCAATATTTAACCTAATGACCAATTATTGACCCAGTAAGCCAATCTCTAACCAAAAAGTCAATTTTGGTCAAAATTGTCAATCCTTGACCCAATGACCAACCCATTGATCTAATATGTCAACTCTTGACCAAAATGTCAACTTTCGTCAAAATGATTAATCCTTGACACAATGACCAACCCAATGGCCAAATAGATCAACTTTTAACCAAAAAATCAATTTTCGTCAAAATAGTCAATTTTTAAATTAATGACAATTATTGACCCAACAAGTAAATCTCTAACCAATAAGTCAACTTTGGTCAAAATGGTCAATCTTTAACCCAATGACAAAACCATTGATCTAATAGGTCAACTTTTGACTAAAATGTCAATTTTTTTTCAAAATAAACAATTTTTAACCTATTAACCATCCATCGACTCCAATGGGTCAACTTTTACCAAAAAGTCAACTTTCAGTTAAAATGGTCAATCGTCGACTCGATGACCAACCCATTAACCTAATAAAGTCAAATTTCGACCAAGAAGTCATCTTTGGTCAAAGTGGTTAATTGTTGACCCAATTACCAACTCATGGAACAAATGAGTCAACTTTTGACCAAAAAGTAAACTTTAGCCAAAATGCATCAATTTCTGGATCCGATGACTTCCCCGTTAACCCAAAGAGTTAACTTTTGACCAAATATTTAATTTTGGTCAAAATAATCAATTTTTGACCTCATGACCTCCCATTGACCCAATAGGTCAACTTTTAACAAAAAAGTCAACTTTGGTCAAAGTGGTCAATTTTTTACCCAATGACCCAATAAGTCACCTTTTGACAAAAAAGTATACTTTAGTCAAAATAGTCAATCCTTGACACAATGACGAACTCATTGACACAATAGGTCAACTTTTGCCAAATATAGTCAATTTTTACCAAATGACCATCAAATTAACCCAATATGTCAACTTTTGACCAAAATGACAACTTTGGTCAAAATGGTCAATTTCTGACCCAATGACCACCCCATTGACCCAATGGGTCAACTTTTAACCAAAAATTCAATTGGGTCAAAATTGTCAATTGTCTCCTAACAACCAGCATTCGACCCAATAAGTCAATCTTCGACAAAAAAATCAACTTTGGTCAAAATGGTCAATCCTTGATACAATGACCAACTCATTGAACCAATCGGTCAAATTTATTCAAGAAGTCAACTATGGTCAAAATGGTCAATCTTTGACTCAATGACCCAGTAGGTCAACTTTTGACCAAAAAATCAATTTTGGTCAAAACTGCCAATTTTGACATAATGACAAACTCATTGGCCCAATATGTCAACTTTTGACCAAAAAATCAATTTTTGTCAAAATAGTCAATTTTTGACCTCATGACCACCCAATTGACCCAATAGGTCAACTTTTGACCAAAAAAATCAAATTTTATCAAAATGGTCAATTTCTGACCCAATGACCAACCCATTAACCCAATAGGTCAACTTTTGACAAAAAAGTCAATTTTGGTCAAAATAATCAATTTTAGACCTAATGACCAATTATTGACCCAGTAAGCCAATCTCTGACCAAAAAGTCAACTTTGGTCAAAATGGTCAATCCTTGACCCAATGACCAACCTATTGACCCAATATGTCAACATTTAACCAAAGAGTCAACTTTGGTCAAAATGACCAATCCTTGACCCAATAACCAACCCATTGGTTTAATAGGTCGACTTTTGACCAAAAAGTCAAATTTGGTCAAAATAGTAATTTTTTGAATTAATGACTAATTATTGACCCAATAAGTCAATCTCTGACCAAAAAGTCAAATATCGTCAAAATGGTCAATCCTTAACCCAATGACAAACCCATTGACCCAATAGGTCAACTTTTGACCAAAAAGTTAATTTTGGTCAAAATAGTCAATTTTTGACCTAATGACCACCCATTGACCAAATAGGTCAACTTTTGACCAATAAGTCAACTTTAGTCAAAATTGTCAATTTCGACCCAATGACCAACTCATAGACCAAATAGATCATATTTTGACCAAAAAGTCATCTTCGGTCAAAATGGTCAATTCTTGGCCCAATTACCGACTCATTAACCAATTAGGTCAACTTTTGACCAAAAAGTTAACTTTGGTCAAAATGATCAATTCTTGACCCAATTACCGCCCAATGGGTCAACTTTTGACGAAAAATTTTTTTTTTGTCAAAAAGAATCAATTTTGACCTAATGACCAATTATTGACCCAATAAGTCAATGCGTGACCAAAACATCAACTTTGGTTAAAATGGTTAATCCTTGACCCAATGACCAACCTATTGACTCAATCTGTCAACTTTTAACTAAAAAGTCAACTTTGGCCAAAATGGGTAATCCTTGACAAAATGACCAACCCATTTATCTAAAAGGTCAACTTTTGACCAAAAAGTCAATTATGGTCAAAATTATCAATTTTTTACATAGTGAACGCCTCATTAACGTAAATTGGTCAACTTTTGACCAAAAAGACAACATTGCTCAAAATGGTCAATCCTTCACCCAATGACGAACCCATTGACCAAATAGGTCAACCATTGACCAAAAAGTTAATTTTGGTCAAAAAAGTCAATTTTTGACATAATGACCAATTGTTGACCCAGTAATTCAACCTCTGACCAAAAAGTCAACTTTGGTCAAAATGGTCAATCCTTGACCTAATGACCAACCCTTGATCCAATATGTCAACTTTTAACAAAAATGTCAACTTTGGTCAAAATGATCAATCCTTGACACAATGACCAACCCATTGGCTAAATAGATCAACTTTTGATCAAGAAGTTAATTTTCGTCAAAATAGTCAATTATTTAATTAATGACCAATTATTGACCCAATAAGTCAATCTCTGACTAAAAAGTCAACTTTGGTCAAAATGGTCAATATTTTACCCAATGACAAACCCATTGATCCAAATGGTAATTTTTTGACCAAAATGTCAATTTTTGGTCAAAATAGTCAACATTGGTTAGATGGTCAGTTTTTGACCCAATGAACAACCCATTGACCCAATAGGTCAACTTTTGACCAAAAAGTCATCTTTGGTCAAAATGGTCAATTCTTGACCGAATTACCAAATCATTGAACAAATAAGTCAACTTTTGAATAAAAAGTAAACTTTGGTCAAAATGGTTAATTTCTGACCCAATGACATCCTCGTTCACCAAAAAGGGTTAACTTTTGACCAAAATTTCAATTTTGGTCAAAATTAGCAATTTTTGACCTAATGACCAATAATTGACCTAATCACCAATCTTCGACCAAAACTCAACTTTGGTTACAATGGTCAATCCTTGACCCAATGACAAACCCATTGACCAAATAGGTCAAATTTTGACCGAAAAGTCAATTTTGGTCAAATTATCAATTTTTAACCTAATGACCACCCAATAACCCAATATGTCAACATTTGACCAAAAAGTCAACTTTGGTCAATATGGTTAATTTTTGACCCAATGACTAGCCCATTGACCCAATAGATCAATTTTTGACCAAAAAGTCATCTTCGGTCAAAATGGTCAATTCTTGACCCAATTACCAACTCATTGTCCAAATAGGTCAACTTTTGCCCAAAAAATCAGCTTTGGTCAAAATGGTCAATTTATGACCCAATGACCACCTCGCTGACCCAATGGGTCAACTTTTGACCAAAAATTTAATATTGGTCAAAATAATCAATTTTTGACCTAATCACCGATTATTGACTTAATAAGTCAATCTCTGACAAAAAAGTCAACTTTGGTTAAAATGGTCAATCCTTGACCCATTGAAAAATGGTCAATTTTGACCAAAAGACCAACGCATTGACCCAATTGGTCAACTTTTGACCAAAAAGTTAAATTTAGTCAAGAAGGTTAATCCTTAACCTAATGATCAACCCATTGACCCAATAATTCAACTTTTGACCCAAAAATCAATTTGAGTAAAAATAGTCAATTTTTGACGTAATGACCAATTGTTGACCTAGTAAGCCAATCTCTCACCAAAAAGTTAACTTTGGTCAAAATGGTCAATCCTTGACCCAATGACCAACCTATTGACCCAATACGTTAATTTTTGACTAAAAAGTCAACTTTAGTCAAAATGAGCAATCCTTGACTCAATGACTAACTCATTGACCTAATAGGTCAACTTTTGACCAAAACGTTAATTTTAGTCAAAATTGTCTTTTTTTGAATTGATGACCAATTATTGACCCAATAAGTCAATCTCTGACCAAAAAGTCAACTTTGGTCAAAATGGTCAATCCTTGACCCAATGACAAACTTATTGACCCAACAGGTCAATTTTTAACCCAATGACCACCCATTGACCTAATAAGTTTACTTTTGTCCAAAAAGTCAACTTTGGTCAAAATGGTCAATTTTTGATCCAATGACCAACATCCCATCGTCTAATAGATCAACTACCAAAAAGTCATATTTTGTAAAATGGTTGATTCTTCACAAAATTACCAACTCATTGATCAAATAGGTTAACTTTTCACCAAAACCTCAACTTTAGTCAAAATGACCAATTTCTGACCCAATGACCACCCTATTAACCCAATAGTTCAACTTTTGAGTAAAAATTTAATTTTGGTCAAAATAATTAAATTTTGACCTAATGACCAATTATTTACCCAATATGTCAATCTCTGATGAAAAGGTCAACTTTAGTCAATCCTTGACCCAATGACCAAGTCATTGACCCAATAGGTCAACTTTTGACCAAAAATTGTACTTTAGTCAAAATAGTCAATCCTTGACACAATTACCAACCCATTGACACAATAGGTCAACCTCTGACAAAAAAATCAATTTTGGTCAAAATGGTCAATACTTGACTCAATGACCAACCCTTTGACCCAATAGGTCATTTTTTGAGCAAAAAAAAAACTTTAGTCAAAAAGGTTAATCCTTAACCCAATAACTAACCCATAAGCCCAATAGGTCAACTTTTGACCAAAAAATGAACTTTATTTAAATTAGTCAACCTTGAGATAGAGACCAACCCATTAACATAATAGGTCAACTTTTGAACAAAAGTTAATTTTGGTCAATATAGTCAACTTTTGAACTAATGACCACCCCATTGACCCAATAGGTCAACTTTTGAACAAAAAGTCAACTTTGGTCAAAATGGTCAATTTCTGATCTGATGACCACCCCATTAAACTTAATGGGTCAACTTTTGACCAAAAATTTAATTTTGGTCAAAATAGTCAATTATTGACCTAATAACCAATTATTGACCTAATAACCAATTATTGACCAAATAAGTCCATCTCTGACTAAAAAGTCAACTTTGGCGAAAATGGTGAATCCTTGTCCCAATGACCGGCCCATTGACCCAATAGGTCAACTTTTAATAAAAATGTCAACTTTGGTCAAAATGGTCAATCGGTAACCAAATGACCTAATATGTCAACTTTTGATCGAAATGCAATTTTTGTCAAAATAGTACATTTTTTACCTAATGACCACCCAATTTACTTAATAGGCAACCTTTTGACCAAAAAGTTAACTTTGGTCAAAATAGTCAATTTCTGACCCAATGACCAACCCATCAATCTAACAGTCAACTTTTCAAGAAAGTAATTTGATCAAAATAGTCAATTTTAGTAAAAATAGACAATTTTGGTTAAAATAGTTAATTTTTGACCTAGTGACCAATTATTGACCCAATAAGTCAATCACTTACCAAAAAGTCAACTTTGGTCAAGATGGTCAATCCGTTGACCCAATGACCAACCCATTGACACAATTGGTCAATTGTTGACCAAAAATGAAATTTGGTCAAAATGGTCAATCCTTGACCTAATAACTAACTCGACCCAATATTTCAAGTTTTGACCAAAAAGTCAATTTTAGTCAAATTACTTAACTTTTGGTCTAATGACCACCCCATTGACCCAATAAGTCAACTTTAGTCAAAATGGTCATTTTCTAATCCAATGACCATCCCGTTAACAAAATGGGTCAACTTTTTAACCAAAAAAAAATTATTTTGCTCAAAATAATCAATTTTTGACCTAATGAATACCCCATTGACCCAATAGGTCAACCTTTGACCAAAAAGTTAACTTCGGTCAAAATGGTCCATTTCTGACCCAATGACCAACCCATTGACCCTATAAGTCAACTTTGGACCAAAAAGTTAACTTTGGTCAAAATGGTCAATTCTTGACCCAATGACAAACCCATTAGCCCAATGGCTCAACTTTTGACCAAATTGTCAACTTTGGTCAAAATGGTCAATTATTGACCTAATGACCAACCCATTGACCCAAAAGGTCAACTTTTGATCAAAAAGTAAACTTTTGTCAAAATGGTCAATCATTAACCAAATGACCAACCCATTGACGCCAAAGGTCAACTTTTGACCAAAATTCAATTTTTGTCAAAATAGTCAACTTTCGACTTACTGACCAATTATTGACTCAATAAATCAATCGCTGACAAAAAAGTCAATTTTTGTCAAAATGAACAATCCTTGACTCAATTACAAACCATTGACCCAATAGTTCAACTTTTGACTAAAACGTCGTCTTTGGTAAAAAGGTCAATTCGTGACCCAATAACCAACCCTTGACCCAATAGGTCAACTTTTGACCAAAAAGTTAACTTTGGTCAAAATGATCAATTTCTGACCCAATGACCACCCTGTTGACCCAATGAGTTAACTTTTGACAAAAAGCCATTTTTTATCAAAATAGTCAATTTTTGACCTAATGACCAATTATTTACTCAATAATTCAGTCTCCGACCAAAAATTCAACTTTGGTCAAAATGGTCAATCCTTGACCTATTGGTAAATCCAATAACCCAATAGGTCAACTTTTGACCAATAAAATTAATTTTAGTTAAAATAGTCAATTTTTGACATAATGACATCCCATTGACCCAATAGGGTCAACTTTTAACTAAAATGTCAATTTTGGTCAAAATAGTCATTTTTTGACTACTATTTTGACCAAATGACCAACTATTGCCCCAGTAAGCCAATCTCTGACCAAAAAATCAACTTTAGTCAAAATGGTCAATCATTGATCCAATGACCAACCCATTAACCCAATAGGTCAACTTTTGACCAAAAACTTAACTTTGGTCAAAATGATCAATCCATGACCCAATGACCAATCTATTGGCCTAATAGGTCAACTTTTGAGTGAAAAGTCTATTTTGGTCAAAATAGTCAATTTTTGAATTACTAACCAATTATTGACCCAATAAGTCAATCTCTAACCAAAAAGTCAACTTTGGTCAAAATGGTCAATCCTTGACCCATTGACAAACCCACAGACCTAATAGGTCAACTTTTGACCAAAAAGGCAATTTTGGTCAAAATAGTTAATTTTGACCTAATGACCACCCATTGACCAAATAGGTCAACTTTTGAACAAACGGTCAACTTCGGTCAAAATGGTCAATTTCTGACCCAATGTCCACCCCGATGACCCAATTGTTTAACTTTTGACGAAAAAGTCAATTTTGGTCAAAATAGTCAATTTTTGACCTAATAACCATCCATTAATCCAATAGGTCATCTTTTGACCAAAAAGTCAACTTTGGTCAAAATGGTCATTTTTTGACCCAATGACTAACTCATTGACCCAATAAATCAAATTTTGACTCAATAGATCAATTCTAAACCCAATTACCAACTCATTGACCAAATATGTCAATTTTGACCAAAAAGTTAATTTTGGTCAAAATGGTCAATTTCTGACCCAATGACAACCCTGTTGACCCAATGGGTCAACTTTTGTCCAAAAATTTAATTTTGGTCAAAATAATCAATTTTAGACCCAATGACCAATTATTGATCCAATAAGTCAATCTCTGACCAAAATGTCAACATTGGTCAAAATGCTCAATCCTTGATCCAATAAGTCAATCTATGACCAACAGTCAACTTTGATTAAAATGGTCAGTCTTAGACCCAATGACAAACCCATTGACCCAATGGTCAACTTCTGACCAAATAGCCAATTTTTTTCTAAATAGTGAATTTTTGACTTAATGACCACCCATTGACCCAATAGGTCGACTTTTGACCAAAAGTCAACTTTGGTTAAAATGGCCAATTTTTTGACCCAATGACCAACCCATTGACCCAATAGGTCAACTTCTGACTAAAAAGTCATCTTTTGTCAAAATGGACAATTCTTAACCAAAATACCAACTAATTGACCAAATAGGTCAACTTTTGCCAACAAGTTAACTTTGGTCTAATTGGTCAATTTCTGACCCAATGACCACCCCGTTCACCCAATGGGTTAATTTTTTACTAAAACTTCAATTTTGGTCAAAATAGTAAAATTTTAACCTAATAACCAATTATCGATCCAATAAGACAATCTCTGACCAAAAAGTCAACTTTAGTTAAAATGGTCAATCCTAGACCCAATGAAAAACCCAATGACCCAATAGGTCAACTTTTGACCAAAAAGTTAATTGGGTCAAAATAGTCAATTTTCGACCTAATCACCACTCATTGACCCAATAAGCCAACTTTTGACCATAAAGTCAGCTTTGGTCAAAATGGTCAATTTTTGACCCAATGACCAACTGATTGACCTAAAAGATCAAATTTTAACCAAAAAGTCATCTTGAGTCAAAATGGTCATTTCTTGACCCAATTACCAAGTAATTAACCAAATAGGTCAACTTTTGAGCAAACAGTCAACTTTGCTCAAAATGGTCCATTTTTGACCCAATGAACACCCTATTGACCCAATGACTTAACTTTTGACCGAAAAGATAATTTTGATCAAAATAAATCAATTTTGACATAATGACCAATTATTGACCCAATAAGTCAATCTCGGACCAAAAAGTCAACTTTGGTCAAAATGGTCAAACCTTGACCCAATGACAAACCCATTGACTTAATAGGTCAAGTTTTGACAAAAATGTAAATTCTGATGAAAATAGCCAATTTTTGACCTAATGACCAATTATTGCCCCAATAAGCCAATCTCTGACAAAAAAGTCAACTCTGGTCAAAATGGTCAATTCTTGACCCAATGACCAACCCATTGACCCAATAGGTCAGCTTTTGACTAAAAAGTTAACTTTAGGCAAAATGATCAATCCTTGACCCAATGACCAACCCATTGGCCTAATAGGTCAACTTTTGAGCAAAAAGTCAATTTTTAAATAAATGACTAATTATTGACCCAATAAGTCAATCTCTAATCAAAAAGTCAACTTGAGTCATAATGGTAAATCATTGAACCAATTATAAACCCATTTACCCAATAGGTCAACTTTTGGCCAAAAAGTCAATTTTGGCCAAAATAGTCAATTTTTGACCTAATGACCACAAATTAATCCAATAAGTCAACTTTTGACCAAAAAGTCAACTTTTGTCAGAACGGCCAATCCTTGACCCAATGACCCAATAGATCAACATTTGACCAATAAGTCAATTTTGGTCAAAATAGTCAAATTTTGACCTAATGACCAATTATTTCCCCAATAAGCCAATCTCTGAGCAAAAAATCAACTTTAGTCAAAATGATCAATCCTTGACCCAATGACCAACCCATTGACCCAATAGGTCAACTTTTGACCAAGAAGTTAACTTTTGTGAAAATGATCGATCCTTGATCCAATGAATAACACATTGGGCTAATAAGTTAACTTTTGACCAAAAAGTCAATTTTGGTCAAAAAAGTCAAATTTTGAATTAGTGACCAATTATTTACCCAATAAGTCAATCTCTGACCAAAAAGTCAACTTTGGCCAAAATGGTCAATCCTTGACCCAATCACAAACTCATTAACCCAATAGGTCAACTTTTAACCAAAAAGTTAATTTTGGTCAAAACAGTCAATTTTTGATCTAATTACTAATGATTGACCCAAATAGGTCTACTTTTGACCAAAAAGTCAACTTTAGTTAAAATGATTAATTTTTCACCCAATGACCAATCCATTGACTCAATAGTCATCTTCAGTCAAAATGGTCATTTCTTGACCTAATTACCTACTCATTGACTATATATGTTAACTTTTGACCAAAAAGTCAACTTTCGTCAAAATGGTCAATTTCTGACCCAATGACCACCCCGTTTATCCAATGGGTTAAGTTTTGACCAAAAATTGAATTTTGGTCAAAATAATCAATTTTTGACCTAATGACTAATTATTGACTTAATAAGTCAATCTCGGACCAAAAAGTCAACTTTGGTCAAAATGGTTAATCCTAAACCCAATGACAAACCCATTGACCCAATAAGTCAACTTTTGACCAAAAGTCAATTTTGGCCAAAATAGTCAATTTTTGACCTAATCACCACCCATTAACCTAATAGATCAAATTTTGACCAAATAGTCATCTTCGGTCAAAATGGTCAATCTTAACCCAATTAACAACTCATTGACCAAATTTGTCAACTTTTGACCAAAAAGTCAACTTTGCTCAAAATGGTCAATTTCTGACCCAATGACCACCCTGTTGACCTAATGGGTTAACTTTTGACCAAAAAGTCAACTTTGGTCGAAATAGTTAATTTTTGACCTAATGACCAATTATTAACCCAATAAGTCATTCTCTGACCAAAAAGTCTACTTTGGTCTAAATGGTCAATCCTAGACCCAATGACAAACCCATTGACCCAATATGTCAACTTTTGACCAAAATGTCAACTTTGGTCAAAATGGTCAATCCTTGACCTAATGACAATCCCATTGACTTAATAGGTCGACTTTTGACAAAAAAGTCAATTTTTGTCACAATAGTCAACTTTTGACCAATTGAACAATTATTGCCCCAATAAACCAATCTCTGACCAAAAAGTCAACTTTGGTCAAAATGGTCCAATCCTTGACCCAATGAATAACCCATCAATAGGTCAACTTTTACCCAAAAAGTTAACTTTGGTTAAAATGATCAATCCTTGACGCAATGACCAACCCATTGGCCTAATAGTTCAAATTTTGAGCAAAGAGTCAATTTTTGTCAAAAAGCAATTTTTGAATTAACCACCAGTTATTGACCCACAAGTCAATCTCTAACCAAAAAGTCAACTTTGGTCAAAACGTTCAATCCTTGACCCAATAATTCAACTTTTGACCAAAAAGCCAACTTCTGTCAATATTGTCAATTTTTGAACCATTGACACAATACGTCAACTTCTGACCAAAAAGTCAATTTTGTTCAAAATAGTTAATTTTTGACCTAATAATCAATTATTGACCCAATAAGTCAATCTCTTTCCAAAAAGTCAATTTTGGTCAAAGTGGTCAATCATTTACCCAATGACCAAACCATTGACCTTATGGTCAACTTTGGCCAAAAAGTAAACTTTAGTCAAAATAGTCAATCCTTGACACAATGAACAATCCATTTGTCACAATAGGTCAACTTTTGACCAATAAGTCAATTTTGGTCAATATAATCAATTTTTGACCTAATGAGCACCTCATTAACCTAATAGGTTAACTTTTGACCAAAAAGACAACTTACTCATAATGGTTTATTTCTAACCCAATGACCACCTCATTGACCTGATGGGTCAACTTTTGACCAAAAATTCAATTCTAGTCAAAATAGCTAATTTTTGACCTAATGATCAATTATTGACCCAAAAAGCCAATCTTTGACCAAATAGTCAACTTTTGTCAAAATGGTTAATCCTTGACTCAATGACCAACCCATTAACCCAATTGGTACACTTTTGACCAAAAAAAACATCTTTGGTCAAAATGGTCAAAGTTTGACCCAATGACCAACCCATTGACCCAATATGTTAATTTTTGACCAAGAAGTCAACTTTGGTCAAAATGGTCAATTCCTGACCAAAAGACCACCCTTTAGACTTAATGGGTCAACTTTTGACCAGAAATTCAACTTTTTTCAAAATAGCCAATTTTTAACAAAAAGACCAACTATTGACCAAATAAGTTAATCTCTGACCAAAAAGTCAACTTTGATCAAAATGGTCAATCCTTGACCCAATATGTCAAAGTTTGACTAAAAAGTCAACTTTGATCAAAATGGTCTTTTCTTGAACAAATGACTAACCCATTGACCCAACATATTAACTTTTGACTAAAAAGTCAATTTTGGTCGAAATAGTCAATTTTTGACCTAATGACCAATTATTGACCTAATAAGTTAATCCCTTGCCAAAATGTCAACTTTCGTCAAAATGGTCAATCATTAACCCAATGACTAACCCATTAACCCAATTGGTCAACTTTTGATCAAAAAATCAACTTTGGTCAAAATGGTCAATCCTTAACCCAATGACCAACCCATTGACCTAAAAGGTCAACTTTTGACCCAAAAAGTCAATTTTTGACCTAATGACCACCCCATTGACCTAATAAGTCATCTTTTGACCAAAAAGACAACTTTGGCCAAAATAGTCAATTTCTAACTAAATGACCTCCCCGTTAACCCAATGGGTCAACTTTTGACCTAAAAAATAATTTTGGTCAAAATAGTCAATTTTTGACCTATTGACCACCTAATTGACCTAATATCTCAGCTTTTAACTAAGTAGTTAACTTTGGTCAAAATGATCAATTTCTGACCCAATGACCAACCCATTGACCTAGTAGATCAATTTTTGACAAAAAAATCAATTTTGGTCAAAATAGTTAATTTTTGACATATTATCCAATTATTGACCCAATAAGTCAATCTCTGACCAAAAAGTCAACTTTGGTCAAAATAGTCAGTACTTGACTCAATGACTAATCCTTTGACCCAATAGGTCAACTTTTGACCAAAAAATCAACTTTGGTTAAAATGGTTAATCCTTGACCCAATGACCAACACATAGACCAATAGGTCAACTTTTGACAAAAAATGAACTTTAATCAAACTAGTCAATCCTTAAGACAGAGAACAACCCATTAACATAATAGGTCAACTTTTGACCAAAAAGTCAATTTCGGTCAAAATAGTTAACTTTTGACCTAATGACCACCCCATTGACCCAATAGGTCAACTTTTGATGAAAAAGTCAACTTTGGTCAAAATGATCAATCATTGACCTAATGACTAACTCATTGACCAAATAGGTGAACTTTTGACAAAAAAAGTAAACTTTGGTCAAAATTGTCAATTTCTGACTTAATGACCACCCCATTAAACGAATGGGTCAACTTTTGACCAAAAATAAAATTTTGGTCAAACTAGTCAATTTCCGACATAATGACTAATTATTGACCAAATAAGTTAATCTGTGACCAAAAAATAAACTTTGGTCAAAATGGTCAATCCTTGACCCAAAGACCAACCCATTGATGCAATAGGTCAACTTTTGACAAAAATGTCAACTTTTGTCAAAACGGTCAATCCGTAACCCAATGACCTAATATGTCAACTTTTGACAAAAAACAATTTTGGTCAAAATATTCCATTTTTTACCTAATGACCATCCAATTGACCTAATAGGTCAACTTTTGACCAAAAAGTTAACTTTGGTCAAAATATCAATTTCTGACGGAATGACCAACCCATTGACCCAATAGGTCAACTTTTGTCTAAAAAGTCAACTTTGGTCAAATTGGTCAATTCTTGACCCAATGACCAACCCATTCACACAATAAGTCAACTTTTGACCAAAAAGTCAATTTTAATCAAAATAGTTAATTTTTAACCTAATGACCAATTATTGACCCAATAAGTCAATCATTTACCAAAAAGTTAACTTTTGGTTAAAATGGTTAATTCTTTGACGCAACGATCAACCCATGGACACAATTGGTCAACTTTTGACTAAAAAATAAACTTTGGTCAAAATGGTCAATCCTTCACCTAATAACTAACTCATTGACACAATATTTCAACTTTTGACCAAAAAGTTAATTTTGGTCAAAATAGTCAATTTTTGACCTATGGACCACCCTAATGTCCCAATAAGTCAACTTTAGTTAAAATGGTCAATTTCTAACCCAATGACCACCCCGTTAACCCAAAGCTTAATCTTTTGACCAAAAAATAATTTTGCTCAAAATAGTCAATTTTTTACCTAATACCACCCCGTTGACCCAATATGTCAACTTTGACCAAAAAGTTAACTTTGGTCAAAATGGTCAATTTATGACCCAATGACCAACTCATTGATCCAATAGGTCAACTTTTGTCAAAATGGTCAATCCTTGATCCAATGACCAACCCATTGACATAATATGTCAACTTTTGACCAAAATGTCAACTATGGTTAAAATGGTTAATCCTTGACCTTATGACAAACTCATTGACCCAAAAGGTCAACTTTTGACCAAAAATTCAACTTTCGCAAAAATGGTTAATCCTTGACCCAATGACCAACCTATTGACTCAAAAGGTCAACTTTTGACCAACCCATTAACCCAAAAAGTCAACTTTTGTCTTACTGACCAATTATTGACTCAATAAGTCAATCTTTGACAAAAAAGTCAACTTTTGTCAAAATGGACAATCCTTGACTCAATTACCAATCGTTTGACCCAATGTCAACTTTTGAATAAAAAGTCATCTTTGGTCAAAATAATCAATTCGTGACCGAATGACCAACCCATTGACCCAATAGGTCAACTTTTGACCAAAAAGTCAACTTTGGTCAAAATGGTCAATCCTTGACCTAATGAATAACTCATTGACCCAAAAGGTCAACTTTTGACCAAGAATAAATTTTAGTTAAAATTGTCAATTTTTGACCTAATACCACCTCATTGACCCAAAAGGTCAACTTTTGACAAAAAATTCAAATTTGGAAAAAATTGTTAATTTCTGACACAATGTCCCAAATATCGATTTTGGTGAAAATGGTCAATCCTTGATTCAATGACCAACCCATTGACCCAATTTGTCAACTTTTGACTAAATAGTCAACTTTGGACAAAATGGTAAATCCTTGACTCAATGACAAACCATTGACCCAATAGGTCAACCTTTGACCAAAAAGTTAATTTTGTTCAAAGTTGTTATTTTTTTACCTAATGACCACCTCATTGACCTAAATAGGTCAACTTTAAAACAAAAAGACAACATTTATCAAAATGGTAAATCCTTGACGCAATGACCAACCCATTGACACAAAAAGTGACCAAAAAATTAATTTTGGTCAACATAGTCAATTTTTGACCTAATTACAAATTTATGACCAAGCCAATGTCTGACGAAAAATTTAATATTGGTCAAAATGGTCAATCATTGACCCAATGACCAACCCGTTGACCCAATAGGTCAAATTTTGACTAAAAAGTCAACTTTGCTCAAAATAATCAATCCTTGACCTAATGACTAACTCATTGACCCATAAGGACAATTTTTGACAAAAAAGTCAACTTTGGTTAAAATTCTCACTTTTTGACCTAATGATCACCTCATTGACCCAAAAGATCAACTTTTGACCAAAAAGTCAAATTTGGTCAATATGTTTAATTTCTGACACATTGACCTAAATGTCAACTTTGGTGAAAATGGTCAATCCTTGATCCAATGACCAACCCATAGACCCAATTTGTCAACTTTTGACAAAAATGTCAACTTTGGCCAAAATGGTTAATCCTTGACCTAATGACCAACCATTGACCCAAAAGGTCAACTTTTAATAAAAAGGCGTCTTTGGTCAAAATGGTTAATTCTTGACCCAATTGCCTACTCATTGACCAAATAGGTCAACTTTTGACCAAAAAGTCAACTTGGGTCAAAATAGTCAAATTCTAATCCACTGACCTCCCCGTTGACCAAATGGGTTAACTTTTGACCAAAAATTAAATTTTGGTCAAAATAGTCAATTTTTTGCCTAATGACCAATTATTGACCAAATAAGTCAATCTCTGACCAAACACATTGACACAATAGGTCAATTTTTAACCAAAAAGTCAAATTTGGTCCAAATAATCAATTTTTTGACCTAATGACCACCCATTAACCCAATATGTCAACATTAAACCATAAAGTCAACTTTGGTCAAAATGGTTAATTTTTGACCCAATGCCCAACCCATTGACCCCATAGATCAAATTTTGACCAAAAGAGTCATCTTCGGTGAAAATAATCATATCATGACCCAATTACCAACTCATTGACCAAATAGTTTTACTTTTGACATAAAAGTCAACTTTGGCCAAAATTGTTAATTTCTGACCCAATGACCACCCCGTTGACCCAATGGGTCAACTTTTGACCAAAATTTAATTTTGGTCAAAATAATCAATTTTTGACCTAATGACCAATTTTTGACCCAATAAGTCAATCTTTGACCAAAAAGTCAACTTTAGTCAAAATGTCATTTTATAACCAAATGACCACATCATTAACCCAATGGGTCAACTTTTGACCAAAAAAATAATTTTGGTCAAAATATTAAATTTTTGACCTATTGACCACCTAATTGACCCAATATGTCAACTTTTAACAAAGAAGTCAACTTTGGTCAAAATGATCAATTTCTGACCCAATGACCAACTCATTGACCAAGTAGGTCAACTTTTAACAAAAAATTTAATTTTGGTCAAAATAGTCAAATTTTGACCTACTGACCAATTATTGACCCAATAAGTCAATCTCTGATCAAAAAGTTAACTTTGGCCAAAATGGTCAATACTTGACTCAATGACCAACCCATTGACCCAATATGTCAACTTTTGACCAAAAAATCAACTTTGGTCAAAATGGTTAATCCTTGACCCAATGACTAACCAATAGACCTAATAGGTTAACTTTTGATCAAAAAGTGAACTTTAGTCAAACTTGTCAATCTTTGAGACAGTGACCAACCCATTAACATAATAGGTGAACTTTTGACTAAAAAGTCAATTTTGGTTAATAAAGTCAACTTTTGACCTAATGACCACTCCGTTGACTCGATAGGTCAACTTTTTACCAAAAAGTCAACTTTGGTCAAAATGGTCAATTTCCGACCTAATGACCACCCCATTCACCTAATAGGTAAAATTTTGACCAAAAATTTATTTTTCATCAAAATAGTCAATTTTTGACCAAATGACCAATTATTGGCAAAATTAGTCAATCTCTGACCAAAAAGTCAACTTCGGTTAAAATAGTCAATCCTTGACCCAATGGCCAACCCATTAACCTAATAGGTCAACTTTTGATAAAAATGTCAACTTTAGTCAAAATGGTCAATCCGTAACCTAATTTTGAACCAAAAGCAATTTTGGTCAAAATAGTCAATTCTTTACCTATTGCCCACCCAATTGACCTAATAGGTCAACATTTGACTAAAAATTTAATTTTGGTCAAAATGGTCAATTTTTGACCCAATGACCAACCCATTGACCCAATAGCTCAACTTTTAACGAAAAAGTCAACTTTGGTCAAAATGGTTAATTCTTGACCAAATGACCAACCCATTGACCCAATAGGTTAACTTTTAACCAAAAAGTCAATTTTGGTCAAAATAGTCAATTTTTTACTTAATGATGAATTATTTACCCAATAAGTCAATCACTGACCAAAAAGTCAACTTTAGTCAAATGGTCAATCCTTGACCCAAAGACCAACCCATTGACACAATTGGTCAACTTTTGACCATAAAATGAACTTTGGTCAAAATGGTTAATCCTTGAACTAGTAACCAACATATTGACCCAATATTTTAATTTTTGACCAAAAAGTCAATTTTGATCAAAATAGTAAATTTTTGACCTAATGATCACCCCATTGACCCAATAAGTCAACTTTAGTCAAAATGGTCAATTTCTAACCTAATGACCACCCCATTAACCCAATGGGTCAACTTTTGACCAAAAAAATAATTTTGGTCAAAATAGTCAATTTTTGACCTAATGACCACCCATTTGACCTAATAGGTTAACTTTTGACCAAAATGTCAACTTTGGTAAAAATGGTCAATCGTTGACCCAATGACCAACCCATTGACCTAATAGGTCAACTTTTGACTAAAAAGTCATCTTTGGTCAGAATGGTCAATTCGTGACCCAATGACCAACCCATTGACCTAATAGGTCAACTTTTGACCAAAATGTCAACTTTGGTCAAATGGTCAATCCTTGACCCAATGACAAACTCATTGACCCAAAAGGACAACTTTTGGATAAAAAGAAAATTTTGGTTAAAATTGTCAATTTTTTACCTAATGACCTCCTCATTGACCCAAAAGGTCAATTTTTGACCAGAAAGTCAAATTTGGTCAAAATGATCAAATTCTGACACAATGACCTAAATGTCAACTATGGTGAAAATGGTTAATCTCTCATCCAATGGCCAACCCACTAACCCAATTTGTCAACTTTTGACTAAAAAGTCAACTTTGGCCAAAATGGTTAATCCTTGACTCAATGACCAACCATTGACCCAATATGTCAACTTTTGACCAAAAACTCAATTTTGGTCAAACTTGTCATTTTTTGACCCAATGACCACCTCATTGACCTAAATAGGTCAACTTTTGAACTAAAAGACAACATTTGTCAAAATGGTCAATCCTTGACCCAAAGACCAACCCATTGACCCAAAAGATAACTAAAATGTCAATTTTGGTCAAAATAGTCAATTTTTGACCTAATTACCAATTTATGACCAAGCCAATCTCTGAATAAAAAGTCAACTTTGGTCAAAATTGTCGATCCTTAACCCAATGACCATCTCATTAACCCAATTGGTCAAGTTTTGACCAAAAAGTCAACTTTGGTCAAAATGGTCAATCCTTGACCCAATGACTAACTCATTGACTCAAAAGGACAACCTTTAACCAAAAAGTGAATTTTGTTTAAAATTGTCCATTTTTAACCTAAAGACCACCTCATTGACCCAAAAGGTCAAATTTTGGCCAAAAAGTCAAATTTGGTCAAAATGGTCAATTTCAGACACAATATCCTAAATGTCAAGTTTGGTGAAAATGGTCAATCCTTGATCCAATGACAAATCCATTGACCAAATTTGTCAACTTTTGACTTAAAAGTCACCTTTGGCCAAAATGGTTAATCCTTGACTCAATGACCAACCATTGACCCAATAGATCAAATTTTAACCAAAAAGTCAGTTTTGGTCAAAATTGTCAAATTTTGACATAATGAACGCCTCATTGACCTAAATAGCTCAACTTTTGAACAAAAAGACAACTTTTGTCAAAATGGTCAATCCTTGACTCAACGACCAGCTATTGACCCAATAGGAGACAAAAAGTCAATTTTGGCCAAAATAGTCAATTTTTGACCTAATTACCAATTTATGACCAAGCCAATCTGCGACCAAAAAGTCAACTTTGGTCAAAATGTTCAATCCTTGACCCAATGACCAACCCATTGACCCATGAGGTCATGTTTTTAACCAAAATGTTAATTATGGTCACAATGATCAATCCTTGACCCAATGACTAACTCATTGACCTAAAAGGACGACTTTTGACCAAAATGTCAATTTTAGTGAAAATTGTCAATTTTTGACCTATTGACCACCTCATTGACCCAAGAGGTCAACCTTTGACCAAAAAGTCAAATTTGGTCAAAATGGTCTATTTCCGACACAATGACCTAAATCTCAACTTTGGTGAAAATGGTCAATCCTTCATCCAATGACCAACCCATTGACCCAATTTGTCAACTTTTGACTAAAAAGTCAACTTTGGCCAAAATGGTTAATCCTTGACACAATGACTAACCATTGACTTTTGACCAAAAAGTCAATTTTGGTTAAAATTGTCAATTATTAACCTAATAACCACCTCATTGACCTAAATAGGTCAACTATTGACCAAAAGACAACATTTTTCAAAATGCTCTATCCTTGACCCAATGACCAACCCATTGACCCAATAGGTGGCCAAAATGTCAATTTTAGTCAAAATAGTCAATTCTTTACCTAATTATCAATTTTTGACAAAGCCAATCTCTGACAAAAAATTCAACTTTGGTCAAAATGCTCAATCCTTGACCCAATGACCAACCCATTGACCCAATAAGCCAACTTTTGACCAAAAAGTCAACTTTGGTCAAAATGATCAATCTTTGACCCAATGACCAACCCATTGGCCTAATAGGTCAACTTTTGACCAAAAAGTTAATTTTGCTCAAAATAGTCAATTTTTAAATTACTGACAATTTATTGACCCAATAAGTCAATCTCTGACGAAAAAGTCAACTTTGGTCAAAATGGTCAATCATTGACCCAATGACAAACCCAATGACCCAATTGGACAACTTTTGACCAAAAAGTCAATTTTGGTCAAAATTGTCAATTTTTGAACTAATGACAACCCATAGAATAGGTCAACTTTTGACCAAAAAGTCAACTTTGGTCAAAATGTTCAATTTTTGACACAATGACCAACACATTGACCCAAATGGTCAAATTTTGACTAAAAAGTCAGCTTTGGTCAAAATGGTCAATTCTTGACCGAAATACCTACTAATTAACCAAATAGGTCAACTTTTGACCAAAAAGTCAACTTTTGTCAAAATACTCCATTTCTGACCCAATGACCTCCCCGTTGACTCAATTCGTTAACTTTTGACAAAAAATTCAATTTTGATCAAAATAGTCAATTTTGACCTAATGAGCAATTATTGACCCAATAAGTCAATCTCTGACTAAAAAGTCAACTTTGGTCAAAAGGCTCAATCATTGACCAAATGCAAAACCCATTGACCCAATAGGTCAATTTTGACCAAAAAGTCAAATTTGGTCCATATAGTCAATTTTTGAGATAATAGGTCAACTTTGGTCAAAATGGTCAATTTTTTACCAAATGACCAACCCATTGACCTAATAGATCAAATTTTAAGACGATCAAAATAGTCAATTCTTGACCCAATTAACAACTCATTGATCAAATAGTTTAACTTTTAACCAAAAAGTTAACTTTGGTCAAAATGGGCAATTTATGACCCAACGACCACCCCGTTTACCCAATGGGTCAATTTTTTACCTAAAGACCAATTATTGACCCAATAAGTCAATCTCTGACAAAGAAGTCAATTTTAGTCAAAATGGCCAATCCTTGACCCAATGACCAACCCATTGACCCGATATGTCAACTTTTGACCAAAAAGTCAACTTTGGTCAAAATAGTCAATCCTTGACCCAATGATCAACCCATTGACACATTAGGTCAACGTTTTACCAAAAAAATTAATTTTGGTCAAAAAAGTCATTTTTTGACCTGATGACCATTATTGACCAAATAAGTGAATTTCTGACCAAAAAGTCAACTTTGGTCAGAATGGTCAATCCTTGAGCTAGTGACAAACCCATTAACCCAATAGGTCAACATTTGACAAAAACATCAATTTTGGTCAAAATAGTCAATTTTTTATCTAATGACCACCCATTAACCCAATAGGTCAATGTTGAACTCATTCTTGATGAGGTCTTCTCTTCTTCTTTTTAGTGCTTAGGATCTAGCCTGTGCTTTTCCTTTGACTATCTTAGAGGATTAGAATTGGGACCCACCACTTAGAAATTCAAACCACTTCTTAGCTCCCTACAAACTCCACAAACTCGATCGTAGACCCCTAATCACCTAGAGGGTCGAGATTAAATGTGGAAGTTTAAAGGATGAGTTCCATAGGACTCTTCGGCCTTAGGATCGCCCCGCGGTGGCCTCATCCGGTAAAGGGGCTGACTTACACACACACTACACCTACACACTACACTTTCACACACCTCTTAAAAACACATCCATACCAACTTGACCTCCTGACTCATAAAGGTGATTCACATGGATGGTCCTTAACCCCTAAGCCCTTGGCTAAGAGGGTTAGGAACAACATAATGAGTGCCTCAAATGAGTCCTCTCATGGCTCATATAGGATTAACATGGCTTCATGGCTCAACCAAAATGATTTTATTCCACTTACATTCACCCAATCTTCAATTTCTCAAATTTTCAATTTTTGACCCCCGGGACCCTACACCCGCTTAGCCTACCCAAAACCCTTAAAATTACTCAATTTTTTCCAAAAATCTCCAAATCACCCAAAATTACTCAAAACCAATCCGAAACATTTCCACATTACTCAAATTGATCACTCATAGCCAAAAATACCAAAAATTCCAAAAATACCTCCCAATACCCTCCAAATACCCAAAATACCCCTCTTGACCCAAAAATCCAAAAATTCAGAAACTTCCCAGAAAATTCCAGAAAATCCCAAATATTCCCAATTTCATTTTGTTCAACTACACCATGGGCCAATTTTGGCAATTTACCCCACTTTTGTTAAAACCCCCAATTTGACCCATTTTAACCCAAAATGAACCCAATGTCAAACCAAACTTACCCAATTGACCCAAATTCTGGTCCAATTCAATTCTAAACTTCACTTCAACATTCCCAACACCAATCTAGACCAAATCCAAGTCCAATTTGATTGACATTTGGATCCAATTTCACTTTTGGGCCTTAAAGCCCAATTTGGACCCATGACCTAAACCTAACCCAAACTCACCCAATTCAACTCCAATTAACCCCAAATCTTTTCTAAATCTTCCTTAACATTCCCACAAGCAAAACCCTAACATGATTTGCCGAAAATTTAGACCCAAACCCCACTCAAATTCAAGCCAAAATCAAAAAGGCCCAATTTTGACCTAAACCCAAACCTAACCCAAATAAGCCCAAACCCCAAAATCAAAGCCCAACCAAAGCCAAAACCTCTTTGAAACACTCCCATAAACATTTCCCAACATTTATTTTACATCAATTTCAACCCTAGCCCAACATTTTCCCAAGCTAGCCCAATTTGACCTATATTGGCCCATTCACCAAAGAAGCCCAAATTCAACCCAATTCAAACCCAAATCACTCCCAATTTGCTTCATATCACTCATGACACATCCATGAGCTAAACCCAACATTTGTTTGGCCCAATCCTTCACAAAATTCCCATCCATAAATTTATTTTTAAATCAAAAGCCCACTTTCTTAAACCTTCCTAAAAGCCCAAATTTCATGCTAAAGCCCATATGACAAATTCTTCTCATCATACCCTTAATTAAAATCATCCCTAAGTTCAAATCAATCATGAAATGATTCCAAATCAAGCCATGTGCCAAATCCCATCAAATCACTCCTAAATTACCAAAATTCCTAAAAACCTCTTTCATGAAAGTTGACTTAGCTTTTTCCATGCCAAAGGTGAGCCATGAAGCCATGCATGAGCCACATGTGAGCCATGAAAGCTTTGGACACTCCACCATACCCAAAATGGCAAGAAGAGGGGACCCTTTAATGATTCTCTTAAGAGTGATTAACCACTCCCATGTCTCCCCTAATTCTTGCTTAAGCTTAATTGTACTTGGATTGTGACTTGACCCCACTAATCAAGCTGATCCAAGTGACTTTCCCTTCAGCCCAAATTGGCCTTGGAGGGTGGACTTAACCCAAAACCAAGGGTTGACCCATTTAGACCCAAAACTAGCCCTTTCCCATTCCATTTTGATCCAAACCCTTTACGCATGTCCATGGCCAATAAACTGCACAAACCTTCAACCCTGACCCACCTGGACCTGAGGGTGACCCATGCCTGCCGGCCGGCCGCCTGGGTCGCCGGAAAACACCATGGCCGAGACCTTGGGAGGAGCCAAACTTTGGAATTCCACCTTACCGAGCCGCCCCATGCCCAATGGCCACCATGGCCGTTCTTCCCATGCCCGAAGCAGATCCGATCCCAACCCTTGGCCATCCCTGTGAGGCTCTCCAGCCACCTCTATTTAAACCCGACCCCCTCACGACCATGGAGGAGAGTTGCACAAACCTTGCCGAAACTCTGCCAAAATTGTTCCAAACCCTACTCCATACTTAGAGCAGTTGATCCCTAGTGTCAATTTGCCCTAATACCACCAACAGAACCCAATTTCTCAACTGAAATTTCACCCAAAACCAGGACACTTTGCCACAGTGAGCCAATCTTCAAATTGACTGGTCCTTCACCTTCACCTGGACCAAGAGGAGAAGTTTCCCACCGAAAGCCCCATCTCCGAAGCCACCTGAGTTGTTCCAGCCTCCTTGCTTTGTGATCGGCTGTGGTCACTTTCATAGCTAGGCAATTCACCAGACCAGGAGACTTCATCTGGAGCTTGCTGAGATCCAATCTAAGGTGACACAACCCTTAGATTGAAGCCACACTTCTCTGAGCAAAGGTAAAATTTAGTCAAAATAGTCATTTTTTGATCTGATGACCAATATTGACCCAATAACTCAATTTTTGACCAAAAGAAAACTTTTATCAAAATGCTCAATCAATGACCCAATGAAAAACCCATTGACCCAATAAGTCAACATTTGACCGAAAAGTAAAATTTAGTCAAAATTGTCAATTTTTTACCTAATGACCATCCATTAACCCAATAGGTCAATTTTTGACCCAATGACCAACCCATCGACCCAATAGATCAATTTTTGACCATAAAGTCATCTTCGGTCAAAATGGTCAATTATTGACCAATTACCAACTCATTGACCAAATAGTTTAACATTTGACCAAAAAATCAATTTTGGTCAAAATGGTCAATTTTTGACCTAATCACTACCCCATTGACCCAATGGGTCAACTTTTGACCAAAAATTTATGTTTGGTCAAAATAGTTAATTTTTTACCTAATGAACTATTTTGACCCAATAAGTCAATCTCTGATAAAAAAGTCAACTTTGGTTGAAATGGTTAATTTTTTACCCATTGACAAACCCATTGACACAATAGGTCAACTTTTGAAAAAAAAGTCAATTTTGGTTAAAATGGTCAGTCCTTGACCCAATGACGAACCCATTAACCCAATTGGTCAACTTTTGACTAAAAAGTTAATTTCGGTCAAAATAATCAATTTTTGACCTAACGACCAACCCATTAAGCAATAAGTCAACTTTTGACCAAAAAGTCATGTTTGGTCAAAATAGTTAATTTCTGACCCAGTGACCAACCCATTGACCCAATAGGTAAACTTTTGACCAAAAAGTAAACTTTGACTAAAATGGTCAATTTCAAACCCAATGACTACCCCTTTGACCTAATGGGTCAACTATTGACCCAAAATTCAAGTTTTTTCAAATTAGTCAATTTTTTGACCCAATTGGTTAACTTTGATCAAAATGGTCAATCCAAGACCAAATAAGTCAATTTTTGACCAAAAAGTCAACTTTAGTCAAAATGGTCAATTCTTGACCCAATGACCAACCCATTGACCCAATAGGTTAACCTTTGATCGAAAATTCAACTTTGGTCAAAATGGTCAATCATTGACTCAATAACCAACCCAATGACCCAATATGTCAACTTTTGACCAAAAAATCAACTTTGGTCAAAAAGGTCAATCCCTGACCCAATAACTAACCAATAGACCCAATAGGTCAACTTTATCAAAAATAGTTAATTTTTCACATAATGACCAATTATTGACCCAATTACCAACCCATTGGCCCAATAGGTCAACTTTTGACCAAAAAGTAAACTTTAGTAAAAATATTCAATCCTTAAGACAATGACCAACCCATTAACACTATAGGTCAACTTTTGACCAAAAAGTCAATTTTGGTCAATATAGTTAATTTTTGACCTAATGACCACCCCATTTCCCCAATTGGTCAATTTTTTACCAAAAAGTTAACTTTGGTCAAAATGGTCAATTTCTGACCCAATGACCAACCCATTGACCCAATAGGTCAACTTTGACTAAAAAGTCAACTTTGGTCAAAATGGTCAATTTCAGACCCAATGACCACCCTGTTAACCTACTGGGTAAACTTTTAACCAAAATTTTAATTTTGGTCAAAAAGTCAATTTTTGACCTAATGACCATTTATTGACCAAATAAATAAATCTCTGACCATAAAGTTAACTTTGATCAAAATGGTTAATCCTTGACCCAATGATTAACCCATTGAATAATAGGTCAACGTTTAATTGGTCATTAGGTCCAAAATTGACTATTTTGATCGAAATTGAATTTTGGTCAAATGATAACCAATTGGATAAACGGGGTGATCATTGGGTCAGAAATTAACCATTTAGACCAAAGTTGACTTTGTGGTTAAATGTTGACATATTTGGACAATGAGTTGGGAATTGGGTCAAGAATTACCCATTTTGACCAAAGATGACTTTTTAGTCAAAAGCTGACCTATTGGGTCAATGGGTCAAAAATTAACTATTTTGACCAAAGTTGACTTTTCGGTCAAAAGTTGACCTATTGGGTCAATGGGTGGACATTAGGTCAAAAGTTGACTTATTTTATCATTGTGTTTGTCATTGGGTCAAGGATTTACCATTTTGACCAAAGGTGACTTTTTGGTCAGAGAATGACTTATTTTGTCAATAATTGGTCATTAATTCAAACATTGAATATTTTGACCAAAATTGACTTTTTGGTCAAACATTGACCTATTAAGCTAATTGGTTGGTCATTGTGTCAAGGATTGATCATTTTGACTAAAGTTATATTTTTGTTTAAAAGTTGACCTACTGGGTCAATTGGTTGGTCATTGGGTCAAGGATTGACCATTTTGACCAAATTTGACTACTGGGTCAATAATTGGTCATTAGGTCAAAAATTTACTATTTTAACCAAAATTGACTTTTTGGTCAAATGTTGACCTTTTGGGTCAATGGGTTGGTCATTGGGTCAAGGATTGACCATTTCGACCAAAGTTGTCTTTTTGGTCAAAAGTTGATCTATTTAGGTCAATCAGGCGGTCATTAGGTAAAAAATTTACAATTTTAAGCAAAATTGACTTTTTGGTCAAAAGTTGACCTATTTGGTAAATGGGTTGGTCATTGGGTCAAGGATTAACCATTTTGGCCAATATAGACTTTTTAGTCAAAAGTTGACAAATCGGGTCAATGGGTTGCTCATTGGATCAAGGATTGACCTTTTTCACCATAGTTAGTCATTGGGTCAAAGAAGGACCATTTTAACGAAAGTTGACTTTCTGGTCAAAAGTTGATCTATTGGATTAATGGGTGATCATTAGGTAAAAAATTGTCTTTTTTGACCAAAATTAACTTTTAGACAAAAGTTGACCTATTGGGTCAATGGGTTTGTCATTGGGTCAAGGATTAAACATTTTGACCAAAGTCGACTCTTTAGTCAGAGATTGACTTATTGGGTCAATAATTAGTCATTAGGTTAAGAATTGACTATTTTAACCAAAATTAAATTTTTATTCAAAAGTTAACCCAATGGTTCAACAGGTAGTCATTGTATCCGAAATTCACCGTTTTAACCAAAGTTGACATTTTGGTCAAAAGTTGACATATTTGGTTAATGAGTTGGTAAATGGGTTAAGAATTGACCATTTTGACCAAAGCTGACTTTTTTGTTAAAAGTTGACCTATTGGATTATTGGGTTGGTTGTTGGGTAAAAAATTTGACCCTTTTGACCAAAGTTTACTTTTTAATTAAAAGTTGACCTCTTGGTTCAATGGGTGGTAATTAGGTCAAAAATTGACTATTTTGACCAAAATAGACTTTTTAGTCCAAAGTTGACCAATTGGGTCAACAGATTTGACATTGAGTCAAGGATTGATCATTTTGACCAAAGTTTTTTTTTGGTCAGTGATTGACTTATTGGGTCAATAATTGGTCATTAATTCAAAAATTGACTATTTTGGCCAAAATTGACTATTTTGGCCAAAATTGATTTTTTTTTTCAAAAGTTGACCTATTAGGCCAATGAGTTGGTCATTAAGTTAAGGATTGATCATTTTAACCAAAGTTGACTTTCTGGTCAAAAGTTGACCCATTGGGTCAATGGGTTGGTCTTTAGTTCAAGGATTAACCTTTTTGACCAAAGTTGACTTTTAGACAGAGATTGGCTTACTTGGGCAATAATTGGTCATTAGGACAAAAATTGACTATTTTGACCAAAATTGAATTTTTGGTCAAAAGTTGACCTATTGGGTCAATGGGTTGGTCATTTGGTAAAGAATTGACCATTTTGACAAGAGTTAACCTTTTAGTCTAATGTTAACCTATTGGGTCAGTGGGTGGTCATTAGGTCAAAAATTGACTGTTTTGACCAAAGTTGACTTTTTGGTCAAAAGTAAACTTATTGCGTTAAAAGGATTGTCACTGGGTCAAGGAATAACTATTTTGAACAAAGTTGACTTTTCGGTTAGAGATTAACTTTTATGGGTCAATAATTGGACATTACTTCAATAATTGACTATTTTGACCAAAATTTACTTTTTGATCAAATGTTGTCCTATTAGGCCAATGGGTTGGTCATTGGGTCAAGGATTTATCATTTTGACGAAAGTTAACTTTTTGGTCAAAAGTTGACATATTGGGTCAATGGGTTGGTCATTGGTTCAAGAATTAACCATGTTGACTAAAGTTGACTTTTTGGTCAGAGATTAGCTTACTGGGGCAATAATTAGTCATTAGGTCAAAAATTGACTATTTTGACCAAAATTGACTTTTTTGTGAATAGTTGACCAATTGGGTCAATGGGTGGTTACTAGGTGAAAAATAAACTATTTTGACCAAAATTGACTTTTTGGTCAAAAGCTCAACTATTGGGACTATGGGTTTGTCATTGGGTTAAGGATTGACCATTTTGACCAAAGTTGATTTTTTTGTCAGTGATTGACTTATTAGTTCAATAATTGGTCATTAGGTAAAAAATTGACTACTTTGACCAAAATTGACTTTTTGATCAAAAGTTAACCCAATGGGTCAACGGGGTGGTCAATGGGTCCAAAATTGATCATTTTGACCAAAGTTGACTTTTTGGTCAAAAGTTGACCTATTTGGTCAATGAGTTGGTAATTTGGGTCAAGGATTAACCATTTTGACAAAAGTTGACTTTTTAACAGAGATTGGCTTACTTGGGAAATAATTGGTCATTAGGTCAAAAATTGACTATTTTGACTAAAATTGACTTTTTGGTCAAAAGTGGTCCTATTAGGACAATGGGTTGGTCATTAGGTCAGAGATTGATCATTTTGTCCAAAGTTAACTTTTTGGTCAAAAGTTGACCTATTGGGTCAATGGGTTGGTCATTGGGTCAATGATTAACCATTTCGACCAAAGTTGACTTTTGCGAACAGATCGACTTACTTCGGCAATCAATTGGTCACTAGGTCAAAATCGACTATTTCGTCTAAAATCGAATTTTTGGTCAAAAGTCAACTCTACTAGGTTAATGGGTTGGTCTTTGTGCAAAGAATCGACCATTTTGATCAAGAGTTGACTTTTTGGTCAAATGTCGACCTATCAAGTCAATTGGCAGTTATTCGGTCAAAAATTCACTATTTTGACAAAAAATTGACTTTTTTGTCAAAAGTGGACTTATTGGGTTAATGGGATTGTTACTAGGTCAAGTATTAACTATTTTGACCAAGGTTGACTTTTCAGTTAGAGATTAACTTTTTCGGGTCAATAATTGGTCATTAATTCAAAATTTGCCTATTTTGACCAAAATTGACTTTTTGGATCAAATGTCGACTTATTGGCTAATGAGTCGTCATTGGGTCAATGATTGATCATTTTGACAAAAAGTTAACTTTTCGGTTAAAAGTTGACATATTGGGTCGATCGGCCAGTCGCTGGTCAAGGATTAACCATTTTGATTAAAGTCGACATTTTGGTCGGAGATCGGCTTATCGCGGCAATAATCGGTCATTAGGTCAAAAATCGACTATTTTGACCAAAATCGACTTTTTGGTCAAAAGTCGAACTATCGGATCAATGAGTTTGTCATTGGATCAAGGAATGACCATTTTGACCAAAGTTGATTTTTTTGTTAGTGATTGACTTATTAGTTCAATAATTGGTCATTTGGTTAAAGTCAAAAATTGACTACTTTGACCAAAATTGACTTTTTGATCAAAAGTTAACCCAATGGGTTTAACGGGGTGGTCATTGGGTTAGAAATCGACAATTTTGACCAAAGTTGACTTTTTAGTCAAAAGTTGACATATTTGGTCAATGAGTTAGTAATTGGGTCAAAAATTGACCATTTTGATCTGAAGATGACTTTTTGGTCAAAATTTGATCTATTGGGTTAATGGGTAGGTCATCAGTCAAACATCACCATTTCGACCAAAGCTGACATTTTTAGTCAAAAGTCGACCTATTAGGTCAATGAGTGGTGATTAGGTCAAAAATTGACTATTTTGACCAAAAGAGACTTTTTGGTCAAAAGTTGACCAATTGGGTTAACGGGTTTTTCATTGGGTCAAGGATTGTCCATTTTGACCAAAGTTGAATTTTTAGTCAGAGATTGACTTATTGGGTCAATAATTGGTCATTAGGTCGAAAACTCACTACTTTGACCAAAATTGAATTTTTGACCAAAAGTTAACCCAGTGGGTCAACGGGGTTGTCATTATGTCAAAAATTGACCATATTGACCAAAGTTGGCTTTTTGGTCAAAAGTTGACCTTTTGGTCAATGAGTTGGTATTTTGGTCAAGAATTGACCACTTTGACCGAAGATGACTTATTGGTCATGGGTGGTCATTAAGTCAAAAATTGACTATTTAGTCAAAAGTTGACCTATTGGGTCAATGAGTTTGTCATTGGGTCTAGGATTGACCATTTTGACCAAATTTGACTGTGTGGTCATAAATTCATTTTTTGGTCAAAAGTTGACCTTTTATGCTAATGGGTTGGTCATTGGGTCAAGGATTGATCATTTTGACAAAAGTAGACTTTTTAGTCAAAAGTTGACCTATTGGTTCAATGGATTTATCATTTAGTCAAGGATTTACCATTTTCACCAAAGTTGACTATTTGGTCAGAGATTGGCTTACTAGGTCAATAATTATTCATTAGGACAAAAATTGACTATTTTGACTAAAATTGACTTTTTGGTCAAAATTTGAACTACTGGGTCAATTGGTGGTCTTTAAGTAGTTCAAATTATTTTGACCAAAAATTTGAACCATTGGGTCAACTGAGTGGTCATTGGGTCAAAATTTGATCATTTTGACAAAAGATGACTTTTTGGTCAAAAGTAGACATATTTAGACCAAAATTGAGTTTTTGGTCAAAAGTTAACCCATTGGGTCAACGGCGTGGTCATTGGGTCAGAAATTGACCATTTTGACCAAAATTGACTTTTTGGTCAAAAGTTGACCTATTTGGTCATCGAGTCGTGTAATCAGTCAAGAATCGACCATTTCGACAAAATATGACTTTTTGGTCAAAAGTTGATCTATCGGTCAATGAGTTGGTCATTGGGTTAAAAATTGACCATTTTGAATAAAGTTGACATTTTGGTCGAAGGTTGACCTATTTGGTCATCGAGTTGGTAATGGGTCAAGATTGACCATTTTAACTAAAGATGACTTTTTGGTCAAAAGTTGATCTATTGCGTCAATGGGTTTGTCATTGGGTCAAATATTGTCTATTTTGACGAAAGTTGACTTTTTATTCAAAAGTTAATCTATCGGGTCAATGGGAGGTCATTCAGTCAAAGATTGATTATTTTGACCAAATTGGCTTTTTGGTCAAAAATTGACCCATTGAGTGAATGTGTTTTTCATTGGGCCAAGGATTGACCATTTTGACCAAAGTTAACTTTTTGGTCAAAGATTGACTTATTAGGTGAATAATTGGTCATTAATCAAAAATTGACTATTTTGGCTAAAATTGACTTTTTGGTCAAAAGTTGACCTATTAGGCCACTGGGTTGGTCATTAGGTCAAGGATTGATCTAAGGATTGATCATTTCGACTAAAGTTGACTTTTTGGTCAAAAATTGACCTATTGGGTCAATGGGTTGGTCATTGGGTCAAGGATTAACCATTTTGACCATAGTTGACTTTTGGACAGAGATTGGCTTACTTGGGCAATAATTGGTCATTAGAACAAAAATTGACTATTTTGACCAAAATTGAATTTTTAGTCAAAAGTTGATCTACTGGATCAATGGGTTGGTCATTGGGTAAAGAATTGACCATTTTGACATGAGTTGACTTTTTTGTCAAATCACCTATTGGGTCTGTAGGTGGTCATTCGATCAAAAATTGACTATTTTGACAAAAATTGACTTTTTGGTCAAAAGTGGACTTATTGCGTTAATGGGATTGTCACTGAGTCAAAGATTAACTATTTTGACCAAAGTTGACTTTTCGGTTAGAGATTAACTTTTATGGGTCAATAATTGGACATTAATTCCAAAATTGACTATTTTGACCAAAATTGATTTTTTTTATCAACTGTTGTCCTATTAGGCCATTGGTTTGGTCATTGGGTCAAGGATTGATCATTTTGACGAAAGTTAACTTTTTGGTCAAAAGTTGACATATTGGGTCAATGGGTTGGTCCTTGGGTCCAGAATTAACCTTTTTGATTAAAGTTGACTTTTTGGTCAGAGATTGGCTTACTGGGCAATAATTGGTCATTAGGTCAAAAATTGACTATTTTGACCAAAATTGACTTTTTGGTCAAAAGTTGACCTATTGGGTCAATGGGTGGTCATCAGGTAAAAAATAAACTATTTTGACCAAAATTGACTTTTTGGTCAAAAGTTGAACTATTTGGTCAATGGGCTTGTATTTGGGTCAAGGATTGACCATTTTGACCAAAGTAGATTTTTTGTCAGTGATTGACTTATTAGTTCAATATTTAGTCATTAAGTAAAAAATTGACTACTTTAAACAAAATCGACTTTTTGATCAAAAGATAACCAAATGGGTCAACGGGGTGGTCATTGGGTCAGAAATTGACCATTTTGACCAAAGTTGACTTTTTGGTCAAAAGTTGACCTATTTGGTCAATGAGTTGGTAATTGGGTCAAAAATTGACAATTTTGACAGAAGATGTCCTTTTGATCAAAATTTGATCTATTAAGTTATTGGGTAGGTCATTGGGTCAAAACTTGACCATTTTGACGAAAATTGACATTTTTGTCAAAAGTTGACCTATTGGGTCCATGAGTGGTGATTAGGTCAAAAATTAACTATTTTAACCAAAATAGAATTTTTGGTCAAAAGTTCACCTATTGGGTCAACGGGTTTTTTCATTAGGTCAAGGATTGTCCATTTTGATCAAAGTTGACTTTTTGGACAGAGATTGACTTATTGGGTCAATAATTGCTCATTAGGTCAAAAACTGACTATTTTGACCAAAATTGAATTTTCTACCAAAAGTTAACCCATTGGGTCAACGAAGTGGTCATTGGGTCAAAAATTGACCATTTGACCAAAGTTGGCTTTTTGGTCAAAAGTTGACCTATTTGGTCAATGAGTTGATATTTTGGTCAAGAATTGACCACTTCGACCAAAGATGACTTTTTGGTCAGAAGTTGAACTATTGGGTCAATGGGTTAGTCATTGGGTTAGACGTTGACCATTTTGACGAAAGTTAACTTTTTGGTCAAAAGTCCATTAAGTCAAAATTTGACTATTTGGTCAAAAGTTGACCTATTGGGTTAATGAGTTTGTCATTGGGCCTAGGATTGACCTTTTTGACCAAAGTTGACTGTGTGGTCATAGATTCATTTTTTGGTCAAAAGTTGATCTATTATGATAATGGGTTGGTCATTGGGTCAATGATTGATTATTTTTACAAAAGTAGACTTTTTAGTCAAAAGTTGACATATTGGTTCGATGGATTTATCATTTGGTCAAGGATTTACCAATTTCACCAAAGTTGACTATTTGGTCAGAGATTGGCTTACTAGGTCAATAATTGGTCATTAGGACAAAAATTAACTATTTTGACCAAAATTAACTTTTTTGTCAAATGTTGAACTAATGGGTCATTTGGTGGTCTTTAAATCAAAAATAAATTATTTTGACCAAAATTGACTTTTAGGTCAAAAGTTGACCAATTGGGTCCATGGGTTTATCATTGGGTCAAAGATTGACCATTTTGACCAAAGTTGACTTTTTGGCCAGAGATTGACATATTGGGTCAATAATTGGTCTTTAGGTTAAAATTTGACTATTTTGACCAAAATTGAATTTTTGTTCATAAGTTAACCCATTGGGTCAACGGAGTGGTCATTGGGTCAAAATTTGACCATTTTGACAAAAGATGACTTTTTGGTCAAAAGTGGACCTATTTAGACCAAAAATGATTTTTTGGTCAAAAGTTAACCTAGTGGGTCAACGGCGTGGTCATTGGGTCAGAAATTGAGCAATCTGACCAAAATTGACTTTTTGGTCAAAAGTTGAACTATTTAGTCATTGAGTTGGTAATTGGGTCAAGAATTGACCATTTGGACAAAATATGACTTTTTTGGTCAAAAGCTGACCTATTGGGTCAATGAATTGTTCATTGGGTTAAAAATTGACCATTTTGACCAAAGTTAACTTTTTGGTCAGAAGTTGACCTATTTGGTCATTGAGTTGGTAATTGGGTCAAGATTGACCATTTTGACCAAAGATGACTTTTTGTCAAAAGTTGATCTATTGGGTCAATGGGTTGGTCATTGGGTCAAATATTGTCCATTTTAACCAAAGTTGACTTTTTATTCGAAAGTTAACTTATTGGGTCAATGGGAGGTCATTCAGTCAAAGATTGATTATTTTGACCAAATTGACTTTTTGGTCAAATGTGGACCCATTGGGTCAATGTGTTTGTCATTGGGCAAAGGATTAACCATTTTGACCAAAGTTGACTTTTTTGGTCAGAGATTGACTTATTAGGTGAATAATTGGTCATTAATTCAAAAATTGACTTTTTGGTCAAAAGTTAACCTATTAGGCTAATGGGTTGGTCATTAGGTCAAGGATTGATCATTTTTACCAAAGTTGACATTTTTGTCAAAAGTTTACCTATTAGATCAATGGGTTGGTCATTGTGTCAAGGATTAACCATTTTGACCAAAGTTGACTTTTGGACAGAGATTGGTTTACTTGGGCAATAATTGGTCATTAGGTCAAAAATTGACTATTTTGACCAAAATTGAATTTTTTGTCAAAAGTTGACCTTCTGGGTTAATGGGTTGGACATTGGGTAAAGAGTTCACCATTTTGACAAGAGTTGACTTTTTGGTCAAATGTTGACCTATTGGGTGAGTGGGTGGTCTTTAGGTCAAAAATTAATTAATTTGACCAAAATTTACTTTTTGGTCAAAAGTAGACTTATTGCATTAATGAGATTGTCAATGGGTCAAGGATTAACTATTTTGACCAAAGTTGACTTTTCGATTAGAGATTAACTTTTTTGGGTCAATAATTGGTAATTAATTCAAAAATTGACTATTTCGACCAAAATTGACTTTTTTAAATCAAATGTTTTTCTATTAGGCCAATGGGTTGGTCATTGGGTCAAGGATTGATCTTTTGGATGAAAGTGAACTTTTTGGTCAAACGTTGACATATTGGGTTAATGGGTTGGTCATTGGGTCAAGAATTAACCATTTTGACTGAAGTTGACTTTTTTGTCAGAGATTGGCTTACTGCTGCAATAATTGGTCATTATGTCAAAAATTAACTATTTTGACCAAAATTATCTTTTTGGTCAAAAGTTGACCTATTGGGTCAATGGGTGGTCACTAGGTAAAAAATAAACTATTTTGACGAAAATTGACTTTATGGTCAAAATGTGAACTATTGGGTCATTGGGTTTGTCATTAGGGTTAAGAATTGACCATTTTGACCAAAGTTGATTTTTTTGTCAGTGATTGACTTATTAGTGAAATAATTGGTCATTAGGTCAAAAATTGACTACTTTGTCCAAAATTGTCTTTTTGATCAAAAGTTAACCCAATGGGTCAACGGGGTGGTCATTGGGTCAGAAATCGACCATTTTGACCAAAGTTGACTTTTTGGTCAAAAGTTAACCTATTTGGTCAATGAGTTGGTAATTGGGTCAAAAGTTTACCATTTTGACCGAAGATGTCATTTTGGTCAAAATTTGATCTATTAAGTGGTGATTAGGTCAAAAATTGACTATTTTGACTAAAATAAACTTTTTGGTCAAAAGTGGACTTATTGGGTCAACGGGTTTTTGATTGAGTCAAGGATTGTCCATTTTAACAAAAGTTGACTTTTTGGTTAGAGATTGACTTATTCGGTCAATAATTGTTCATTAGGTCAAAAACTGATTATTTTGACCAAAAGTTATCCCATAGGGTGAACGGGGAGGTCATTGGGTCAGAAATTGACCATTTTGACCAAAGTTGGCTTTTTGGTTAAAAGTTGACCTATTTGGTCAATGAGTTGGTATTTTGGTCAAGAATTAACCACTTTGAACAAAGATGACTTTTTGGTTAGAATTTGACCTATTGGGTCAATGTGTTAGTCATTGGGTCAACCGGTTACCATTTTGATGAAAGTTAACTTTTTGGTCAAAAGTCGACCTATTGGGTCAATGGGTGGTCATTAAGTCAAAAATTGACTATTTTGTCAAAAGTTGACCTATTGGGTCAATGAGTTTGTCTTTGGGTCTAGGATTGACCATTTTGACCAAAGTTGATTATGTGGTCATAGATTCATTTTTTGGTCAAAAGTTGACCTATTATGCTAATGGGTTGGTCATTGGGTCAAGGATTGATCATTTTGACAAAAGTAGACTTTTTAGTCAAAAGTTGACTTATTGGTTCAATGGATTTATCATTTTGTCAAGGATTTACCATTTTCACCAAAGTTGACTATTTGGTCAAAGATTGGCTTACTAGGTCAATAATTGGTCATCAGGACAAAAATTATCTATTTTGTCCAAAATTGACTTTTTGGTCAAAAGTTAAACTATTGGGTCAATTAGTGGTCTTTAAGTCAAAAATAAACTATTTTGACCAGAATTGACTTTTTGGTCAAAAGTTGACCAATTGGGTCCATGGGTTTGTCATTGGTTCAATGATTGACCATTTTGACTAAAGTTGACGTTTTGGCCAGAGATTGACATATTTGGTCAATAATTGGTCATTAGGTTAAAAATTGACTATTTTGACCAAAATTGAATTTTTATTCATAAGTTAACCCATTGGATGAACGGGGTGGTCATTGGGTCAAAATTGGACCATTTTGACAAAAGATGACTTTTTGGTCAAAAGTAGACCTATTTAAACCAAAATTGATTTTTTAGGTCAAAAGTTAACCCATTGGGTAAACAACGTGGTCATTGGGTCGAAAATTGACCATTTTGATTAAAATTGACTTTTTGGTCAAAAGTTGAGTTATTTGGTCATTGAGTTGGTAATTGGGTCAAGAATTAACCATTAGGACAAAATATGACTTTTTCATCAAAAGTTGACCTACTGGGTCAACGAGTTGGTCATTGGGTTAAAAGTTGACCATTTTGACTAAAGTTAACTTTTTGGCCAAAAGTTGACCTATTTGGTCATCGAGTTGGTAATTGGGTCAAGATTGACCATTTTGGCCAAAAATGACTTTTTGGTTAAAATTTGATCTATTGGGTCAATGGGTTGATCATTTGGTCAAATATTATCCATTTTGACCAAAGTTGACTTTTTATTCAAAAGTTAACCTATCGGGTCAATGGAGCTCATTCAGTCAAAGAATGATTATTTTGACCAAATTGGCTTTTTGGTCAAAAGTTGACCCATTAGGTGAATGTGTTTGTCATTGAGCCAAGGATTGACCATTTTGACCAATGTTGACTTTTTGGTCAAAGATTGACATATTAGGTGAATAATTGGTCATTAGTTCAAAAATTGATTTGACCAAAATTGACTTTTTGGACAAACTTTGACCTGTTAGGCCAATGGGTTGGTCATTGGGTCAAGGATTGATCATTTTGACCAAAGTTAACTTTTTGATCAAAAGTTGATCTATTTGGCCAATGAGTTGGTAATTGAGCCAAGAATTGACCATTTGACCAAAGATGACTTTTATGGTCAAAAGTTGACTTGTTGGGTCAATGGGTTAGTCATTGGGTCAAAAATTGAACATTTTGTCTAAAGTTGACTTTGGGGTCATAAGTTGACCTATTGGGTCAGTAGGTGGTCATTAGGTCAAAAATTGATTATTTTGACCAAAATTGACTTTTTGGTCCAATGTTGACTTTTGGGTCAATGAGTTTGTCATGGGTCAAGGATTGACCATTTTGACTAAAGTTGACTTTTTGGCCAGAGATTGACTTATTGGGTCAATAATTAGGCATTAATTCAAAAATTGACTATTTTGACTCAAATTGACATTTTGGTCAAAAGTTGACCTATTAGGCCAATGGGTTGGTCATTGGGTCAAAGATTGATCATTTTGCCCAAAGTTAACTTTTTGGTCAAAGTTGACCGATTGGGTTAAAGGGTTGGACATTGGGTCAAGTATTAACCATTTTGACAAAAATTGACTTTTTGGTTAGAGATTGAAGTGTTGGGTCAACAATTGGTCATTAGGTCAAAAATTGGCTATTTTGACCAAAATTAAATTTTTGGTCAAAAGTTAACCCAACGGGTCAATATGGTGGTCATTGGGTCAGAAATTAACCATTTTGACCAAAGTTAACTTTTTGGTCAAAAGTTGACCGATTGGGTTAATGGGTTAGTCATTGGGTCAAGGAATAACCATTTTGACCAAACATGACTTTGTCGTCAAAAGTTGATCTCTTGGGTCAACGAGTTGGTCATTGGGTAAAAAATAGGCCATTTTGACCAAAGTTGACATTTTGGACAAAAGTTGACGTATTGTGTCAATGGGTGGTCATTAGGTCAAAAATTGACTATGTTGACCAAAATTGACTTGTTGGTCAAAAGTTGGCCTATTAGGTTTGTCATTGGTTCAAGGATTGGCTATTTTGACTAAAGTTGATTTTTTGGTCAAAGATTGACTTATTCGGTGAATAATTGGTCATTAGGTCAAAATTTAACTATTTTGACCAAAATAGATTTTTTGGTCAAATGTCAACCCATTGGGTGAACGGGGTGGTCATCGAGTCAGAAATTGACCATTTTGACCAAAGTTGACTTTTTAGTCAAAAGTTGACATATTTGCTCAATGGATTGGTAATTAGGTCAAATATTAACCATTTTAACCAAAGTGGACTTTTTGGTCAAAAGTTGACCTATTTGGTCAATGGGTGATCAATGGGTTTGTCATTGGGTCAAGGATTGATCATTTTGACCGATGTTAACCTATTTTTATCAAAAGTTGACCTAGTGGGTCAATGGGTTGGTCATTGGGTCAAGGATTGACCATTTTGACTAAAGTTGGCTTTTTGGTCAGAGATTAACTTACTGTGGCAATAATTAGTTAATAGGTCAAAATTTGACTATTTTGACCAAAATAACTTTTTGGTCAAAAGTTGACCTATTGATGACTTTTTGGTCAAAATTATTTACCGAAGATGACTTTTGGGTCAAAATTTGATCTATTAAGTCAATGGGTAGGTCATTGGGTTAAAAATTGACCATTTTGACTAATGTAGACTTTTTGGTCAAAAGTTGACCTATTAGGTCAATGAGTGGTGATTAGGTCAAAAATTGACTATTTTGACTAAAATATACTTTTTGGTCAAATGTTGTCCTATTGGGTCAACAGGTTGACTTATCGGGTGAATAAATTGTCATTAATTCAAAAATTGACTATTTTGACCAAAATTGACTTTTTGGACAAAAGTCGACCTATTAGGCCAATGGGCCGGTCATTGGGTCAAGGATCGATCATTTTGACTAAAGTTAACTTTTTGATCAAAAGTTGACTTATTTAGTCAATGAGTTGGTAATTGAGTTAAGAATTGACCATTTTGACTAAAGATGACTTTTTTGGTCAAAAGTTGACTTGTTGGGTCAATGGGTTAGTCATTGGGTCAAAAATTGACCATTTTGAACAAAGTTGACTTTTGGATCATAAGTTGACCTATTTGGTTAGTGGGTGGTCATTAGGTCAAAAATTGACTATTTTGATCAAAATTGACTTTTTGGTCCAAGGTTGACCTATTGGTCAATAGGTTTTTCACAAGTTAAGGATTGACCATTTTGAACAAAGTTGACATTTTGGTCAGAGATTGACTTATTAGGTAAATAATTGGTCGTTAATTCAAAAAATTGACTATTTTGTCCAAAATTGACTTTTTGGTCAAAAGTTGACCTATTTGGCAAATGGTTTGGTAATTGGGTCAAGGATAGATCATTTTGACCAAAGTGGTTTTTTTGGTCAAAAGTTGTCCCATTGGGTTAATGGGTTGGTCATTGGGTCAAGGATTAACCATTTTGACCAAAGTTGACTTTTTGGACAGAGATTGGCTTACTTGGGCAATAATAGGTCATAAGGTCAAAAATTGACTATTTAGTCAAAAATTGACTTTTTGGTTAAAAGTTGACCTATTGGGTCAATGGGCTGGTCATTGCCAAAAGAATTGACCATTTTGACAAAAGTTGACTTTTTTGTCAAAAGTTGACATATTGGGTCAATGGGTGGTCATTAGGTCAAAAACTAACTATTTTGACCAAAATTGTCATTTTGGTCAAAAGTGGACTTATTGCGTTAATGGAATTGTCACTGGGTCAAGGATTAACTATTTTGACCAAAGTTGACTTTTTTGTTTGAGATTAACTTTTTGGGTCAATAAATGGTAGTTAATTCAAAAATTGACTATTTTGACGAAAATAGAGTTTTTGATCAAAAGTTGTCCTATTACGCCAATGGGTTGGTCATTAGGTCAAGGATTGATAATTTTGATGAAAGTTAACTTTTTGGTCAAAAGTTGACATATTGGGACAATGGGTTGGTGATTGGGTCAAGAATTAACAATTTTTACCAAAGTTGACTTTTTGGTTAGAGATTGGCTTACTGGGGAAATTGGTCATTAGGTAAAAAATTGACTATTTTGACCAAAATTGACTTTTTTCTCAAAAGTTGACCTATTGGGTCAATGGGTGGTCATTAGGTCAAAAATAAACTATTATGACCAAAATTGACTTTTTTGGTCAAAAGCTGAACTATTGGGTCAATGAGTTTGGCATTGGGTCAATGGGTTTGCCATTGGGTCAAGGATTGACCTTTTTGACCAAAGTTGACTTTTTTTGTCATAGATTGACTTATTAGGTCAATAATTGGTCATTAGGTCAAAAATTGACTACTTTGACCAAAATTGACATTTTGATCAAAAGTTTACTCAATGGGTCAACGGGGTGGTCATTGGGTCAGAAATTGACCATTTTGATCAAAGTTGAGTTTTTGGGCAAAAGTTGACCTATTTGGTCAATGAGTTGGTAATTGGGTCAAAAATTGACCATTTTGACAGAAGATGACTTTTTGGTCAAAATTTGATCTATTAAGTCAATGAGAAGGTCATTGGGTTAAAAATTGACCATTTTGACCAATGTTGACTTTTTGGTCAAAAGTTGACTTTTTGGGTCAATGAGTGGTGATTAGGTCAAAAATTGATTATTTTGACTAAAATATACTTTTTGGTCAAAAGTTGTCCTATTGGGTCAATAGGTTTTTCAATGGGTCACGGATTGACCATTTTGACTAAAGTTGACTTTTTGGTGAAAGATTGACTTATTGGGTCAATAATTGGTCATTAGGTCAAAAACTGATTATTTTGACCAAATTAAAATTTTGACCAAAAGTTAACCTGTTGGGTCAACAAGGTGGTCATTGGGTCAGAGCTTGACCATTTTGACCAAAGTTGACTTTTTGGCCAAAAGTTGACTTATTTGGTCAATGAGTTGGTATTTTGGTTAAGAATTGACCATTTTGACTAAAGATGACTTTTTAATCAGATGTTAACCTATTGGGTCATTGGTTTGGTCATTGGGTCAAACATTGACCATTTTAAATAAAGTTGACTTTTTGGTCATAAGTTGACCTATTGGGTCAATGGTGTGAAAAAAATTGACAGTTTTATCAAAAGTTGACCTATTGGGTTAATGCGTTTGTCATTAGGTCTAGGATTGATCATTTTGACCAAAGTTGACTGTGTGGTCATAGATTTATTTTTTGGTCAAAAGTTGACCTATTATGCTAATGTGTTGGTCAATGTGTGAAGGATTGATCATTTTGGCCAAAGTTGATTTTTTTGGTCAAAAGTTGACCTATTGGGTCAATGAATTTATCATTTGGTAAAGGATTGACCATTATCTTCAAAGTTGACTATTTGGTCAGAGATTTGCTTACTGGGTCAAAAATTGTTTTTTAGGAAAAAAATTGACTATTTTAACAAAAATTGACTTTTTGGTTAAAAGTTGAACTATTGGGTCAATTGGTGGTCTTTAAGTCAAAAATTGACTATTTTGGCCAAAATTGACTTTTTGGTTAAAAGTTGATCTTTTAGGTCAATGGGTTTGTCATTGGGTCAAAGATTGACCATTTTGAACAAAGTTAACTTTTTAGCCAGAGATTGACATATCGGGTCAATAATTGGTCATTTGGTTAAAATTTGTCTATTTTGACCAAAATTGAATTTTTGGTCATAAGTTAACCCATTGGGTCAACAGGGTGGTCATTGGGTCAAAATTTGACCATTTTGACCAAAGATGCTTTTTGGTAGACCAATTTAGACAAAATTAATTTTTTGGTCAAAAGTTAACCCATTGGGACAACGGGGTGGTCATTGGGTCAGAAATTGACCATTTTGACCCAAATTGACTTTTTTGTCAAAAGTTATCCTATTTGTTCTTTGAGTTAGTAATTGGGTCAAGAATTGATCATTTGGACCAAAGATAACTTTTTAGTCAAAAGTTGACCTATTGGGTTAATGGGTTAGTCATTGGGTTAAAAATTAACCAATTTGACCAAAGTTGACTTTTTGGTCAAAAGTTGACCTATTTGGTCAATGAGTTGGTAATTGGTCGAGATTGACCATTTTGACCAATGATGACTTTTTGGTCAAAAGTTGATCTATTGGGTCAATGGGTTGGTCATTGGGTCAAATATTATCCATTTTGAATAAAGTTGTCTTTTTATTCAAAAGTTAATCTATCGGATCAATGGGAGGCCATTTAGTCAAAAATTGATTATTTTGACCAAAATAGGGTTTTTGGTCACAATTTGACCTATTGGGTCATGGGCTAAGGATTAACCATTTTGATCGAAGTTGACTTTTCGGTCAGAGATTGACTTATTGGGTGAATAAATTGTCATTAATTCAAAAATTGACTATTTTGACCAAAATTGACTTTTTGGACAAAAGTTGACCTATTAGGCCAATGGGTTGGTCATTGGGTCAAGGATTAATCATTTTGACCAAAGTTAACTTTTTGATCAAAAGTTGACCTATTTGGTCAATGAGCTGGTAATTGAGTCAAGAATTGACCATTTTGACCAAAGATGACTTTTTTAGTCAAAAGTGGACTTGTTGGGTCAATGGGTTAGTCATTGGGTCAAAAATTGTCCATTTTGACCAAAGTTGACTTTTTGGTCATAAGTTGAGCTATTTGGTCAGTGGGTGGTCATTAGGTCAAAAATTGACTATATTGACTAAAATTGACTTTTTGGTCCAATTTTGAATTATTGGTCAATAGGTTTTTCATGGGAATAGGATTGACCAAGTTGACCATTTGGTCAGAGATTGACATGTTGGGTCAATAATTGAGCTTTAATTCCAAAATTGACAATTTTGCCCAAAATTGAAATTTTGGTCAAAAGTTGATCTATTAGGTCAATGGGTTCGTCATTGGGTCAAGGATTGATCATGTTGACCAAAGTTAACTTTTTTATCAAAAGTTAACCTATTGGGTCAAAGGGTTGGACATTGGGTCAAGTATAGACCATTTTGACCAAAATTGACTTTTTGGTCAAAGATTGAATTATTGGGTCAATAATTGGTCTTTAGGTCAAAAATCAACTATTTTGACCAAAATTGACTTTTTGGTCAAAAGTTAACTCATCGAGTCAACAGAGTGGTCATTGGGTCAGAAATTGACCATTTTGGCAAAAGTTGACTTTTTGGTCAAAAGTTGACCGATTGGGTCAATGGGTTAGTCATTGGGTCAAGGATTGACCATTTTGACCAAAGTTGACCTTTGGCAAGAGATTGACTTATTGGATCAATAAGAAGTCATTATGTCAAAAATTGACTATTTTGACCAAAATTTACTTTTTGGTCAAAAGTTGACCTATTAGGTCAATTAGTTGGTCATTGTGCCAAGAATTGACCATTTTGTCCAAAGTTTGCTTTTTGGTCAAAAGTTGACCGATTAGGTCAATAGGTTCGTCATTGAGTTAACGATTGATCATTTTCACCAAAGTTGACTTTTTGTTAGAGATTGACTTATTTGGTCAATAGTAGGTCATTAGGTCAAATATTGACTATTTTGACCAACGTTTTATTTTTGGTCAAAAGTTGACCTATTAGGTCAATGGGGTGGTTTTTGGGTCAGAAATTGACCATTTTGACCAAAGTTAACTTTTTGGTCAAAAGTTGACCTATTGGGTCAATGGGTTTGTCATTGAGTCGAGGAGTGATCATTTTGACCAAAGTTAACTTTTTGGTCAGAGATTGACTTATTGGGTCAATAATTAGTCATTAATTCAAAAATTAACTATTTTGACCAATATTTACTTTTTGGTCAAAAGTTGACCTATTAGGCCAAAGGGATGGTCATTGGGTCAAGGATTAATCATTTTGAACTTTTTGGTCAGAAAGTTGATATATTAGGTCAATGGGTTGGTCATTTGGTCAAGAATTAACCATTTTGACTAAAGTTGACTTTTTCGTCAGAGATTGCTTACTTGGGCAATAATTGGTCATTAGGTCAAAAATTGACTATTTTGACCAAAATTGACTTTTTGGTCGAAAGTCGACTTATTCAGTCAATGGGTGGTCACTAGGTCAAAATAAACTATTTCGACCAAAATTAATTTTTCGTCAAAGGTCGAACTATCGGGTCAAAGGGTTCATCATCGGTCAAGGATCGACTATTTTCGACCAAGCTGCCGATTTTTTGTCAATGATTGACTTATTAGTTCAATAATTGGTCTTTAGGTTAAAAATTGACTACTTTGACAAAAATTGACTTTTTGATCAAAAGTTAACCCAATGGGTCAACGGGGTGGTCATTGGGTCATAAATCGACCATTTTGACCAAAGTTGCCTTTTTGGTCAAAAAGTTGACCTATTTGGTCAATGAGTTGGTAATTGGGTAAAAAATTGATCATTTTGACCGAAGATGACTTTTTGGTCAAAATTTGATCAATTAATTTAATGGGTAGGTCATTGGGTCAAAACTTGACCATTTTGACCAAAGTTGACATTTTGGTCAAAAGTTGACTTATTGGGTCAATGAGTGGTGATTAGGTCAAAAATTGATTCTTTTGACCAAAATAGACTTTTTGGTCAAAAGTTGACTTATTGGGTCAACAGGATTTTTATTGGGTCAAGGATCAGCTCCATTTCGACCAAAGTCAACTTTTGGTCGCAGATCGATCTATCGGGTCAATAATTGGTCATTAGGTCAAAAACTGACAATTTTGACCAAAATTGAATTTTTTTCCAAAAGTTAACCCATTGGGTGAACGGGGTAGTCATTGGGTCAGAAATCGACCATATCGACCAAAGTCAGCTTTTTGGTCAAAAGTTGACCTATTCGTCAATGAGCTCGATTTTGATCAAGAATCGACCACTTTGACTGAAGATGACTTTTTGGTCAGAAGTTGACCTATTGGGTCAATGGGTTGATCATTGGGTCAAACGTTAACTATTTTGACGAAAGTTAACTTTTTGGTCAAAAGTCGACAAATTGGGTCAATGGGTGGTCATTAAGATAAAAATTGACTCTTTGGTCAAAAGTTGACCTATTGGGTCAATGAGTCTGTCATTAGGTCTAGGATTGACCATTTTGACCAAAGTTGACTGTGTGGTCATAGATTCATTTTTTTGGTCAAAACTTGACCTATTATGCTAATGGGTTGGTCATTGGGTCAAGGATTGATCATTTTGACAGAAGTAGACTTTTTAGTCAAAATTTCACCTATTGGTTCAATGGATTTATCATTTGGTCAAGGATTTACCATTTTCACTAAATTTGACTATTTAGTCAGAGATTAACTTACTAGGTCAATAATTGGTCATTAGGACAAAAATTTACTATTTTGACCAAAATTGACTTTTTGCTCAAAAGTTGAACTATTGGGTCAATTGGTGCTCTTTAAGTAAAAAAAAACTATTTTGACAAAAATTGACTTTTTGGTCAAAAGTTGACCAATTGGGACCATGAGTTTGTCATTGGGTCAAAGATTGACCATTTTGACCAAAGTTGACGTATTGGCCAAAGATTGACATATTGGGTCAATAATTGGTCATTAGGTTAAAATTTGACTATTTTGACCAAAATTGAATTTTTGTTCATAAGTTAACCAATTGGGTCAATGGGGTGGTCATTGGATCAAAATTTGACCATTTTAACAAAAGATGACTTTTTGGTCAAAATTAGACCTATTTAGACCAAAATTACTTTTTTGGTCAAACGTTAACCCTTTGGATCAGCGGCATGGTCATTGGGTCGGAAATTGACCATTTTGACCAAAATTGACTTTTTGGTCAAAAGTTGACCTATTTTGTCATTGAGTTGGTAATTGGGTCAAGAATTGACCATTTGGACAAAATATGACTTTTTCGTCAAAAGTTGACCTATTGGGTCAATGAGTTGGTCATTGGGTTAAAAGTTGACCATTTTGACCAAAGTGGACTTTTAGGTCAAAAGTTGACCTATTTGGTTATTGAGTTAGTAATTGGGTCAAGATCGTTCATTTTGACCAAAGATGACTTTTTGGTCAAAAGTTGATCTATTGGGTCAATGGGTTGGTCATTGGGTCAAATATTGTCCATTTTAACTAAAGTTCACTTTTTATTCAAAAGTTAACCTGTCAGGTAAATGGGAGGTCATTCAGTCAAAGATTTATTATTTTGACCAAATTGGCTTTTTGGTCAAAAGTTGACCCATTAGGTCAATGTGTTTGTTATTGGGCCAAGGATTGGCTATTTTGACCAAAGTTGACTTTTTGGTCAGAGATTGAGTTATTAGGTGAATAATTTCTCAATAATTCAAAAATTGATAATTTTGACCAAAATTAACTTTTTGGACAAAAGTTGACCTATTAAGCCAATGGGTTGGTCATTGGGTCAAGGATTGATCATTTTGACAAACGTTAACTTTTTGATCAAAAGCTGACCTTTTTGGTCAATGAGTTGGCAATTGAGTCAAGAATTGACCATTTGACCAAAGATGGCTTTTTTGGTCAAAAGTTGACTTGTTGAGTCAATGGGTTATTCATTGGGTCAAAAATTGACCATTTTGTCCAAAGTTGACTTTTGGGTCATAAGTTGACTTATTGGGTCAGTGTGTGGTCATTAGGTCAAAAATTGACTATTTTGACCAAAATTGATATTTTGGTCCAATGTTGACCTATTGGGTCAGTGGGTTTGTCATGGGTCAAGGATTAACCATTTTGACCAAACTGGACTTTTTGGTCAGAGATTAACTTATTGGGTCAATAATTGGGCATTAATTCAAAAATTGACTATTTTGATCAAAATTGACATTTTGGTCAAAAGTTGACCTATTAGACCAATGGGTTGGTCATTGGGCCAAGGATTGATCATTTTACCCAAAGTTAACTTTTTGGTCAAAAGTTGACCTATTGGGTCAAAGGGTTGGACATTGGGTCAAGTATTGACCATTTTGACCAAAATTGACTTTTTGGTCAGAGATTGAATTATTGGGTCAATAATTAGTCATTAGGTAAAAAATTGGCTATTTTGACCAAAATTGATTTTTTGGTCAAAAGTTAACCCAACGGGTCAATAAGGTGGTCATTGGGTCAGAAATTAATCATTTTGACCAAAGTTGACTTTTTGGTCAAAAGTTGACCAATTGGGTTAATGGGTTAGTCATTGGATCAAGGAATAATCATTTTGACCAAACATGACTTTTTGGTCAAAAGTTGATATGTTGGGGTCATTAAGTTAGTCATTGGGTAAAAATAGGCCATTTTGACCAAAGTTGACATTTTGGACAAAAGTTGTCCTATTGTGTCAATGGGTGGTCATTACTGTCAAAAATTGACTATTTTGACCAAAATTGACTTTTTGGTCAAAAGTTGGCCTATTGGGTAATTGGGTTTATCATTGGGTCAAGGATTAGCCATTTTGACCAAAGTTGACTTTTTGGTCAAAGATTGACTTATTGGGTCAATAATTGGTCATTAGGTCAAAATTTAACTATTTTAACCAAAATAGATTTTTTGGTCAAATGTTAACCCATTGGGTGAACGGTGGTCATCGGGTCAGAAATTGACCATTTTGACCAAAGTTGACTTTTTAGTCAAAAGTTGACATATTTGGTCAATGGGTTGCTCATTAGGTCAAATATTGACCATTTTGACCAAAGTGGACTTTTTGGTCAAAAGTTGACCTATTTGGTCAATGGGTGGTCATTGGATCAATGTGTTTGTCATTGGGTCAAGGTTGACCATTTTGACCAAAGATGCCTTTTTGGTCAGAGATTGATTTATTGGGTCAATAAGTGGTCATTAATTCGAAATCGATTATTTTGACCAAAATCGACTTTTTGGTCAAAAGTTGACCTATTAGGCCAATGGGTTGGTCATTGGGTCAAGGATTTATCATTTTGACCGAAGTTAACTTTTTTATCAAAAGTTGACCTATTGGTCAATGGGTTGGTCATTGGGTCAAGGATTGACCATTTCGACTAAAGTTGACTTTTTAGTCAGAGATTAACTTACTGTAGCAATAATTGGTCATTTATTCAAAAATTGATTAATTTGACCAAAATTGACTTTTTGTTTAAAAGTTGACCTATTAGGCCAATGGGTTGGTCATTGGGTGAAGGACTGATCATTTTGACCAGAGTTAACTTTTTGGTCAAAAGATGACCTATTGGCTCAATAGGTTGGTCATTAGGTCAAGGATTGACCATTTTGACCAAAGTTGACTTTTTGGTCAAAGTTTGACCTATTAGGTCATTGGGTCAGTCATTGGGTAAAAAATTGACTATTTTGACCAAAATAGACTTTTTGGTCAGAAGTTGACCTATTGGGTCAATGGAGTTGTCAATGAGTGGTGATTAGGTCAAAAATTGACTATTTTGACCAAAATAAATTTTTTTGGTCAAAAGTCGACCTATTGGGTCAATGGGTTTGTCAATGGGTCAGGGATTGACCATTTTGACCATAATGACTTTTTGGTTAGAGATTGACTTATTGAGTCAATAATTGACCTAATGACCGCCCCATTGACCCAATAAGTCAACTTTCGACCAAAAAGTCAACTTTGGACAAAATAATCAATTTCTAACCAAATGACCACCTCGTTAACCCAATGGGTCAACTTTTGACCAAAAAAATAATTTTGGTCAAAATAGTCAATTTTTAACCTATTGAACACCTAATTGACCTAATATGTTAACTTTTAACCAAGAAGTTAACTTTGGTAAAAATGATAAATTTGTAACACAATGACCAACCATTGACCCAATAAGTGAACTTTTGAAAAAAAATTCAATTTTGGTCAAAATAGTAAATTTTTGACCTATTGACCAATTATTGACTCAATAAGTCAATCTTTGACCAAAAAGTCAATTTGGGTCAAAATGGTAAATACTTGACTCAATGACCAACCAGTTGAGCCAATAAATCAACTTTTGACCAAAAAATCAACTTTGGTCAAAATGGTTAATCCTTGACCCAATGACCAACCCAAAAACCAAATAGGTCAACTTTTGACCAAAAAGTAACTTTAGTCAAACAACTCAATCTTTGAGACAGAGACCAACACATTAACATAATAAGGCAAGATTTGACCAAAAAGTAAATTTTTGTCAATATAGCGAACTTTTGACCTAATGACCACCTCATTGACCCAATAGGTAAACTTTTGACCAAAAAGTCAACTTTGTTCAAAATGGTTGACCAAATAAGTCAATCTCTCGAACTAAAAGTCAACTTTGGTTAAAATGGTCAATCCTCGAATCTAACGACTCAACCAATTGACCTAACAGTCAATCTCGACAAAAATGTCAACTTCGTCAAAACGTTCAATCCGTAACCCAATGACCTAATATGTCAACTTTTGACCAAAAAACAATTCTGGTCAAAATAGTCAATTTTGTACCTAATGACCACCCAACTAACCAAATAGATCAAATTTTGACCAAAAAGTTAACTTTGGTCAAAATGGTCAATTTCTGACCCAATGACCAATCTATTGACCCAACAGGTCAACTTTGACCAAAAGTCAACTTTGGTCAAAATGGTCAATTCATGACCAAATGACCAACCCATTGACCCAATAGGTCAATAAATCAACTTTAGTCAAAATGGTCAATTTCTAACCAAATGACCACCCCGTTAACCCAATGGGTTAACTTTTGACCAAAAAATTAATTTTGGTCAAAATAAGTAAATTTCGATCTAATGATCAACCTGTCAATCTAATAAGTCAACTTTCGACCAAAAAGTTAACTTTGGTCAAAATGGTCAATTTCCACCCAACGACCAACCCATCAATCTAATAGTTAACTTTCGACAAAAAGTCAACTTCGGTCAAAATGGTCAATCTCGACCTAATGACCAACCCATCGTCCAAGTAGTTAACTTTCGACCAAAATGTCAACTTTGGTCAAAATGGTCAATCCATGACCCAATGACTATCCCATTGACCCAAAAGGTCAACTTTTGACCAGAAATTTAACTTTGGTCAAAATGGTCAATCCTTGACCCAATGACCAACCCATTAACGCAATAGGTAAACTTTTGACCAAAATATCAATTTTGGTCAAAATAGTCAAAATGCTAAATTGGTGACCCAATTACCAACTCATTGACCAAATAGGTCAACTTTTGACCAAAAAGTCAACTTTGGTCAAAATGGTAAATTTATGACCCAATGACCACCCTATTGACTCGATGGATTATCCTTTAACCAAAAAGTCAAATTTGGTCAAAATTATCAATTTTTGACCTAATGACTAATTATTGACCCAATAATTAAATCTCTGATCAAAACGTCAACTTGGTCAAAATGGTTAATTCTTGCCCCAATGACAAACCCATTGATCCAATAGGTCAACTTCTGTCCAAAAAGTCAATTTTGGTCAAAATAGTCAATTTTTGACCTAATGACCAACCCATTGACCCAGTAGATTAACTTCTGACCAAAAGTCATCTTCGGTCAAAATGGTTAATTTTTAACCCAATGACCAACCCATTGACCCAATAGATCAGCTTTTAACTAAAAAGTCATCTTCGGTCAAAATGGTCAATTATTGACTGAATTACCATCTCATCGTCTAAATAGGTCAACTTTTGACCAAAAAGTCAATTTTGGTCAAATGGTCAATTTCTGACCCAATGACCACCCTTGACCCAATGGGTCAACTTTTGACAAAAAATTAAATTTTGGTCAAAATAATCAATTTTTGACCTAATGACCAATTATCGAATCAATAAGTCAATCTTCGACCAAAAAGTCAACTTCGGTCAAAATGGTCAACTCGACTCAAAGACCAACCCATCGACCTAATAGGTCAACTTTCTCTCCAAAAGTCAACTTTGGTCAAAATGGTACTAACTGAACCAATGACCAACCCATTGACCCAATATGTCAAATTTTGACCAAAAAGTCAATTTTGGTCAAAACAGTCAACTTTTGACCTAATGACCAATTATTAACCCTATAAGTCAATCTCTGACCAAAATGATAACTTTGGGCAAAATAGTCAATCCTTGACCTAATGTCCAACCCTTTGACCTAATAGGTCAGCTTTAGACTAAAAAGTTAACTTTAGTCAAAATGATCAATCCTTGACCCAATGACCAACCCATTGGCCTAATAGGTCAATTTTTGACCAAAATGTTAATTTTGGTCAAAATAGTCAATTTTTGAATTAATGACCAATTATTTACCCAATAAGTCAATCTTTGACCATAAAGTCAACTTTGGTCAAAAATGGTTAACCCTTTACCCTATGACAAACCCATTGACCCAATAGGTCAACATTAAACCAAAAAGTCAAATTTGGTCAAAAAAGTTAATTTTTGACTTAATGACCACCCATTGACCCACCCAATAGCTTAACTTTTGACCCAAATGTCAACTTTGGTCAAAATGGTCAATTTTTTATCCAATGACCAACCCATTAACCAAATAGGTCAACTTTTGACCAAAAAAGTCATCTTTAGTCAAAATGGTCAATTCATGACTCAATTACCAACTCATTGACCAAATAAATCAATTTTTGACCAAAAAGTCAACTTTAGTCAAAATGGTAAATTTCTGACCCAATGACTTCCCTGTTGACATAATGGTTCAATTTTTGACCAAAAAGTTAATTTTGGTCAAAATTGTCAATTTTTGACGTAATGACTAATTATTGACCCAATAAGTCAATCTCTGACAAAAAAGTCAACTTTGGTTATAATGGTTAATTCTTGACCCAATGACAAACCCATTGACCCCATAGGTCAAGTTTTGACGAAAATGTTAACTTTGGTCAAAATGGTAAATCCTTAACCAAATGACCAACCCATTGACCCAATATATCGACATTTGACCAAAAAGTTATTTTTGGTCAAAATGGTCAATTTCTGACCCAATGACTAACCTATTGACTAAATATGTCAACTTTTGATCACAAAGTCAACTTTGGTCAAAATGGTTAATCCTTGACCCAATGAACAAACCATTGACCCAGTAGGTCAACTTTTGTCTAAAAAGTCAACTTTGGTTAAAAAAGGTTAATCCTCGACCTAATGACCAACTCTTTGACCCAAAAGGACAACTTTTGACCAAAAAGTTAATTTTTGTCAAGATTGTCAATTTTTGACCTAATGACCATCTCATTGATCCAAAAGGTTAACTTTTAACCTAAAAGTCAAATTTGGTCAAAAAGGTCAATTTCTGACACAATGACCTAAATGTCAACTTTAGTGAAAATGGTCAATTCATGATCCAATGACCAACTGATTGACCCAATTTGTCAACTTTTGACTAAAAAGTCAACTTTGGCCAAAATGGTTAATCATTGACCTAATGACCAAACCATTGACCCAATATGTCAACTTTTGACCAAAAAGTCAATTTTGGTCAAAATTGTCAATTTTTTACCTAATGACCGCCTCATTGACCTAAATAGGTCAACTTTTGACCAAAAAGACAACTTTGGTCAAAATGGTCAATCCTTGACCCAATGACAAACCCAATGACCAAATAGGTCAACTTTTGACCAAAAAGTCAATTTTGGTCAAAAAATAAATTTTTCACCTAATGACAAATTATTGACCAAGCCAATCTCTGACCAAAAAGTTAACTTTGGTCAAAATTGTCACTCCTTAACCGAATGACCAACCTATTCACCCAATAGGTCAACTTCTGACCAAAAAGTTAACTTTGGTCAAAATGATAAATTTTTGTCCCAATGACAAACCCTTTGGCCTAATAGGTTAACTTTTGACAAAAAACTCAATTTTGGTCAAAATAGACAATTTTTGAATTAATGATCATTAATTGACCCAATATGTTAATCTCCGACCAAAAAGTCAACTTTAGTTAAAATGGTCAATCCTTGAACCAATGACAAAACCATAGAACCAATAAGTCAACTTTTGACCAAAAAGTCAATTTTGGTCAAAATAGTCAATTTTTTACCTAATGACCACCCATTGACCCAATAGGCCAACTTTTAACTAAAAAGTCAACTTTGGTCAAAATGGTCTATTTTTTACCCAATGACCAACCCATTTACCCAATAGGATAACTTTTGACCAAAAAGTCATCTTTGGTCAAAATGGTTAATTCTTGACATAATTACTAACTCATTGACCAAAAAGGTCAACTTTGGACCAAAAAAGTCAACTTTGGACCAAAAAAGTCAACTTTGGTCAAAATGGTCAATTTCTGACCCAATGACCTCTCCGTTCACCCTATGGGTTAAATTTTGGCCAAAAAATCAATTTTGGTCAAAATAGTCAATTTTTTACCATTGACCACCCCATTGACCCAATAAGTCAACTTTTGACCAAAAAGTAAACTTTAGTCAAAATAGTCAATTTCTAACCCAATGACCACTCCGTTCACCCAATGGGTCAATTTTTGACCAAAAAGTCAACTTTGGGCAAAATGGTCAATCCTTGACTCAATGACCAACCCATTGACCCAATATGTCAACTTTTGACCAAAAAATCAACTTTGGTCAAATTGGTCAATCCCTGACCCAATGACTAACCCATAGACCTAATAGGTCAACTTTGACCAAAAAAGTTAATTTTTGACATAATGACCAATTATTGACTCAATAAGTTAATCTCTGACCAAAATATCAACTTTGGTCGCAATGGTCATTCCTTAACCCAAGGACCAACCCATTGACCTAATAGGTCAACTTTTCACCAAAAAGTGAACTTTAGTCAAAATAATCAATGCTTGAGACAATGACCAACCCATTAACACTATAGTTCAACTTTTGACTAAAAAGTCAATTTTGGTCAATATAGTTAATTTTTGACCTAATGACTATCCCGTTAACATAATTAGTCAACATTTGACCAAAAAGTTAACTTTTGTCAAAATGGACAATTTGTGACCCAATGACCTACCCATGACCGAATAGGTCAACTATGACCTAAAAGTCAACTTTGGTCAAAATGGTCAATTTTTTACCCAATGACAATCCTATTGTCCTAATGGGACAACTTTTGAACAAAAATTTAATTTTGGTCAAAATAAGAATTTTTGACGTAATGACAAATTAATGACCAAATAAGTCAATCTCTGACCAAAAGGTCAACTTTGATCAAAATGGTCAATCCTTCACCCAATGACCAACCCATTGACCTAATAGGTCAACTTTTGACAAAAATGTCAACTTTGGTTAAAACGGTCAAATCGTAACCCAATTACCCAATATGTCAACTTTTGACTAAAAAACAATTTTGGTCAATATAGTCAATTTTTTATCCAATGACCAACCAATTTATTGAATAGGTCAACTTTTAACCAAAAAGTTAACTTTGGTCGAAATGGTCAATTCTTGACCCAATGACCAACCCATCAATCTAACAGTCAACTTCGACCAAAAAGTCAATTTTGTTCAAAATAGTCAATTTTGGACCTAATGACCAATTATTGACCAAATAAGTCAATCACTTATCAAAAAGTCAACTTTGGTCAAAATGGTCAATCCTTTACCCAATGACTATCACTTTGACACAATAGGTCAACTTTTGACCAAAAAGTTAACTATGATTAAAATGATCAATCCTTGACCTAATCACCAACCCATTGACCTAATAGGTCAAATTTTGATTAAAATGTCAATTTTGGTCAAAAATAGTTGATTTTTTAATTAATTACCAATTATTGACACAATAAGTAAATCTCTGACCAAAAAGTTAACTTTGGTCAAAATGGTCAATCCTTAACCCAATAACAAACCCATTGACCCATTAGGTCAACATTAGACCAAAAAGTCTATTTTGGTCAAAATAGTTAATTTTTGACAAAATGACTACCCATTGGCCCAATAGGTCAACTTATGACCAAAAAGTCAACTTTGGTCAAAATGATCATTTTTTGACGTAATGACCAACCCATTGACCTAACAAGTCAATTTTTCACTAAAAAAGTCATCTTTGGTCAAAATGGTCAATTCTTGACTCAAATACCAACTCATTAACCAAATAAGTCAACTTTTGACTAAAAAGTCAACTTTGGACGAAATGGTTAATTTTTGACCCAATGACCTCCCCGTTGACCCAATGGTTTAACTTCTGACTAAATAGTCAATTTTGGTCAAAATAGTCAATTTTTTACCTAATGACCAATTATTGACCCAATAATTCAATCTCTGACAGAAAAGTCAATTTGGTCAAAATGGTCAATCCTTGACCTAATGACAAAACCATTGACCCAATAGGTCATCTTTTGATAAAATAGTCAATTTTGGTCAAAATAGTCAATTTTTGACTTAATGATTACCCATCGATCCAACAGGTCAACATTTGACAAAAAAGTCAGCTTTGGTGAAAATGGTCAATTTTTGACCCAATGACCAACCCATTGACCAAATAGATCAACTTTTGGCTAAAAAGTCATCTTTGGTCAAAATGATCAATTCTTGACCCAATTACCAACTCATTGACCAAAGAGGTTAACTTTTGACCAAAAAGTTAACTTTGGTCAAAATGGCCAATTTTTAACCCAATGACTAACCCATTGACTCAATAGGTAAACTTTTGACCAAAAATCATCTTTGGTCTCAATAGTTAATTCTTGACCTAATGACCAACTAATTGACCCAATATGACAACTTTTGACGAAGAAATTAACTTTGATCAAAATGGTGAATTTCTAACCCAATAAGACAACTTTTGACCAAAAAGTTAACTTTGGTCAAAATGGTCAATTTCAAACCCAATGACCACCCTGTTGACCTGATGGGTTAACTTTTGACCAAAAAGTCAATTTTGGTCAAATTAGTCAATTTTTGACCTAATGACCAATTATTGACCCAATAATTCAATCTTTGACCAAAAAGCCAACTTTGGTCAAAATGGTCAATCCTTTACCCAATGACTAACACTTTGACCCAATAGGTCAACTTTTAACCAAAAAGTTAACAATGATTAAAATGATCAATCCTTGACCTAATCACCAACCCATTGTCCTAATAGGTCAACTTTTGATTAAAATGTCAATTTTGGTAAAAAATATTCGATTTTTGAATTAATGACCAATTATTGACCCAATAAGTAAATCTCTGACTAAAAAGACAACTTTGGTCAAAATGGTAAATCCTTGACCCAATAACAAACCCTTTGACCAATTAGGTCAACATTAGACCAAAAAGTCAATTTTGGTCAAAATAGTTAATTTTTGACCGAATGACTACCCATTGGCCGAATAGGTCAACTTATGACCCAAAAGTCAACTTCGGTCAAAATGATCATTTTTTGACATAATGACCAACCCATTGATCCAACACGTCAACTTTTGACGAAAAACGTCACCTTTGGTCGAAATGGTCAATTCTTTACTGAAATACCAACTCATTAACCAACTAAGTGAACTTTTGATTAAAATGTCAATTTTTGCCAAAAATAGTCGATTTTTGAATTAATGACCAATTATTGACCCAATAAGTAAATCTCTGACCAAAAAGTCAACTTTGGTCAAAATGGTCAATCCTTGACCCAATTACAAACCCATTGACCCATCAGGTCAACATTAGACCAAAAAGTCAATTTTGGTCAAAATAGTTAATTTTTGACCAAATGACTACCCTTTGGCCCAATAGGTCAACTTATGACCCAAAAGTCAACTTTGGTCAAAATAGTCATTTTTTGACGTGATGACCAACCCATTGACCCAACACGTCAACTTTTGACCAAAAAAGTCATCTTTGGTCAAAATGGCCAATTCTTGACTCAAATACCAACTCATTAACCAAATAAGTCAACTTTTGACTAAAAAGTCAACTTTGGTCAAAATGGTTAATTTTTTACCCAATGACCTCCCCGTTGACCCAATGGTTTAACTTTTGACCAATAAGTCAATTTTGGTCAAAATAGTCATTTTTTTACTTAATGACCAATTATTGACCCAATAATCCAATCTCTGACAGAAGAGTCAACTTTGGTCAAAATGGTGAATCTTTAACCCAATGACAAAACCTTTGACCCAATAGGTCATCTTTTGACAAAATAGTCAATTTTGGTCAAAAAATTCAATTTTTGACTGAATGATCACCCATTGACCCAATAGGTCAACATTTGACAAAAAATTCAGCTTTGGTTAAAATGGTCAACTTTTGACCCAATGACCAACCTATTGACCAAATAGATCAACTTTTGGCCAAAAAGTCATCTTTGGTCAAAATGGTCAATTCTTGACCCAAGTACCAACTCATTGACCAAAGAGGTCAACTTTTGACCATAATGTCAACTTTGGTCAAAATGACTAATTTTTAACCCAATGACCAACCCATTGACCCAATAGGTAAACTTTTGACCAAAAATTATCTTTGGTCTAAATGGTTAATTCTTGACCCAATTACCAACTCATTAACCAAATAGGTCAACATTTGCCCAAAAAGTCAACTTTGGTCAAAACGGTCAATTTCTGACCTAATGACCACCTCGTTAACCCAATGGGTTAACTTTGACCAAAAATTCAAATTTGGTCAAAATAGTCAATTTTTGACTTATTGACCAATTATTGACCCAATAAGTCAATCTATAACCAAAAAGTCAACTTTGATCAAAATGATCAATCCTTGACCCATGTACCCAATAGGTCAACTTTTGACCAAAAAGTAAATTTTGGTCAAAGTAGTCCATTTTTTATTTTATGACCACCCATTGACCCAATAGGTCAATTTTTGACCAAAAAGTTAATTTTGGTCAAAATGGTCAATTTTTGACCTATTGATCAATTATTGACCAAGTAAGCTAATCTCTGACCAAAAAGTCAACTTTGATTAAAATCGCCAGTCCTTGACCTAATGACCAATCCATTGACCCAATAGATCAACTTTTGACCAAAAAGTCAACTTTGGTCAAAATGGTCAATCTCTGACCCAATGACCACCCCATTGACCAAATGGGTCAACTTTTGACCTCAAACTTAATTTTGGTCAACATAATCAATTTTTGACCTAATGACTAATTATTGACCCAATAAGTCAATCAGTGACCAAAATGTCAAACTTTAGTCAAAATGGTCAATTCTTTACCTAATGACCAACACATTGACCAAATAGGTCCACTTTTGACCAAAAAGTCCACTTTGGTCAAAATAGTCAATCCTTGACCCAATGACCATCCCATTAACCTAATATGTCAAATTTTGATGAAAAAGTCAATTTTTGTCAAAATAATCAATTTTGACTTATTGACCAATTATTGACCCTGTAAGCCAATCTTTGACCAAAAAGTCAACTTTGGTTTAAAATGATTAATTTTTGACCCATTGACAAACACATTGACCCAATAGATCAACTTTTAACCAAAAAGTCAAGTATGGTCAAAATGGTCAATTTCTGATTAAATGACCAAACGATTAACCCAATATGTAACTTTTGACCAAAAAGTCAACTTTAGTCAAAATGGTCAAACCTTGACCCAATAATCAACCCATTAAACCAATAGGTCAACTTTTGACAAAAAAGTCAATTTTGGTTAAAATAGTAAAATTTTGACCTAATGACCCCCCATTAAACAAATAGGTCAACTTTTGACCAAAAAGTCAACTTTGGTCAAGATGGTCAATTTTTGGCCTAATGACGAACACATTAACCTAAAAAGTCAACTTTTGAAAAAAAGTCAATTTGGGTCAAAATAGTCAAGTTTTGACCTAATGACAAATTTTTGACCTAGTAAGTCGATCTCTGACCAAATAATCAACTTTGGTTATAATGGTCAATCCTTGACCCAATGGCAGACCCATTAACCCAATAGGTCAACTTTTGAACTAAAAGTCAACTTTAGTAAAAATGGTAAATCCTTGACCCAATGACCAACCCACTGACCGGTAGATCGACTTTTGATCAAAAAGTTAACTTTAGTAAAAATAGTAAATTTTTTACTTAATTACCAATTATTAACCCAATAGGTCAACTTTTGACTAAAAAGTCAACTTTGGACAAAATGGTCAATCCTTTACTCAATGACGAACCCATTGACCTAATAGGTCAATATTTGACCAAAAAGTCAACTTTGGTCAAATTGGTCAATCCTTGACCCAATGACCAAGTCATTGACCAAAAAAGACAAATTTTGAAAAAAAAATGTCAATTTTGTTCAAAATTGACAATTTTTGACATAATGATCACATCATTGACCCGAAAGGTTAACTTTTTACCAAAAAGTCAAATTTGGTCAAAATTGTCAATTTCTGACATAATGACCTAAATCTCAACTTTGGTGAAAATGGTCAATCCTTGATCCAATGACCAACCCATTGACCTAATTTGTCAACTTCTGACTAAAAAGTCAACTTTGGCCAAAATGATTAATCCTTGACCCAATGACCAACCCATTGACATAATAGGTCAACTTTCAACCAAAAAGTCAATGTTGCTCAAGATTGTCCATTTTTTACTAAAGGAACGCCTCATTCACATAAATAAGTCAACTTTTGACCAAAATGTCAACTTTGGTCAAAATGATAAATCCTTGATCCAATGACCAACCCATTGACACAAATGTCAACTTTTGATAAAAAGTTAATTTTCGTCAAAATAGTCAATTTTTGACCTAAGACCTATTATTGACACAGTAAGCCAATCCCTGACCAAAAAGTCAACTTTGGTCAAATTGGTCAATCCTTGACCCAATGACCAACTCATTGACCCAATAGGCCAACTTTGGGCAAAATGATCAATACTTGACCCAATGAGCAACCCATTGAACTAATTGGTCAACTTTTAACCAAAAAGTCAAATTTGGATAAAGTAGTTATTTTTTGAATTGATGACCAATTATTGACCAAATAAGTTAATGTCCGACCAAAAAGTCAACTTTGGTCAAAATGGTCAATCCTTAACCCAGTGACAAACCCATTCACCCAATAGGTCAACTTTTGACCAAAAAGTCAATATTGGTCAAAATAGTTAATTTTTGTCAAAATAGTTAATTTTTGACCTAATGACCACCCATTAACCTAATTTGTTAACTTTTGACCAAAAAGTCAAATTTGATCAAAATGATCAATTTTTGACCCAATGACCAACCCATTGACCCAATTAATCAACTTTTGACCAAAAAGTCATTTTCTTTCAAAATGGTCAATTCTTGACCCAATTACCAACTCATTGACAAAATTGGTCAACTTTTGACCAAAAGGTCAACTTTGGTGAAAATGGTCAATTTCTGACCCAATGACTACCCCGTTGACCCAATGGGTCAGCTTTTGACCAAAAAATTATTTTTGCTCATAATAATCAATTTTTGACCTAATGACCAATTATTGACCAAATAAGTCATTAACTGACAAAATAGTCAACTTTGGTCAAAATGGTCAATCCCTGACCCAATGATCAACACATCAACCCAATAGGTCAACTTTTGACCGAAAAGTCAACTTTGGTTAAAATGGTCAATCATTGACCCAATGAACAACCCATTGACCCAATAGGTCAACTATTGACCAAAAAATCAATTTTGGTCAAAATAGTCAAATTTTTGACCTAATGAGCAATTATTGACCGTGTAAACTAATCTTTGACCAAAAAGTCAACTTTGGTTAAAATGATTAAATTTTGACCCAGTGATAAACACATTTACTCAATAGATCAACTATTGACCAAAAAGTCAACTTTGGTCAAAATGATCAATTTTTGACTCAAAGACCAACCCATTGACCCAATAGGTCAACTTCTGACCAAAAAGTCATCTTTTGTCAAAATGGTCAATTGGTGAATAAAATACCAACACATTGACCAAAGAGGTTAACTTTTGACCAAAAAGTCAACTTTGGAAAAATGGTCAATTTGTGACCCAATGACCACCCCGTTGACCCAATAGGTTAACTTCTGACCAAAATTTCAATTTTGGTCAGAATGACCAATTTTTGACCTAATGACCAATTATTGACCCAATAAGTCAATCCCTGACCAAAAAGTCAAGTTTTGTCAAAATGGTCAATCCTTCAGCCAATGACAAACCCATAGACCCAATAGGTCAACTTTTGACCAAATAGTCACTTTTGGTCAAAATAAATAATTTTTGATTGAGTGACCACCCATAGACCTAATAAGTCAACTTTTGACCAAAAAGTCAACTTTGGTCAAAATAGTCAAATTTTGACCCGTTGACCAACCCTTTGACCCAACAGTTCAACTTTTGACCAAAAAGTCAGATTTGTAAAAAACAATCAATTTTTGACCAAATTACAAACTCATTGACCAAATAGGCCAACGTTTGACCAAAAAGGCATATTTGGTCAAAATGGTCAAATTCTGACCCAATGACCGTCCTGTTGACCCAATGGGTTTATTTTTGACCAAAAATTAAATTTTGGTCAAAATAAGTCAACTTTTCACCAAAAAGTCATCTTTGGTCAAAATGGTCAATTTCTGACCCAATGACCACCTCGTTGACCCAATGGGTTAACTTTTGACCAAAAATTCAATTTTGGTCAAAATAGTCAATTTTTGACCTAATTACCAATTATTGACCCAATAAGTCAATCTCTAGCCAAAAAGACAACTTTTGTCAAAATGGTCATTCCTTGACCAAAAGAAAAAACCCATTGATCCAATAGATCAACTTTTAACCAAAAAGTCAAATTTGGTCAAATAGTCAATTTTTGCCCTAATGACTAATTATTGCCCACTGACCCAATAGGACAACTTTTGACCAAAAAGTCAATTTTGGTAAAAAAAGTCAATTTTTGACATAATGAACAATTATTGACCTAGAAAGCCAATCTTTGACAAAATGTCAACTTTGGTCAAAATGGTCAATCCTTGATCCAATGATCAACCCGTTGATCAAATATGTCGACTTATGACCAAAAATTCAATTTTGGTCAAAGTAGTCAATTTCTTACTTAATGACCACCCATTAACCCAATATGTCAACTTTTAACCAAAAAGTCAATTTTGGTCAAAAAAGTCAATTTTTAACATAATGACCAATTATTGCCCTAGAAAGTCAATCTCTAACAAAATGTCAACTTTGGTCAGAATTGTTAATCATTGATCCAATGACCAACCCATTGACTCAATAAGTGAACTTTTGACCAAAAAGTTAACTTTGGTCAAAATGGTCAATCCTTGACCCAATGACCAACCCATTGGCCTAATATGTTAGCTTTTGAGCAAAAAATCAATTTTGGTCAAAATAGTCAATTTTTGAATTAATAAACAATTATTGACCCAACTCAATCTCTAACCAAAAAGTCAACTTTCGTCAAAATGGTCAATCCTTGACCAAATGAAAAAACAGATTGACCCAATATGTTAACTTTTGACCAAAAAGTTAACATTGATCTAAATGATCAATCCATGACCCAAAGACCAACCCATTGGCCTAATAGGTTAACTTTTGAGCAAAAAATCAATTTTGGTCAAAATAGTCAATTTTAGAACTAATAACCAATTATTTACCCAACAAGTCAATCTCTAACAAAAAAGTCAACTTTGGTCAAAATGGTCAATTGTTGACCCAATAGGTCAACTTTTGACCAAAAAGTTAATTTTGGTCAAAATAATCAATTTTGACCTATTGATAACCCATTAACCAAATAGGTTAACTTTTGACAAAAAGTCAACTTTGGTCAAAATGGTCAATTTCTGACCCAATGACCACCCTGTTCACCCAATCGGTTAACTTTTGACGAAAAAGTCAATTTTGATCATAATATTCAATTTTTTACCTAATGAACACCCATTAATCCAATAGGTTAACTTTTGGCCAAAAAGTCAACTTTGGTCAAAATGGTTATTTTTTGACCCACTGACCAACCCATTGACCCAATAGATCAAATTTCGACCCAATAGATCAATTCCTAACCCAATTACCATCCCATTGACTAAATAGGTCAACTTTTGACCAAAAAGTCAACTTTGGTCAAAATGGTCAATTTCTGGCCCAATGACAACCCGTTAACCTAATGGGCCAACTTCTGTCCAAAAATTTAATTTTGGTCAAAATAATCAATTTTAGACATAATGACCAATAATTGATCCACCAAGTCAATCCTTGAACAAAAAGTCAACATTGGTCAAAATGGTCAATCCATGACCCAATGACTAACTCATTGACCCAATAAGTCAATCTATGACCACACAGTCAACTTTGGTTAAAATAGTTACTCCTAGACCCAATGACTAACCCATTGACCCAATATGTCAACTTTTAACTAAATAGCCAATTTTTCTTTAAATAGTCATTTTTTAACTTAATGACCACCCATTGATCCAATAGGTCGACTTTTGACAAAAAAGTCAACTTTGGTCAAAATGGTCAATTTTTGACACAATGACGAACCCATTGACCCATTAGGTCAAATTTTGACCAAAAAGTCATCTTCGGTCAAAATGGTCAATTCTTGACCCAATCACCAACTAGTTAACCAAATAGGTCAACTTTTGACTAATAAGTCGACTTTACTCAAAATGGTCAATTTCTGACCCGATGACCACCCTGTTGACCCAATGGGTTAACTTTTTAAGAAAAAGTCAATTTTGGTCAAATCGGTCAATTTTGCTCAAAATGGTCAAAATAGTCAATTTTTGAATAAATACCCAATTATTGACCCAACAAGTCAATCTCTAACAAAAAAGTCAACTTCAATCAAGATGGTTAATCATTGACCCAATGACAATCCCATTGACCCAATATGTCAACTTTTGACCAAAAAGTCAATTTTGATCAAAATAATCAATTTTGACCTAATGACCACCCATTGACTAAAGAGGTTAACTTTTGACCAAAAAATTCAACTTTGGTCAAAATGGCCAATTTCTGACCCAATGACCTCCATGTTGACCCAATGGGTTAACTTTTGACGAAAAAGTCAATTTTGGTCATAATAATTAATTTTTTACCTAATGAGCACCCATTAATCCATTAGGTCAACTTTTGGCCAAAAAGTCAACTTTGGTCAAAATCTTCATTTTTTGACCCAATAACCAACCCATTGACCCAATAAATCAAATTTTGACCCAATTGATCAATTCTTAACCCAATTACCAACTCATTGACCAAATATGTCAACTTTTGACCAAAAAGTCAACTTTGGTCAAAATGGTCAATTTTTGAACCAAAGACAACTCCGTTGATCCAATGGGTCTACTTTTGTCCAAAAATATAATTTTGGTCAAAATAATCAATTTTAGTCCTGATGACCAATTATTGATCCAATAAGTCAATCTCTGAACAATACTAAAATTAGTCGAAATGGAGAATCCTTGACCCAATGACCAACCCATTTACCCAATAAACAACTATTTACCAAAAAATTAATTTTGGTCAAAATAGTCAATTTTTGAACTAATGACCAATTATTGACCCATTAAGCCAATCGATGACCAAAAATTCGACTTTGGTCAAAATGGTCTATCCTTGACCCAATAACCAACCCATTGACCAAATAGGTCAACTTTTGACAAAAAAATCAACTTTAGTTAAAATGATCTATCCTTGACCTAATGACCAACCAATTGACCAAATAAGTCGACTTTTGACCAAGAAGTCAATTTTTGACTTAATGACCACCCATTGACCCAATAGGTCAACATTTGACCAAAAAGTCAAAATTGGTCGAAATAGTCAATTTTTGCCCTAATGACCAATTATTAACCCAGTAAGCCAATCTCTAACCAAATAGTTAACTTTGGTTAAAATGGTCAATCCTTGACCCAATAACCAACCCATTGACCCAACATGTCAACTTTTGACCAAAAAATCAACTTTGGTCAAAATGATCAATCCTTGACCCAATGACCAACCCATTAGCCTCATAGGTCAACTTTTGACCATAAAATCAATTTTGGTCAAAATAGTCAATTTTTGAATTAATGACCAATTATTGACCCAATATGTCATTCTATGACCACATAGTCAACTTTGGTTAAAATGGTCAATCCTAGATCCAATGACAAACACATTGACCCAATAGACCAACTTTTGACCAGATAGCCAATTTTTGTCTGAATAGTCAATTTTTAACTTAATGACCACCAATTGACCAAATAGGTCGACTTTTGACCAAAAAGTTAGCTTTAGTCTAAATGGTCAATTTTTGACCCAATGACCAACCCATTGACCCAATAGATCAAATTTTGATCAAAAAGTCATGTTCGGTCAAAATAGTCATTTCTTGATCCAATTACCAACTAATTGACCAAATAGGTCAACTTTTGACCAAAAAGTCAACTTTGCTCAATATGGTCAATTTCTGACCCAATGACCACCCTAATGACCCAATGGGTTAACTTTTGTACAAAAAGTTAATTTTGGTCAAATAAATCATTTTTGACATAATGACCAATTATTGACCCAATAAGTCAATCTCTGACTAAAAAGTCAACTTTGGTCAAAATGGTTATTCCTTGACCCAATGACAACCCCATTGACTTAATAGACCATCTTTTGATAAAAAGTCAATTTTGGTCAAAATAGTCAATTTTTGACCTAATAACCAATTATTGCCCCAATAAGCCAATCTCTGATTAAAAAGTCAACATTGGTTAAAATGGTTAATCCTTGACCCAATAACCGACCCATTGACCCAATAGGTCAGCTTTTGACCAAAAAGTTAACTTTGGTTAAAATGATCAATCCTTGACCCAATGACCAACCCATTGAACTAATAGGTCAACTTTTTAGTAAAAAGACAATTTTTGAATTAATGACCAATTATTGACCCAATAAGTCATTCTCTAACCAAAAAGTCAACTTTGGTCGAAATAATCAATCCTTGACCCAATAGGTCAACTTTTATCCAAAAAGTCAATTTTGGTCAAAATAATCAATTTTTGACTTAATGACCACCCATTGACCCAAGAGGTCAACATTTGACCAAAAACTCGACTTTTGTCAAAATAGTCAATCCTTGACCCAATGACCCAATAGGTCAACTTTTGACCAAAAAGTCAATTTTGGTTAAAATTATCAAATTTTGACCTATGGACCAATTATTGCCCCAATAAGCTAATCTCTGACAAAAAAGTCAACTTTGGTCCAAAATGGTTAATCCTTGACCCAATGACCAACTAATTGACCAACCCATTAACCAAATATGTCAACTTTTGACAAAAACGTTAACTTTGGTCAAAATGATCAATCCTTGACCCAATGACCAACACATTGGGCTATTTGAGTCAATTTTGGTCAAAATAGTCATATTTTGAATTAATGACCATTTATTGACCCAACAAGTCAATCTCTGACAAAAAAGTCAACTTTGGCCAAAATGCTCAATCCTTGACCCATTGACAAACCCATTGACCCAATAGGTTAACTTTTGACCAAAATGTCAATTTTTATCAAAATTGTCAATTTTTGACCTAATCACCACCCATTAACCCAATAGGTCCACTTTAGACCAAACAGTCAACTTTTGTTAAAATGATCAATTTTTGATCCAATGACCAACCCATTAACCTAATAGCTCAACTTCTGACAAAAAAGTCATCTTCGGTCAAAATGGTCAATTCTTGGCCCAATTACCAACTCATTGACTAAATATGTCAACTTTTGACTAAAAAGTCAACTTTGGTCAAAATTGGTCAATTTCTGACCCGATGACCACCCCGTTGACCCAATGGGTTAACTTTTGACCAAAAATTGAATTTTGGTTAAAATAGTTAATTTTTAACCTAATGACCAATTATTGACCTAATAAGTCAATTTCTGACAAAAAAGTCAACTTTGGTCAAAATGGTCAATGCTAGGCTCATTGACAAACCCATTGACCCAATAGGTCAACGTTTGACCAAAAAGTCAATTTTGGTCAAAATAGTCGATTTTTGACCTAATCACCACCCATTGACCCAATAGGTCAACTCTTGACCAAAAAGTTAACTTTTGTCAAAATGTTCAATTTTTGACCTAATGACCAACCCATTAACCTAATAGATCAAATTTTGGCCAAAAAGTCATCTTCGGTCAAAATGGTCAATTTTTGACCCAATTACCAACTCATTAACAAAAAGATCAATTTTTGACCAAAAAGTAAATTTAGCCACCAGTGCCAGATTTTCATTTTTCATCTTTTTTTGCTCCAAATTTGATCCAATTTTGCTCTTTTCATCATGACCATCCATTTTCATCATATCTACAAGAAAAACACAAAATACCTTCCATTAAAGTGTAATATCATTAAAAATAGTATAAAAATGTGCATAAAAATACTATATCTTTTATGTGTATCAAAATCCCCCAAACATAAAATGTTAATTGTCCTCAACTCACAATTAATCTCATAGAACATTTTAGCATGCAAATTATGTAATGAGTTTCTTAGGAAGATAACAAAATTTTGTTCTAGAAACGGAATAGTCCAATTTAGAAAAAAATTCAGTAATTAAAACCAACTTAAAGTTTAGAAAGTTCTTAAGTAAAGGAAAATGACAAATATAAGTTTCTATCTAATTCAGAAATATTTGTAGATTATTCAAAATATAGGATTCAAACACTTATTTATCTCACTTATAAATCTTTATTTGAAAATAATTTTACTTACTATATTATAACCTTAAGATTTAGATTTTCTCTGAACTTATATCTTAAACTTTAGGTATGAAGTCAATTTTTGATTAGGCCCTTAAATCCTCAAGCTTCTCCTCGCTGTTCATATATTACTTTTCATTTTTTTTATAAGGCAAGGATTACTATATCTGGATAGGTCTTTAATGATTATGAATTCCACCCTTCCATTTAAAATAAAGGTCAGATATACATCTTTCACATAAAAATCATAATAATAATATTTGAAAATTACTCTTCAATAAAAGAAATTTAAGCTTTGAAAATTAAAAGTTAAATCTTTTATTTATCCAAAAATACAAAACTTCTTACTAAAGATAATTTAACTTTATTTAACACCACTTCAATAAGAAAATTTTAACTTTATGTTTTTCATGATTACTATAAATTTTAACTAAATTCTTTTATTCATTTCTATATTAAAAATTTTTGTTCCCCTAATATAACTTCATGTACATAATTGTTCTCAATCAAAAATAAGATTTATTTTTAAGTATTCTTGCGAATAAAATAAAATTTTTGGTTTTTTGAAAATCTTTGTTTTTAAAATTCCCCCCAAAACTTTAATCTTTAGTTAAGATAAAACATTTAAGCATAAGAAATGATACATAAGTGAGAAATAAAAACTGACATATCATGCTTGCAGGAATTTTTAATATCCTAATATGCAAGTATAACAATTTAAATAACAGGAGTAAAATGAAATCAAATTTAGTTTTTCAAAATAATTTTTATACAAAGAAAAGTAAAAATTTCAAAAAGACTTCTACAGTAGTGGAGATTTTCAAAGCAAATACACACCAACTAAAATTACCCACTGATATAGATAACAGATGAAAGTGGAATTTGAAAAATTTTAAACATGTAATTTCTTAAGTAGAAGTTCCCAAATAGTGGTTTATAATCTCCTAAGAGTTATTGAATTAAAATACACACTACTAAAAAATCTGACATAACATACACATTAAAACATTTACTAATGCACATCATTACCACAAAGCAACATATAAAATATTAATACAAACAACAATACATCTGAATATGCATAACAGATAAATAGTACAACAACAATCTGCATACTATCAGAATTCACGTCACAACACAATCATCAAACAAAATACTAGATAAAGTACACAATAACAGAGCATAACAACACAATAACTAAAACAAATAACATACATCTACTCATCATCCTCATCATCATTATTATCCTGCTCGTTCCAATCTCTGGATGGCACATAAAGTAAGTAGAATGGATGAGGGGGCATCTCGACACTCTGATCAACCTCTAATCAGTCTATCCAAATATTGTTGATAACTCTCCTCATACTCATCATATTTTACAATATATCTTTCTACCTTATCCATCTTACCATCCATATCTTTCACATACTCACGAGTAAGACTCACTTTTTTCAAAATCTTTCTTAACAAACTAGTCTGTGAATTTCTAGATGATGAAGCACGTGAAGTAGTAGCACGAGAAGTAGATGCAGCAGAAGCAGAAGCAGTAGAAGCCCTACCAAATCCTCCTCTCCAACCAAACTCTGAATGTATAGTGTAAGCACCAACATTTACACTGGTAATTGGTCTCAATGGTTGAAGTACCTCTTCCCAGGTTTCAAACTTCACTCCTGATCGTTCACATAATGAATGAATCAAGGAAGGAAATCCCTTACTTGCAGTCGTGGTTGATCTAACAAAGTTCAAAACATAATCTTAAATTATTCCTCCAATGTCAATAGACTTCCCATGCTGAATACAATGGTTCAACATAGCTCTTTCTCTCGTTACTTCACTAGTGTGGCTCGAAGGTAACTACTTAGATGAGATAAAATAATGTCGTGCCTTAGAAATGGCATTCAATTTGGAAGCAGGAAAGTCCACTCTTCTATCATTAGTTATATTCCATAATCCTCTTCCATCAGTCAGAAATTCCATGATCTCATCTAATTCTCCTTCCGTAGGATGATAGTTAGAATAAAAACAAAACATGCCAGGAGATAGTCCATAAAAAGTATTGATTGCCCCAAAAGAAAAGTTGACTTCATGCCTCCTAACCATCACTTGATTCTCTTCTGCAGTAGGAAAATTTGCATAAAATTCTCGAACCACAGGAACAACATCAACAATAGAGAAGCAACAGTAATTCCCCCAGTTCCTTCTAGCAATAATTTCTTCAATAACCTCTCCTGGTTTACTAAACACTGGCTCAGGAATCAACTTACATGATTACAATGCATCGATGTATAGTTCCTCAGCCCTCATACTAACAAATTTGTAAGAATCAAATCTTGTCTTTTCTCGTGCATGCTTTGACTTTGGAGCCATCTCTAAAAATTCACGAAAAGTTCACCATAAATTCCAAAATCAAAATAAACTTGCTAAAATATATTCCAAAAGATATTTTCACTAAATCCAAGCAATTTCTCAAGTTTTTCCTCAAATTTTTACCATAAATAGTGATTTTAAGATTTTCCAAAATATACTCAAAATACATGGTGAAAATAAAAAATTTTTACATAGGAGTAGTGCTCTTACCTCAAGGAATCCAAATCTAACAATTTTTTTTGTAGAGATCGGCTCTTGAATGATCCACAATATGATGCCCTAGCCTCTCTTTCGCGATAGACCGAAGGTTGAAGATGATGTGGCAGTTTAAAAATGGCATTTTTCGGGTTTTTAACTGTTGGGAACCAATTTTCACGAACTGACGCCTAAGCACGAACTATCGGTGCTTAGCTGCGAAATTTGGCGCTTAAGCACCTGCACTTTGGCGCTTAGCCGCCAATACCTAAATATTCACAATAATGGTATATGCACTAAAACACTTGGTTAATCACCCTTAATTACTCCAAAATAATTATTTCTCCCTACATAAATCTTCGATATTCCAAATCAAAATTAAATACCCATTGATTCCACACAAATTTCACAAAAACACAAACTTATATTAAAACAAACATAACACGTGATACAACTCTAGAATTTCTATCCACACATAAAGGATGAAATTCTCTAAATACAAGAGACTTTAATCTCAAACTGATAAGTATACATCTCTAGGATGTAACCATCACAACATCAGGTTTAATTAATACTTAAATATAAACACTAATCATACCAAACATAACACACAAGAACACTAAACATAACACATAAGATCACTAAACAAATAAGAATAAAGCATTCTTAATTCCATTCTCCGTTAGGCGGATTATATCCAGGAGCACTATTATTCTCATTTGACCCTTCTGGATAATAAATTTGATAGAATAGGCGATAATTGTTCATTCTTACATCTTCTTGTTCAATCCATTTGTTTTTCCACAAACATCGTCTTATCTGCTTCTTCCACATACCTTGAATGACTGATTTGCATCTTGAGTTGCCATCCCATGTGCTCCAACTACAAATTAGTTTCATTGATCTTTGCTTCCATTGAATTCACTCGGGCTTCAATATTTGCAATCATTTCTGCAAGATCTTGAATACTAACAGTGAGATAACCATTGAATAATTCATTAGCACTATCACTAATGAACTTACTTTTGTCAGGATTTTGCTTCTTCTTCGTCTCCTTCTCCCAGGAAGACATGATGCACTCAAAACTCTCTTCTTAAGACTCAGAAATGAAAATAGGACTTGGGGCAAGTTTTTCTTTTAAATTAGATCCTTTTTATAGACTTGGGAAGTGCTAAATCTGTCCCAAGACATTTTAAAACTACAATATAACTTCCAAAACTACTCCCTTGTGATCTAGGCTTCTAGAACCTCATTTTTCATGTTTTTTGTAACTCGGTGCCTATGCGCCAACCAGTCTGCGCTTAGTCGCTAGTTCTCAATTTAGCACAAGTCTGCTAAGTGTCCAAATTTTCATTCTGACTTCTCTAAGTCATCAATTAAGATCAAATAAACTCTACTATAGTTTAAAAACTCCAAATTACTACCACTAAAAACATAAAAACAAACCAAACAAAGCAAACTAAGCACACAAAACAAATATAAAGCAAAGCACACCGATAATTATGGGTTACCTCCCACTAAGCGCTTGATTTAATGTCTTTAGTGTGACATACCCAGAACTCATTCTGAGTGACCCAACATCAAATTATTATCAGATTTAGATTTATTGACTAAAAAATATGGTTTAAGTCTATGTTCGTTAACTTTAAATGTTTTTCAAGTCTTAGGATCTTGAATATCTACAGCTCCATAAGAATAAACTTTTATCACAATAAATGGACCTATCCACCTGGAATTAAGTTTTCCAAAAAAATATTCTCAATCTAGCATTATACAGTAAAACCTTTTGTCCTGGTACAAGATTTTTAGTAAGAAACTTCCGATCATGCCATAACTTCATCTTTTCCTTATAAATCTTAGCATTTTCATAAGAATCATTCCTTATTTCTTCAAGCTCATTCAATTGTAATAATCTCTTTTTAGCAGTATATTTCAAATTATAATTGAACTCTTTAATAGCCCAATATGCTTTATGCTCAAGTTCAAAAGGTAAATGACAAGCTTTTCCAAAAATCAGCCTATATGGGGACATTCCTATAGGTGTTTTGTAAGCAGTCCTATAGGCCCATAAAACATAATTCAGTTTGATTGACCAATCCTTTCTATTTGGATTAACAATTTTTTCCAATATTCTTTTAATTTCAATATTGGATAATTCAACCAAACCACTTTTCTGCGGATGATAAGCAGTAGCAATGTGATGATTAATATGATATTTCTTTGTTAACTTCCTAATAATCACATTTCTAAAATGACTTCCCCCATCATCAGCAAAATATATTTTTTTCTAAAAACTTTGCAACACTTTGAGCATCACATCGAGGTAAACCAATAGCTTCAATCCATTTGGAAACAAAGTCTATTGCTATCAAAATATAAACATTTCCGAAAGATGGTGTAAATGGTCCCATAAAATCTAGTCCCCAAACATTAAATATTTCAACTTCAACATATAATTGAGGGGCATCTCATTTCTTCTAGAAATATTGCCTACACGCTGACATCTATCACAATTTTTAATATAATCATTCACATCCTTAAAAATTGTAGGCTAATAAAATCCTGACTTTAATATTCTATATGTAGTCTAATCACTTCCAAATTGTCCCCCATAATCAGAATCATGACATTTTTGAATAATTTCATAAGTCTCTTCCAATGGTACACATCTTCGAATTATAAGATCCTTTCCTTGTTTATATAAAAATGGGTCATCCGAAAAATAAGTCTTAGCATCATACAGAAATTCCTTCTTTTCTTGGTATGTCAAACCATAGGGTATAATATTACTAACAATAAAGTTTATTATGTCTGCATACCACGGAACACGTAATTCTTTAACAGTGAACAGTTTTTCATCAGGAAAATGTTTATTAATTTCTTCAATATCACAGAGAGATTTTTCAATTTCAAGCCTGGACAAATGATCAGCAATTTGATTATCAGAACCCTATCTATCTAATATCTCAAAATCAAAATCTTGCAAAAGTGGAATCCATCTTATCAGTCTCAGTTTTGCATCATTTTTCTTCATTAAGTATTTAATAGCAGAATGATCAGTATGCACCACATATTTAGTTCCAATTAAATATTATCGAAATTTATCAAAGGCAAATACTATAGCTAATAACTCTTTCTCAGTAGTGGTATAATTAATTTGAGCTTCATTAAGAGTTTTACTGGCATAATAAATTACTTTAAAAATTTTATCATATTTCTGACCTAAAACAACACCAATAGCATAATCACTAGCATCACACATTAATTCAAATGGTTTTTCCCAATTTGGTGAAATTATTACAGGTGCAGTGATTAATTTTTCTTTTAAGATTTAAAAGGCTTTGAGGCAATCATCATCAAAATTAAAAATTACATCCTTTTCCAGTAAACGACATAAAGGTTTTGTAATCTTTGAAAAGTCTTTGATGTAACTCCTGTAGAATTAAGCATGTCCTAAAAAACTTCTAATTCCCCTTACATTGGTTGGGTAAGGTAAATTAGAAATAACTTGAATTTTTGCAGGATCTACCTCCATTTCTTTTTTTGAAATCCGATGTCCCAAAACAATTCCTCCTGCTACCATAAATTAACTTTTTTCCCAATTAAGGACCAAATTAGTTTCTTCACAAAATTTTAGAACTTTAGATAAATGTTCTAAACATGATTCAAATTAAATTCCAAACACTAAAAAGTCATCCATAGAAACTTCAATCCCTTTTTCAATTAAATCACAAAAAATAGCCATCATACATCTCTAAAATGTAGCAGGAGCATTACATAAACCAAAAAACATTGTTCTAAAAGAAAACATACCATAAGGACTGGTAAACGTAGTTTTCTCTTAATCCTCAGGAGCAATAAATTTGAATTTGGTGGTAACTAATATGTCCATCCAGAAAACAAAAGTATTTATGCCCAGCCAGTCTATCCAACATTTGATCTAGAAAAGGGAGTGGAAAATGATATTTCCTTGTGGCAAGGTTTAATTTTCTATAATCAATGCATATTCGCCACCCTGTAACTTGTCTTGTTGGTATTGTTTCATTTTTCTCTTGAATAGTAATAGTAAATCCTCCTTTCTTAGTAACACAGTGAATAGGACTAACCTATGCACTATCTGAAATAGGGTAAATAATTCCAGCATCCAACCACTTTAAAATTTCTTTCTTAATAACGTCTTTCATGATAGGATTTATTCTCCTTTGGGGATCAACCCGTGGTTTGCAATTATCTTCCATAAGAATTCTGTGCATACAAAGGCTTTCTTGTGCTTCTTCAAAATTTCAAGCAAACTCTCTTCTCCTTTTTCAGTTAATTGAAATAAATTATAACAGGCAAGGTTGAGGATTCACCTAGAAAAACATACTTTAAATGATCAGGAAGCATTTTTAGCTCAAGTTCAGGAGTTTTTCAAATTATGGACCATAAGATTCATCTTTTTCAGTCATATAAATCAATTCAAAACTTTCATGAACATACTTTAAATCTTCCTCTTGAAAATCTTCAGAATCAAATAACTCCTCTTCTTGCTTAAATTCCAATTCTTCTCTTTCAGCTTTCTCTTCGTAAGTTGATTTGTAATGACATTCATGTAAATATTCAATAACATCCATCCTATAACACTCATCTTCTTTACCTCTAGCAGGATATTTCATTGATTTTGAAATATTAAATGTAACAGTCTGATCATTAACCATCATCGTTAATTTCCCTTTTAGCACATCTATCATAGCTCTACCTGTAGATAGAAAGGTCTTCCTAAAATTATGGGTATCTCTTTATCTTTCTCCATATCAAACACAATGAAATCCACAAGAAAAATAAATTGATCCACTTTTACCGAAACAACATCTATAACTCCTTTAGGATATGTGATTGAACAATCTGCTAATTGCAGAGTTACATTAGTTGGGTTTATTTCTCCTAGCCCCAGTCTTTTGAATATTGATAGAGGTATAAGATTAATGCTTGCACCCACATCACACAAAGCTTTTCCACAGAATCTTTCTCCGATTACACATGGAATTGTGAAACTACCAGGGTTTTTAAGTATTTCAGGAAGCTTTTTCTGAATTATCACACTGCACTCCTCACTAAGTGCAACAGTCTCATTTTATTCAAACTTCCTCTTTTTATTAAGAATATCCTTCTTAAACTTTGCATTGCTTGGCATTTGTTCTAAGGCTTCAGCAAATGGAATTTTAATGGTAAGATTCTTTAATATCTCCAAGAATTTTGAAAATTGCTTATACAACATTTGTTGACGAAGTCTCTGAGGAAATGGAGGTGGTGTTTTTTTTCTAAATCAACCTTAGGTGGAGAAATAGGTTTTTCAAAACCTTTTGGAGCCTCCTCTTTAGGTCTTTCAATCTCTTCTTTCTCTACTTCAGTTTCTTTTTAAACTCTACCTTCCAACTCTTTTCCACTTCTTAGATGAATTGATTTTACTTTTTCTTTATTCTTTTCTCTTGGATTCACTTCAATATTACATGGAAGCATTCGTTGGGATCTATTACTTAAGGCATTTGCAATTTGTCCCAATTGATTTTCAATATTTTTTATGGTTGATCCTTGAATTTGTAATTGATTTCTCATATGTGATACCACTTCTTCCATATACAACTTCTTCTCCTTATTTTGTAAAGCATTGTTATAACCTGAAGGATAAGTTATTCTATTATTATTATTACCTTGGTTGTTCCAATTCCCCAATGAGTTTACTTGGTGGTTCCCCCATTGTTGATTAACACCACCCTGATTAATTTTATTCCAGTTAAAATTTAGATGATTCTTCCAACCTGGGTTATATTAATTGGAATATGGGTTGTTAGGTTTACTTATAACATTCACATTTTCTGGTGAAGAATAAGAATCAACCATTCATCCTAATGAATTTTCTTCAATCATGAGATTTGGCTGAGAAAAATTCATCCCAAATTGGTCTATCTTCAGTGTTACAACAACAACTTGATTTGCTAACATTGTAAAAGCATCATTCTCATAAACACTGGCTACCTTATTAGGATTTAACCTTTCAGAAGGCCATTGAAAATTATTAGTAGCCATTTCTTCAATTAAAGCATAAGCATCAGAAAATGGTTTAGACATTAATGATCCGCCATCAGCAGCATCGATGATTGATCTAAGAGATCAAACTAATCCATTATAAAAAGTTTAAATTATTAACCAATCTGGTATCACATGATGTGGATATTTCTTGAGGAGATCTTTAAATATTTCCCATGATTTATTTATTGATTCCCCTTCAAACTGATAAAAAGATGGCATATCATTTCTAAACTTAGCAGTCTTAGATGGTGGAAAATATTTAGCAATGAACTTTTGTGACAATTCACCCCAAGTTCTTATTGATTCAGGTGGTAATGAATGTAACCATATTTTAGCTTTATCCCTTAGTGAGAAAGGAAAAAGTCTAAGTTAGCATCATCCGAAACACCATCATATTTAAAATTAGCACACAACTCTAGAAAATTAGCAAGATGCAAATTAAGATCTTCAGTTGTTAGTCCCCCAAACTGATTATTAGACACCATTTGGATAATAGCAGGTTTAAGCTCAAAAGAATTAGCAGCTACAGTAAGATTTTGAATACTAACAAGAAATTTATCTACTGTAGGGTTGACATAATCTCTTAAAGGTCTTAATTCTTGATGGATGCCTATATTTTGATTTTGATGATTTGCCATTTCTTGAATATTTTTATCTTTTTCTGTATTTTTAATTTTTTTAATTTTTCTGATAGTTCTTTCTAATTCAGAATCATAAGGCACAAGTCCTTCAGAACCTGAACTACGCATACAATAATAAAATAAAACAAAACAAAACACAACACACTAACAAAAATAAAGAAAAGTAAAAATTAAAATTTCTTAATTTCCTTTAAAATGCAATTTAATTTTTTTCCCTGGTAACGACACCAAAAACTTGATCCCCTGATATTTATACTTACAAATATGATATGAAAATTGACAATGACACCAAAAACTTGAGCGGCGAGGAATATATATATGTGCGCCAAAAACTTGACTCCACACTAAATATATTTGTTGCTGATTTAGATATGAAAATTATGATTTTTATAATATGGGATACTACAAAAGTATACATATTGTTTATCAAGTAATATAGGACTTTTTGCTTAATCCCCGAGATATCGAACCTACAGGGAAAATGTAAAATCTTTAAAGAAATCAAAAAAATTATCTTTTTACTTTTTTATGGCTTTTGAAAGTATGTATTGATTTTGAAAAGTTTTGAAAGTTGATAAGTCTTTTGAAATTTCCATAATAAAATGTTAAGCAAGAAATTAAAATTATAATAATTGATAACACTGTATGTAAAATACTATTAACTAGAATATCTTTTTCTTTTCTTTTTTGAAGTAGTAATAATTATTAAAGTATTGTTGTGGAAGTTTTTAAATTTTGTTGTGACAGATAGAAGCAAATGTGTTCTTTACCCTTACTTGGTTCTATAAAGAACATAGGTTAATTTGAAATTTTTATCATTTTTAACATGGTTAGGCAGGGAAGATACTAGTCTCTCACTCTAGAGTTCCCTCGATTTCCACCACTTGGTGGCTAACTTCTCATAACAAAACTCAAAACTTCAGACCAAATTAGGGGGTTTTAGCCTGTCACTCTAAAATCCTCTTATTTTACTCCCTTCCATAAAAATATCTTCTAATATTACATTCAATTATATGGACTACAATTCTCACCCATATAATTGCAAGTGATTCTTACTAACTTTTATGAGACAATACCGCATTGGATTTTACATAATCTCAAGAAATTTAACAACTTAATAGGCCAACTTAAGAAGTAAACAAAGTTTTTAGAATCAATGTTCACAACTTCTTCCAACTTTTAAACACTTATACTTTCCGCAACAATTCTCTATAAACTAATTACTTCTCCATTTAAGAAAGAAAATGATAAAGTAAACTACTCAGAATGCATTGAGAAAATATAAAAACACATTGATTTGAAATTAAAAACCATAAGAAAAAAAAGTATTAATTAACAAACTAAATGTAAGAACAAAAGTAAACACTTATCTGAAAATTCTCTCCACAAGACTCAGGAAGTTCCTTTGAAACTTTAACTGTTCACTAAACTACTGCTCAGAGCAGATCTCCCAACTCTGATGACTCGGAATAACTTTAGACTTCAATAAAAACTAAAATAAAAAGAAAGAAAAGAAGTGGGAAGA
>CM040439.1:57260767-57357619 GCA_022702705.1 Papilionanthe hookeriana x Papilionanthe teres | reverse complement strand
GTATACTTCGTTCAGTTACGTATTGCTCTTGGTCAAATTGGTCAATTCTTGACCCATTTACCAACTCATTGATCAAATAGATCAACTTTTGACCAAAAAACCAACTTTGGTCAAGATGGTCAATTTCTGACCCAATGACCACCAGTTGACCCAATGGGTTAACTTTTGACAAAAAAATTCAATTTTGGTCAAAATATGTCAAGTTCTGACCAAATAGTCAACTTTGGTCAAGATGATCAGTTTCTGACCAAATTACCACCCATGACCCAATGGGTGAACTTTTGACCAACATTTAATTTTGGTAAAAATAGTCAATTTTTAACCTAATGACCAATTATTGACCCAAAAAGTTAACTTTTGTCAAAATGGTCAATCCTTGACCCAACGACAAACCCATTGACCCAATAGGTTAACTTTTGATGAAAAAGTCAATTTTGGTCAAAATAGTCAACTTTTGACCAAAAAGTCAATTTTGGTCAAAATAATGAATTTTTGACCTAATGACCAATTATTGACCAAGTAAGTCTATCTCTGACTAAAAAGTCAACTTTGGTCAAAATGGTCAATCCTTCACCCAATGAACAACATAGCACTAATAGATCGACCTTTGACTAAAAAGTTCAACTTCGGTCGACATGGTCGATTTTGACATGATGGCCGACCATCGATCTAACGAGATCATTTTTTGACCAAAAAGTCAACTTTTGTCAAAATGGTCAATCCTTGAACTAATATCAAACCCATTGACCTTATAAGTCAACTTTTGACCAAAGAGTCAATTTTGGTCCAAAAAGTCAATTTTCGATTTAATGGCCACCCATTGACCCAAAAGGTGAACTTTTGACCAAAAACTCAACCTTGGTCAAAATGGTCAATATTTGACCCAATGACCAACCCATTGACCCAATAGGTTAACTTTTGACCAAAAATTCATCTTTGGTCAAAATGGTCAATTTTTGACCCAATTACCAACTCATTGACTAAGTAGGTTAGCTTTTGACTAAAAAGTCAATTTTGGTCAAAACGGCCAATTTTTGACCAAATGACCACCCTGTTGACCAAATGGCTTAACGTTTGACTAAAAATTCAATTTTGGTCAAAATATTCAATTTTTGATGTAATGACCAATTATTGACCCAATAAGTCAATCTCTGACCAAAAAGTCAACTTTTGTCAAAATAGTCAATCCTTGATCCAATGATAAACCCATTGACCCAATATGTCAACTTTTCACCAAAAAGTAAATTTTGGTCAAAATTGTTAATTTTTGACCAAATGACCGCCCATTGACCCAATAGGTCAACTTTGGTCGAAATGGTCAATTTTTTACCCAATGACCAACCCATTGACCCAATAGATCAACTTTTGACCAAAAAGTCATCTTCGGTCAAAATGGTCAATTCTTGACCTAATTACAAACTCATTGACCAAAAAGTCAACTTTGGTCAAAATTGTCAATTTCTGACCCAATGACCACATGTTGACCCAATGGGTAAACTTTTGACTAAAAATTTAATTTTGGTCAAAATAATCAATTTTTGACCTAATGACCAATTGTTGACCGAGTAAGTCCATCTCTGACAAAAAAGTCAACGTTGATCAAAATGGTCAATCCTTGACCCAATGACCAATCCATTGACGAAAGATGCCAACTTTTGACCAAAATGTTAATTTTAATCAAAATAGTGAATTTTTGACCTAACGACCTCTCATGGACTCAATAGGACAACTTTTGACCAAAAAGTCAACTTTGTTCAAAATGGTCAATTTTTAACCCAATTACCAACACATTGACCCAACAGATTATCTTTTGACCAAAAAGTCAAACTTTGGTCAAAATGGTCAATCCTTTAACCAATAACAAACCCATTGACCCAATAGATCAACTTTTGACCAAATAGTTATTTTTGGTCAAAATAGTTAATTTTCGACCTAATGACCACCCATTCACCCAACGGGTGAACTTTTGACCAAAAACTCAACTTTGGTCAAAATGATCAATTTTTGACCAATGACTAACCCATTGACCCAATATGTCAACTTTTGACCAAAAATTCATCTTTGGTCAAAATGGTCAATTCTTGACCCAATTACCAACACATTGACCAAATATGTTAACTTTTGATTAAAATGTCAATTTTGGTCAAAACGATCAATTTTTGACCGAATTAACTCACCCTAGTTGACCAAATGGGTTAACTTTTGACCAAAAATTCAATTTTGGTCAAAATATTCAATTTTAGTCCTAATGACCCAATAAGTCAATCTTTGACGAAAAAGTCAAATTTGGTCAAAATAGTTAATCCTTGATCCAATGGCAAACCCATTGACCCAATAGGTCAACTTTTAACCAAAAAGTCAATTTTGGTCAAATTTGTTATATTTTGACCTAATGACCACCCATTAACCCAATACGTCAACTTTTAACGAAAAAGTCAACTTTGGTCAAAATGGTCAATTTTTGACCCAATGACCAACCTATTGACCCAGTAGATCAACTTTTGACAAAAAGTCATCTTCGGTCAAAATGGTCAATTCTTGACCCAATTACAGCGCCAAGCAGTTCCTTTTTTTTGGTGCGAGAAGTGCATTGTTGGAACTGGGTTGGAAGGACAAACGGCTCTAGATTCGGGGGTTTCAGTTATAGCCGAACGCAAGGGAAAAATCATTTATACTGATACTCAAAAGATCATTTTCTCAAGTAATGGGGATACTCTAAGCATTCCATTGGTTATGTATCAACGTTCCAACAAAAATACTTGTATGAATCAAGAAACTCAGGTTCAGCGGGGTAAATACATTAAAAAGGGACAAATTCTAGCGGGCGGTGCGGCTACAGCTGGTGGGGAACTCGCTTTAGGAAAAAATGTATTAGTAGCTTATATGCCATGGGAAGGTTACAATTTTGAAGACGCAGTACTAATTAGCGAACGTCTGGTTTATAAAGATATTTATACTTCTTTTCATATCCGGAAATATGAAATTCAGACTCATGTAACAAGCCAAGGTCCTGAAAGAATCACTAAGGAAATCCCATTACCACTCCTATGACCAAATAGGTCAACTTTTGACCAAAAAGTCAACTTTGGTCAAAATGGTGAATTTCTGACGCAATGACCACCTTGTTGACCCAATGGATCAACTTTTAACCAAAAATTAATTTTGGTCAAAATAATCAATTTTTGACCTAATGACCAATTGTTGACCCAATAAGTCAATTTTTGACCTAATGACCAATTTTGGTCAACGTTGGTCAAAATGTTCAATCCCTGACCCAATGACCAACCCATTGACCCACTAGGTCAACTTTTCACCAAAAAGTTAATTTGGATCAAAATAGTCAATTTTTGACCTAATCACCACCCATAGACCCAATAGGACAACTTTGACAAAAAAGTCAACTTTGGTCAAAATGGTCAATTTTTGACCCAATGACCAACACATTGACCCAATATGTCAACTTTTGATCAAAAAATCATCTTTGGTTAAAATGGTCAATTATTCACCCATTTACCAGCTCATTGACCAAATTGGTCAACTTTGGACCAAAAGGTTATCTTTTATCAAAATTGTCAATTTCTGACCCAATGACCACCATGGTTACCCAATGGGTTAACCTTTGACCAAAAAAACAATTTTAGTCAAAATAGTCAATTTATGACCTAATGACTAATTATTGACCCAATAAGTCAATTTCTGACCAAAAAGTTAACTTTGGTCAAAATGGTCAATCTTAACCCAATGTCAAATCCATTGACCAATAGGTCAACTTTTGACCAAAAACTCGATTTTGGTCAAAATAGCCAATTTTTGACTTAATGACAAACCATTGACCCAATATGTCAACTTTTGCCCAAAAAGTCAATTTTGGTCAAAATAGTCAATTTTTGACCTAATGACCATCTATTGACCCAGTATGCCAATCTTTGACCAAAAAGTCAACTTTGATAAAAATGGTCAATTCTTGACCCAATGACCAACCCATTGACCCAATAGTTCAACTTTTGACCAAAAAGTCAACTTTGGTCAAAATGATCAATCATTGACCCAATGACTAACCCATTGGCCTAACATATTAATTTTGGTCAAAATAGTCAATTTTTTTAATTAATGACCAATTATTGACCCAATAAGTCAATCTCGGACCAAAAAGTCAACTTTGGTGAAAATGGTCAATCATTGACCCAATGACAAACCCATTGACACAATTGGTTAACTTTTGACCAAAAAGTCAATTTTGGTCAATATAGTCAATTTTTGACCAAATGACCACCCAATGACCCAATAGGTCAACATTTGACTAAAAAGTCAACTTTGGTCAAAACGGTCAATTTTTGACTCAATGACCAACCCGTTGTCCCAATATGTCAACTTTTGACCAACAATTCATCTTTGGTCAAGATGGTTAATTCTTAACACAATTACCAACTCATTGACCCAATATGTTAACTTTTGACCAAAAAGTCAACTTTGGTCAAATTGGTCAATTTCTGAGTCAATGACCACCCCGTTCACCCATTGGGTTAACTTTTGACCAAAAAGTCAATTTTGGTCAAAATGGTCAATTTTTGACCCAACGACCAACTCATTGACCCAATAGATCAACTTTTGACAAAAAAGTCATCTTCGGTGAAAATGGTCAATTGTAGACCCAATTACTAACTCATAGACCAAATAGGTCAACTTTTGACCAAAAAGTCAACTTTGGTTAAAATGGTCAATTTCTGAGCTAGTGACCACCCCGTTGACCTAATTGGTCAACTTTTGACCAAAAATTAAATTTTGGTCAAAAAAATCATTTTTTTCCAAAAGACCAACTATTGACCCAATAAGTCAATCTCTGACCAATAGTCAACTTTAGCCAAAATGGCCAATCTTTGACCAAATGACCAACCCATTGGCCCAAAAGGTCAACTTTTGACCAAAAAGTCAATTTTGGTCAAAATAATTAATTGTTGACCTAATGACCACCCATTGACCTAATAAGTCAACTTTTGACCAAAAAGACAACTTTGGTTAAAATGGTCAATTTTTGACCCAATGACCAACCCATGGACCCATTAGGTCAACTTTTGAACAAAAAGACATCTTTGGTTAAAATGGTTAATTCTTGATCTAATTCACTCATTGACTAAATAGGTCAACTTTTTGCCAAAAAGTTAGCTTTGGTCAAAATGGTCAACTTCTGATGTAAGGACCACCCCGTTGACCAAAAGGGTTAACTTTTAACCAAAAATTTAATTTTGGTCAAAATAGGTCAAATTTTGACCAAAAAGTCATCTTTGGTCAAAATAGTCAATTTCTGACCCCAGTTGACCCAACATGTAAACTATTGAGCAAAAATTTAATTTCGGTCAAATTTGGTCAAAAGGATAAATCCTTGACCCAATGACCAACACACTGACCCAATAGATTGACATTTGATCAAAAAGTCAATTTTGGTGAAAATAGTAAATTTTTGACTTAATGATCAATTATTAACCATATAGGTCAACTTTTGACCAAAAAGTCAACTTTTGTCAAAATGGTCAATCCTTAACCCAATGACCCTTTTGACCAAAAAGTCAACTTTGGTTCAAATGGTCAATCCTTGTCTAAATGACTAACTCATTGACCCAAAAGGACAACATTTGACCAAAAGATCAATTTTGATCAAAGTTATCAATTTTTACCTAATAACCACCAGACTGACCCAAAAGATCAACTCTTGACCAAAAAGTCAAATTTGGTCAAAATTGTCAATTTCTGACACAATGACCTAATTGTCAACCATGGTGAAAAAGGTGAATCCTTGATCTAATGACCAACCCATTGACCCAATTTGTCAACTTTTGACTAAAAAGTTAACTTTAGCCAAAATGGCTAATCCTTGACCCAATGACCAACCCATTGCCTAAATAGGTCAACCGTTGACCAAAATGTCTATTTTGCTTAAAATTGTCAATTTTTGACCTAATGGCCGCCTCATTGACCTAAATAGGCCGACTTTTGACCAAAAAGACAACTTTTGTCAAAAAGGTCAATCCTTCACCCAATGACCAACCCATTGACCCAATAGTCAACTTTTGACCAAATAGTCAATTTTTGAACTAATGGCCGTTTATTGACCCAATAAACCAATCTCTAACAAAAAAGTCAGCTTTGGTCAAAATGGTCAATCCTTGACCCAATGACCCACCCATTGACCCAATGGTTAACTTTAGATCAAAAAGTCATCTTTGGTCAAAATGATCAATCCTTGACCCAATGAACAACCCATAGGCCTAATATGTCATCTTTTGACCAAAAGTCAATTTTGGTCAAAATAATCAATTTTTGACAAATGACTAATTATTCACGCAGTAGGCCAATCTCTGACCAAAAAGTCAACTTTGGTCAAAATAGTCAATCCTTGAACCCAATGACAAACTCTTTGATCCAATTGGTCAACTTTTGATGAAAAAGACAATTTTGATCAAAATGGTCAATTTTTGACCTAATGACCACCCATTAACCCAAATAGGTCAACTTTTGACAAAAAAGTCAACCTTGGTCAAAATGATCAATTTTTGACCCAATGACCAACCTATTGACACAATAGGTCAAATTTTAACCAAAAAAGTCATCTTTGGTCAAAATGGTCAATTCTTGACCCAATTACCAACTCATTGACTAAAAAAGGTCAACTTTTGACCAAAAAGTCAACTTAAGTCAAATTGGTCAATTTCTGACCCAATGACAATCTCGTTAACCAAATGGGTTAACTTTTGACCAAAATTTCAATTTTTGTCAAAATAGTCAATTTTCGACCTAATGACCAATTGTTGACCCAATAGGTCAATCTCTGACCAAAAAGTCAACTTTGGTCAAAATGTTCAATCCTTGACCCAATGATAAACCCATTGACCAAAGCTTAACTTTAAGCAAAAAGTCAATTTTGGTTAAAATAGTTAACTTTTGACCTAATGATCACCCATTAACCCAATAGGTCAATTTTTACCAAAAAGTCAACTTTAGTCAAAATAGTCATTTTTTGACCCAATGACCAACCCATTGACTCAATAGATCAACTTTGACCAAAAAGAAATCTTCGGTCAAAATGGTCAATTCTTAACTTAATGACTAACCCATTTACCCAATAGGCCAACTTTTAAAAAAAGTCAACTTTAGTCAAAAAGGCCAATCCTTACGCCAATGACCAACCCATTGACCCGATAAATCAATTTTTGACCAAAAAGTTAATTTTGGTCAAAATAGTCAATTTTTGACCTAATGACCAATTATATACCCACTAAGCCAGTCTCTGACCGAAATGCCAACCTTGGTCAAAATGGTCAATCCTTGACCCAATGACCAACTCATTGACCCAAAGCTTAACTTTAACCAAAAAGTCAATTTTGGTTAAAATAGTTAATTTTTGACCTAAAGACCACCCATTAACCCAATAGGTCAACTTTTTTCTAAAAAGTCAACTTTGGTCAAAATCATCATTTTTTGACCCAATGACCAACCCATTGACCCAATAGATCAACTTTTGACCAAAAAGTAATCTTCAATCAAAATGGTCAATTCTTAACCCAATGATTAACCCTTTACCCAATAGGCCAACTTTTGACAAAAAAGTCAACTTTAGTCAAAATGGCCAATCCTTACCCCAATGATCAACCCATTGACCCAATAAATCAATTTTTGACCAAAAAGTTAATTTTGGTCAAAATAGTCAATTTTTGACCTAATGATCAATTATTTACCCACTAAGCCAATCTCTGACCGAAAAACCAACCTTGGTCAAAATGGTCAATCCTTGACCCAATGATCAACCCATTGACCCAATAGGTCAACTTTTGACCAAAAAGACAAGTTTGGTCAAAATGATCAATCCTTGACCGAATGAACAACCCTTTAGCCTAATAGGTTAACTTTTAAGCAAAAAGTCAATTTCGATCAAATAGTCAATTTTTGTATTAATGACCAATTATTGACCAAAGAAGTCAAACTTTGACCAAAAAGTCAATTTTGGTTAAAATGGTCAATCCTTGACCCAATGACAAACTCATTGATCCAATAAGTCAACTTTTGATCAAAAAGTCAACTTTTGACCTAGGACAACTTTTGACCAAAAAGTCAACTTTGGTCAAAACGGTCAATTTTTGACCCAATGACTAACCCATTAACCCAATAGGTCAACTTTTGATTAAAAAGTCATCTTCGGTCAAAATGGTCAATTCTTGACCAAATCACCAACTCATTAACCAAATAGGTCAACTTTTGACCAAAAAGTGAACTTTGGTCAAAATGGTCAATTTCTGACCTCATGACCACCCTGTTGACCCAAATGAGTCAAATTTTTACAAAAAATTTTATTTTTCTCAAAATAATTAATTTTTAACCTAATGACCAATTATTGACCCCTTAAGAAATTCTCTAACTAAAAATTTAATTTTGGTCAAAATAGTCAATCCTTAACCCAATGACCAACACATTGACCCAATAGGTAAACTTTTGACCAAAAAGTCAACTTTAGTCAAAATGATCAATCCTTGACCCAATGACCGGTTAACCCATTGGCCTAAAAGGTCTACTTTTGACCAAAAACTTAATTTCGATCAAAATAGTCAATTTTTGAATCAATTCCAATTATTGACCCAATAAGTTAATCTATGACAAAAAAGTCAACTTTGGTCAAAATGGTCAATCCTTGACTCAATGACAAACACATTGACCCAATAGGTCAACTTTTGACCAAAATTTCAATTTTGGTCAAAATAGTCAATTTTCAACCTAATGACCAATTATTGGCCCAATAAGTCAATCTCTGACCAAAAAGTTAACTTTGGTCAAAATGGTTAATCCTTTCCCCAATGACCAAGCCATTGACCCAAGAGGTCAACTTTTGACCAAAAAGTTAACTTTGGTCAAAATGATCAATCCTTAACCAAATGACCAACTCATTGGCCTAATATGTCAACTTTTTAACAAAAAGTTAATTTCGGTAAAAATAGTCAATTTTTGAATTTTTGACCAATTATTGACCCAATAATTCAATCTCTAACCAAAAAGTCAACTTTGGTCAAAATGACCAATCCTTGACCCAATGACAAACATATTGACCCAATAGGTCAACTTTTGAAAAAAAAAGTCAATTTTGATAAAAATAGTCATTTTTTGACCTAATGACCACAATTCACCCAATAAGTCAACTTTTAACCAAAATGTCAACTTTGGTCAAAATGGTCAATTTTTGACCAAATGACCAACCCGTTGACCCTATATGTCAACTTTTGACTAAAAAGTCATCTTTTGTCAAAATGGTCAATTCTTGACCCAATTACCAACTCATTAACCAAATAGGTCAACTTTTGACCAAAAAGTCAACTTTGGTCAAAATGGTCAATTTCTGACCTAAAGACCACCCCATTGACCGAATGGGTTAATTTTTTCTCAAAAATTCTATTTTGGTCAAAATAATTAATTTTTGACCTAATCACCAATTATTGACCCAATAAGTCACTCTTTGACAAAAAAGTCAACTTTGGTTAAAATGATCAATCCTTGACCCAATGACAAACCCATTGACCTAATAGGTCAACTTTTGACCAAAAAGTCAACTTTGGTCAAAATGATCAATCCTTGACCCAATGACCAATCCATTGGCTTAATAGGTCAATTTTTTACCAAAAAGTCAATTTTGGTCAAAATGATCAATCCTTGACCTAATGGCCAACCGATTGGCCTAATAGGTCAACTTTTGACCAGAAAGTCAATTTTTGTCAAAATAGTCAATTTTTCAATTTATAACTAATTATAAACTAAATAAGTTAATCTCTGACCAAAAAGTCAACTTTGGTCAAAATGGTCAATCCTTGACCCAATGACAAACTCATTGACCCAATAGGTTAACTTTTGACGAAAAGGTCAATTTTGGTCAAAATAGTCAATTTTTGACTTAGTGACCACCAATTGACCCAATAGGTCAACTTTTGACCAAAAAAGTCAGTTTTGGTCAAAAGGATAAATTTTTGACCCAATGACCAACAAATTCACCCAATAGGTCAACTTTTGACCAAAAAGTCATCTTTGGTCAAATTGGCAATTCTTGACCCAATTACCAGTTGGTTGATCAAATAGGTCAACTTTTGAACAAAAAGCCAACTTTAGTCAAAATAATTAATTTCTGGCCCAATGACCACCCGTTGACCCAATGGGTTAACTTTTGACAAAAAATTCAATTTTGGTCAAAATAGGTCAAGTTTTGACCAAAAAGACAACTTTGGTTAAGATGATCAATTTCTGACCCAATTACACCTAATGACCCGATAGGTGAACTTTTGACCAAAAATTTAATTTCAGCTCAAAATAATTCAATTTTTGACCTAATGACCAATTATTGACCCAAAAAGTCAACTTTTGTCAAAATGGTCAATCCTTAACCCAACGACAAACCATTGAACCAATAGGTCAACTTTTGACAAAAAAGTCAATTTTGGTCAAAATAGTCAATTTTTGACTTAATGACCATCTATTGACCCAATAGGTCAAATTTTGACCAAAAAGTTAATTTTGGTCAAAATAATAACTTTTTGATATAATGACCCGATTATTGATCCAATAAGTCTATCTTTTACTAAAAAGTCAACTTTGGTCAAAATGGTCAATCCTTTACCCAATGACCAACCCATAGACTCAATAGGTCAACTTTTGACTAAAAAGTCAACTTTGGTCAAAATGGTCAAAATGGTCAATTTTTGACACATTAGTTAACCCATTGACCCAACTGATCATTGTTTGACCAAAAGGTCAACTTTGGTCAAAATGGTCAATCCTTAACCTAATATCAAACCATTGATCGATAGATCGACTTTTCGACCAAATAGCCAATTTTAGTCAAAATAATCAATTTTCGACCTAATGATCACCCATTTACCCAAAAGGCTGAAGTTTCGACCAAAAACTTCAACTTTGGTCAAAATGGTCGATTTTCGATCAATTGACGAACCCATCGACCCAATAGGTCGACTTTGACCAAAGTTCATCTTTGGTCAAAATGGTCAATTCTCGATCCAATTACCAACTCATTGACTAAATAGGTCCACTTTTGACTAAAAAGTCAATTTTGGTCAAAACGGTCAATTTTGGACCCAATGAACACCCCGTTGACCAAATGGGTTAACTTTTGACCGAAAATTCAATTTTTGTCAAAATATTCAATTTTTGTCAAAATATTCAATTTTTGACCTATTGACCAATTATTGACCCAATAGTCAATCTCTGACCAAAAAGTCAGCTTTGGTCAAAATAGTCAATCCTTGATCAAATGTCAAAGCCGTTGACCCAATAGGTAAACTTTTAACCAAAAAGTCAATTTGGGTCAAAATTATTAATTTTTGACCTAATGACGACCCATTGATCCAATAGATCAACTTTGGTCAAAATGGTCAATTTTTGACCCAATGACCAACCCATTGATTCAATAGATTAACTTTTGACCAAAACGCCATTTTCGGTCAAAATGGCCAATTCTTGACCCAATTACCAACTCATTGACCAAATAGGTCAGCTTTTGACCAAAAAGTCAACTTTTGTCAAAATGGTTAATTTCTGACCCAATGACCACCCTGTTGACCCAATGAGTCAAGTTTTGACCAAAAATTTAATTTTGGTCAAAATAATCATTTTTTCCCCTAATGACCAATTGTTGACCCAATAAGTCAATCTCTGACCAAAAAGTCAATGTTGGTCAAAATGGTCAATCCTTAAACCAATGACAAACCCAATGACCCTATATGTCAACTTTTGAACAAAAAGTTAATTTTGGTCAAAATAGTTAATTTTTGACCTAATGACCACCCATAGACTCAATAGGACAACTTTTGATCGAAAAGTCAACTTTGGTTAAAATGGTCAATTTTTTACCTAATGACCAACACATTAACCCAACAGATCATCTTTTGACCAAAAAGTCAACTTGGTCAAAATGGCCTATCCTTGTCCCAATATCAAACCCATTGACCCAATAGGTCAACTTTGACCAAATAGTTAATTTTGGTCAAAATAGTTAATTTTCAACCTAATGACCACCCATTCACCCAAAAGGTGAACTTTTGACCAAAAGCTCAACTTAGGTCAAAATGGTCAAATTTTGACCCAATGACTAACTCATTGACACAATAGGTCAACTTTTGACCAAAAATTCATCTTTGATCAAAATGGTCAATTCTTGACCCAATTACCAACTCATTGACCAAATAGGTCAACTTTTGACTAAAAAGTCAAATTTGGCCAAAACGGTCAATTTTTGACCCAATGACCACCCTGTTGACCAAATGGGTTAACTTTTGACCAAAAATTCAATTTTGGTCAAAATATTCAATTATTGACCTAATGATCAATTATTGATCCAATAATTCAATCTCTGACGAAAAAGTTAACTTTGGCCAAAATAGTCAATCCTTGATCCAATGACGAACCCATTGACCCAATAGGTTAACTTTTAACTAAAAAGTCAATTTTAGTCAAAATTGTTAATTTTTGACCTAATGACCACCCATTGACCCAATAAGTCAACTTTTGACCAAAAAGTCAACTTTGGTCAAAATGGTCAATTTTTGACCTAATGACAAAGCTATTGACCCAGTAGATCAACTTTTGACCAAAAAGTCATCTTCGGTCGAAATGCTCAATTCTTGACCCAATTACCGCCCCATTGAACAAAAAGTCAACTTTGGTCAAAATGGTGAATTTTTGGCCCAATCACCACCCCATTGACCCAGTTGGTTAACTTTTGACCAGAAATTTAATTTTCGTCAAGATAATCAAATTTTGTCCTAATGACCAATTGTTGACCCAATAAGTCAATCTCTGACAAAAAAAGTCAACGTTGGTCAAAATGGTCAACCGTGATCCAATGACCAACACCTTGACCCAATAGGTCAACTTTTGACTAAAAAGTTAATTTTGGTCAAAATAGACAATTTTTGACCTAATGACTACCCATAGACTCAATAGGACAACTTTTGACCAAAAAGTCAACTTCAGTCAAAATGGTCAATTTTTGACCCAATGACCAAAACATTTACCTAATAAGTCAACTTCTGAATCAAAATTTCATCTTTCGGGTCAAAATTGTCAATTCTCGCCAATTACCAACTCATTGATCGGATCAGTCAACTTTCGACCAAAAGGTCAACTTTGGTCAAAATTGTCAATTTCGACCTAATGACCACCACGACTACTCTGACCTAGGTTAACCTTTGACAAAAAAAAACAATTTTGGTCAAAATAGTCAATTTATGACCTAATGACCAATTTTTGACCCAATAAGTCAATCTCTGACCCAAAAGTCAACTTTGGTCAAAATGAACAATCCTTGACCCAATTACAAACCCATTGACCTAATAGGTCAACTTTTTACCAAAAAGTCGATTTTGGTCAAAATAGTTAATTTTTGACATAATGACCAACCATTTAGCCAATATGTCAACTTTTGACAAAAAAGCCAATTTTGGTCAAAATAGTCAATTTTTGACCTAATGACCAATTATTGACCCAGTAAGCCAATCTCCGACCAAAAAGTCAACTTTTGTCAAAATGATTAATCTTTGACCCAATGACAAACCTATTGACCTAGTAGATCGACTTTTGACGAAAAAGTCATCTTCGGTCGAAATGGTCAATTCTTGACCCAATTACCACCCCGTTGAACAAAAAGTCAACTTTGGTCAAAATGGTGAATTTATGGCCAATGACTCACCCTATTGACCTGACCAATCAACTTTTGACCAAAAATTTAATTTTCGACAAGATAATCAATTTTTGTCCTTATGACCAATTGTTGACCCAATAAGTCAATCTCTGACAAAAAAGTCAACGTTGGTCAAATAAGTCAATCCCAATGACCAACACATTTACCCAATAGGTCAACTTTTGACCAGAATTTCATCTTCGGTCAAAATTGTCAATTCTTGCTAATTACCAACGCATTGACCAGATTGGTCAACTTTCGACCAAAAGGTCAACTTTGGTCAAAATTCTCAATTTCTGACCCAATGACCACCACAGTTACCCAATGGGTTAACCTTTGACCAAGAAAAACAATTTTGGTCAAAATAGTCAATTTATGACATAATGACCAATTATTGACCCAATAAGTCAATCTCTGACCAAAAAGTCAACCTTGGTCAAAATTGGCAATCCTTGACCCAATGACAAACCCATTGACCCAATAGGTCAACTTTTTACCAAAAAGTCGATTTTGGTCTAAATAGTTAATTTTTGACTTAATGACCAACCATTTACCCAATATGTCAACTTTTGACCAAAAAATCAATTTTGGTCAAAATAGACAATTTTTGACCTAATGAACAATTATTGACCCAGTAAGCCAATCTCTGACCAAAAAGTCAACTTTGATCAAAATGATCAATCTTTGACCCAATGACTAAGCCATTGACCCAATAGGTCAACTTTTGACCAAAAAATAAACTTTGATCAAAATGATCAGTCATTGACCCAGTGTCCAACTCATTGATCAAATAGGTCAACCTTTGACCAAAAAGTCAACATTGGTCAAAATGGCCTATTACTGACCCAATGACCACCCGTTGACCCAATGGGTTAACTTTTGACCAAAAATTTAATTTTGGTCAAAATAGGTCAACTTTTAACCAAAAAGTCAACTTTGATCAAGGTGATCAATTTATGAACCAATTACCTCCCATGACCCATTGGGTGAACTTTTGACCAAATAATTCATTTAGGTCAAAATAGTCAATTTTTGACCTAATGACCAATTATTGACCCAAAAAAGTCAACTTTTGTCAAATTGGTCAATCCTTGACCCAACGACAAACCCATTGACCCAATAGGTCAACTTTTGATGAAAAAGACAATATTGATAAAAATATTCAATTTTTGACTTAATGACCGACCACCTATTGACCCAATAGGTCAACCTTTGACCAAAAAGTCAGTTTTGGTCAAAATAATCAATTTTTGACCTAATGACCAATTATTGACCCAGTAAGTCTATCTTTGACTAAAAAGTTAACTTTGGTCAAAATGGTTAATCCTTCACCAAATGACCAACCCACGGACTCAATAGGTTAACTTCTGACTAAAAAGTCAACTTTGGTCAAAAAGATCAATTTTTGACACAATGACCAACCCATTGACCCAATAAATCATTATTTGACCAAAAGTAAACTTTGGTCAAAATGGTCAATCCTTGACCCAATATAAAACACTTTGACCCAAGAGGTGAACTTTTGACCAAAAAGTCAACTTTAGTCAAAATGGTCAATTTTTGACCCAATGGGCACCTATTGACCCAGTAGATCAACTTTTGACCAAAAAGTCATCTTCAATCAAAATGGTCTATTCTTGACCCGCTTACCACCCCATTAACCAAATAGGTCAACTTTTGACCAAAAAGTCAACTTTGGTCAAAATGGTCAATTTATGACCCCATGACCACTCCGTTGACCCAATGGGTCAACATTTGACCAAAAAGTTAATTTTGGTCAAGATAATCAAATTTTGACCTAATGACCAATTGTTGACCCAATAAGTCAATCTCTGACCAAAAAGTCAATGTTGGTCAAAATGATCAATCCTTGACCCAATGACCAACCGATTGACCCAATTGGTCAACTTTTGACCAAAAACATAATTTTGGTCAAAATAGTCAATTTTTGATCCGACGACCACCCATAGACCCAATAGGACAACTTTTGACCAAAAAGTCAACCTTGGTCAATAAGGACAATTTTTGACCCAATGACCAACACATTGACCTAATAAGTCAACTTTTGACCAAAAAATCATCTTTGGTCGAAATGGTCAATTCTTGACCCAATTACCAACTCATCGACCAAATTGGTAAACTTTTAACCAAAAGGTTAACTTTGGGTCGAAATCGTCAATTTCGACCCAATGACCACCACGGTTACCTAATGGGTTAACCTTTCGACCAAAAACAATTTTGGTCAAAATAAGTCAATTTCTGACCTAATGACCAATTATTGACCCAATAAGTCAATCTCTGACCAAAAAGTCAACTTTGGACAAAATGGTCAATCCCTGACCCAATGACAAACACATTGACCCAATAGGTCAACTTTTGACCAAAAAGTCGATTTTGGTCAAATAGTCAATTTTTGAATAAATGATCAACCGTTGACCCAATATGTCAACTGCTGACCAAAAAGTCAATTTTGGTCAAAAAAGTCAATTTTTGACCTAATGACCAATTATTGACCCAGTAAGGCAATCTCTGACCAAAAAGACAACTTTGATAAAAATGACCAACCCATTTACCCAATAAGTCATCTTTTGACCAAAAAGTCAACTTTGATAAAAATGATCGATCATCGACCCAATGACCAACTCATTGGCCTAACATGTCAATTTTTTACCAAAAAGTCATTTTTGGTAAAAATAGACAATTTTTGAATTAATGACCAATTATTGACCCAATAAGTCAATCTCCGACCAAAAATTCAACTTTGGTCGAAATGGTCAATCTGTGACCCAATAACAAACCCATCGATCACGTAGGTCAACTTTCGACCAAAAAGATAATTTTGGTAAAAATAATCAATTTTCGACTAAATGACCGCCCATCGACCCGTATGTCAACTTTTGACCAAAAAGTCAACTTTGGAGAAAATAATCAATTTTCGATCTAATGATCAATTATTAACCTAGTAAGCCAATCTCTAACCATAAAGTCAACTTCGGTCGAAATTATCAATCCTCGACCTATCGAATCCAATAGGTCAACTTTTGACCAAAAAGACCACTTTGTTCAAAATGATCAAATCATTGACCCAATGACCAACCCATTGGCCTAATAGGTCAACTTTTGACCAAAAAGTCAATTTTGATCAAAATAGTCAATTTTTGAATTAATGACATTATTTACCCAATAAGTCAATTTTTGACTAAAAAGTCAACTTTGGTCAAAATGGTCAATCCTTGACACAATGACAAACCCATTGACCAATAGGTTAACTTTTGACTAAAAAGGCAATTTTGGTCAAATTATTCAATTTTTGGCCTAATGACCAACCCATTGACTCTAAAGGTCAACTATGAACAAAAAGTCATCTTTTGTCAAAATGGTCAATTCTTAATACAATTACCAACTCATTGACCCAAAAGGTCAAATTTTGACCAAAAAGTCAACTTTATTCAAAAGGGTCAATTTCCGACACAATAACCACCCCGTTGACCCAATGGGTCAACTTTTGACAAAAAAGTTTATTTTTGTCAAAATAATTAATTTTTTACCTAACGACCAATTATTGACCCACTAAGTGAATCTCTGACTAAAAAGTCGATTTTGGTCAAAATGGTCAATCCTTAACCCAATGACCAACCCATTGACCCTATAGGTCAACTTTTGACCAAAAAGTCAACTTTGGTCAAAATGAACAATCCTTGACCCAATGACCAACCCGTTAGCCTAATAGGTCAACTTTTGACCAAAAAGTCAATTCGATCAAATTAGTCAATTTTTGAATTAATGACCAATTATTGACCCAATAAGTCAATCTCTGACAAAAAAGTCAACTTTGGACAAAATGATCAATCCTTGACCCAATGACAAACAAATTGATCCAATAGGTCAACTTTTGACCAAAATTTCAATTTTGGTCAAAATTGTCAATTTTTAACCTAATGACCAATTATTGACCCAATAAGTCAATCTGTGACTAAAAAGTCAACTTTAGTCAAAATAGTCAATCCTTGACCCAATTACCAACCCATTGACCCAAGAGGTCAACTTTTGACTAAAGAGTTAACTTTGGTCAAAATGATCAATCCTTAACCCAATGACCAACCCATTGGCCTAATAGGTCAACTTTTGACCAAAGAGTCAATTTCGGTCAAAATAGTCAATTTTTGAATAAATGACCAATTATTGAACCAATAAGATAATCTTTGAGGAAAAAGTCAACTTTGATCAAAATGGTCGATCCTTGCCCCAATGACGAACACATTGATCCAGTACGTCAACTTTTGACAAAAGAGCCATTTTTGATAAAAATGGTCAATTTTTGACCCAATAACCAACCCGTTGACCCTATATGTCAACTTTCGACTAAAAAGTCATCTTTACTCAAAATGGTTAATTCTTGACCCAATTACCAACTCATTGACCAAATAGGTCAACTTTTGACCAAAAAGACAACTTTGGTCAAAATGGTCAATTTTTTACCCAATGGGTCAACTTTTAACAAAAAGTTTAATTTTGGTCAAAATAATCAATTTTTGACATATTGACTAATTGTTGACCCAATAAGTCAATCTCTGACCAAAAAGTCAACTTTGGTCAAAGTGGTCAATCCTTGACCCAATGACAAACCCATTGACGCAATAGGTCAACCTTTGACCAAAAAGTCAACTTTGGTCAAAACGATCAATCCTTGACCCAATGACCAACCCATTAGCCTTATAGGTTAATTTTTGACCAAAAAGTCAATTTGGTGAAAATGATCAATCCTTGACCCAATGGCCAACCCATTGGCCTAAAAACTCAACTTTAAACCAAAAAGTCAATTTTGGCAAAATAGTCAATTTTTAAATTTATAACCAATTATTGACCCAATAAGTCAATCTCTGACCAAAAAGTCAACTTTGGTCAAAATGGTCAAACCTTAACCTAATGACAAACTCATTGACCCATTAGATTAACTTTTCACAAAATAGTCAACTTTAGTCAAAATGGTCAATCCTTGACCTAATGACAAACCCATTGACCCAATAAGTCAATCTCTGACCAAAAAGTCAACTTTGGTCAAAATGGTCAATCCTTGATCTAATCACCACGAATTGACCCAATAAGTCAACTTTTGACCATAAAGTCAACTTTGGTCAAAATGGTTAATTTTTGACCCAATGACCAACCCTTTAACTCAATAGGTCAACTTTTGACCAAAAAATCAACTTTGGTCAAAACGGTCGATTTTTGAAACAATGACCACCCCGTTGACCGAATACATTAACTTTTGACCAAAAATTCAATTTTGACCTAAAGACCAATTATTGACCCAACAATTCAATCTCTGACCAAAAAGTCAACTTTGGTTAAAATGGTCAATCTTTAACCCAATGACAAACCCATTGACCCAATTGGTCAGCTATTGACGAAAAAGTCATTTTTAGTCAAAATAATCAATTTTTAACCTAATGACCACCCATTAACCCAATAGGTCAACTTTTGACCAAATAGTCTACTTTGGTCAAAAAGATCAATTTTTTGACCCAATGACCAACCCATTGATCTAATATGTCAACTTTTGACCAAAAAGTCATCTTTGGTCAAAATGGTCAATTCTTGACCCAATTACCAACTAATTGATCAAATAGGTGAACTTTGGTCAAAATAGTCAACTTCTGAACCAATGACCATACCGTTGACCCAATGGGTTAACTTTTGACCAAAAATTAAATTTTGGTCAAAATAGGTCAACTTTTGACCAAAAAGTCAACTTTAGTCAAGATGATCAATTTCTGACCCAATGACCACCCATTGACCCAATCGGTTAACATTTGACCAAAAATATAACTTAGGTCAAATAGTCAATCTTTGACCTAATGACCAATAATTGACCCAAAAAGTCAACATTAGTCAAAATGGTCAATCCTTAACCCAATGACAAACCCATTGACCAAATAAGTCGACTTTGACTAAAAATTTCAATTTTTGTCAAAATAGTTAATTTTCAACATAATGACCAATTATTGACTCAATAAGTCAATCTCTGACGAAAAAGTCAATTTTAGTCAAAATGGTTAATCCTTGACACAATGACCAACCCATTGACCTAAGAGATCAACTTTGACTAAAAAGTCAACTTTGGTCAAAATGTTCAATCCTTGACCCAATGACCAACCCATTGGACTAATATGTCAACTTTTGATCAAAAAGTCAATTTCGATCAAAATAGTCAATTTTTGAATTAATGACCAATTATTGACCCAATAAGTCAATCTCTGACCAAAAAGTCAACTTTGGTCAAAATGGTCAATCCTTGACCCAATGACAAACACATTGACCCAATAGATCAACTTTTGACCAAAAGTCAATTTTGATAGAAATTGTCAATTTTTGACCTAATGACTACTCATTGACCCAATAAGTCAACTTTTGACTAAAAAGTCAACTTTGGTCAAAATGGTCAATTTTTGACCCAATGAACGACCCGTTGACACGTTATGTCACCTTCGACTAAAAAGTCATCTTTGGTCAAAATGGTCAATTCTTGACCCAATTACTAACTCATTGACCAGATAGGTCAACCTTTGACCAAAAAGCCAACTTTGGTCAAAATTGTCAATTTCTGACCCAATGACTACCCCGTTGACCCAACGGGTTAATTTTTTACCAATTCTATTTTAGTCAAAATAGTCAATGTTTGACCTAATCACCAATTATTGACCCAATAATTCAATCTCTGACTAAAAAAGCCAACTATGGTCAAAATGGTCAATCCTTGACCAAATGAGAAACCCATTGACCCAATGACCAACCCATTGGCCTAATAGGTCAATTTTTGACCAAAAAGTTAATTTTGGTCGGAATGATCAATCTTAGACCCAATGGCCGACCCATGTGCCTAATAGATCGACTTTCGACCGAATGTCAATTTTGGTCAAAATAGTCAATTTTCAAATTTATGACTAATTATTGACCCAATAAGTTAATCTCTGATCAAAAAGTCAACGTTGGTCAAAATGGTCAATCCTTGAGCCAATGACAAACCCATTGACCCAATAGGTCAACTTTTAACCAAAAAGTCAACTTTAGTCAAAATTGTTAATTTTTGACCAAAAGGTCAACTTTGGTCAAAATTGTCAATTTCTGACCAATGACCACCACAGTTACCCAATGGGTTAACCTTTGACCAAAAAAACAATTTTGGTCAAAATAGTCAATTTTTGACATAATGACCAATTATTGACCCAATAAGTCAATCTCTGACCAAAAAGTCAACCTTGGTCAAAATGGTCAATCCTTGACCCAATGACAAACCCATTGACCCAATAGGTCAACTTTTGACCAAAAAGTCAATTTTGGTCAAAATAGTTAATTTTTGACTTTATGACCAACCATTTACCCAAATAGGTCAACTTTTGACCAAAAAAATCAACTTTGATCAAAATGATCAATCTTTGACCCAATGACCAACCCATTGACCCAATAGGTCAACTTTTGACCGAAAAATAAACTTTGATCAAAATGATCAGTCATTGACCCTGTGTCCAACTCATTGATCAATTAGGTCAACCTTTGATCAAAAAGTCAACTTTGGTCAAAATGGCCTATTACTGACCCAATGTGTTAACTTTTGACCAAAAATTTAATTTTGGTCAAAATAGGTCAACTTTTAATCTTAAAGTCAACTTTGATCAAGATGATCAATTTATGAACCAATTACCCCCCATGACCCACTGGGTGAACTTTTGACCAAATAATTCATTTAGGTAAAAATAGTCAATTTTTTACCTAATGACCAATTATTGACCCAAAAAAGTCAACTTTTGTCAAATTGGTCAATCCTTGACCCAACGACAAACCCATTGAGCCAATAGGTCAACTTTTGATGAAAAAGATAATATTGGTAAAAATATTCAATTTTTGACTTTATGACCGACCACCTATTGACCCAATAGGTCAACCTTTAACCAAAAAGTCAATTTTGGTCAAAATAATCAATTTTTGACCTAATGACCAATTATTGACCCAGTAAGTCTATCTTTGACTAAAAAGTTAACTTTGGTCAAAATGGTCAATCCTTCACCCAATGACCAACCCACGGACTCAATAGGTTAACTTCTGACTAAAAAGTCAACTTTGGTCAAAAAGATCAATATTTGACACAATGACCAACCCATTGACCCAATAAATCATTATTTGACCAAAAAGTAAACATTGGTCAAAATGGTCAATCCTTGACCCAATATAAAACACATTGACCCAAGAGGTCAACTTTTGACCAAAAGTCAACTTTAGTCAAAGTGGTCAATTTTTGACCCAATGACCAACCTATTAACCCAGTAGATCAACTTTTGACCAAAAAGTCATCTTCGATTAAAATGGTCAATTCTTGACCCACTTACCACCCCATTAACCAAATAGGTCAACTTTTGACCAAAAAGTCAACTTTGGTCAAAATGGTCAATTTATGACTCCATGACCACTCCGTTGACCCAATGGGTCAACATTTAACCAAAAAGTTAATTTTGGTCAAGATAATCAAATTATGACCTAATGACCAATTGTTAACCCAATAAGTCAATCTCTGACCAAAAAGTTAATGTTGGTCAAAATAATCAATCCTTGACCCAATGACCAACCGATTGACCCAATTGGTCAACTTTTGACCAAAAAGTTAATTTTGGTCAAAATAGTCAATTTTTGATCCGACGACCACCCATAGACCCTATAGGACAACTTTTGACCAACAAGCCAACTTTGGTAAATATGGACAATTTTTTACCCAATGACCAACACATTGACCCAATAAGTCAACTTTTGACCAAAAAATCATCTTTGGTCAAAATGGTCAATTCTTGACCCAATTACCAACTCATTGACCAAATTGGTAAACTTTTAACCAAAAGTTTAACTTTGGTCAAAATTGTCAATTTCTGACCCAATGACCACCACGGTTACCCAATGGGTTAACCTTTGACCAAAAAAACAATTTTGGTCAAAATAGTCAATTTCTGACCTAATGACCAATTATTGACCCAGTAAGGCAATCACTGACAAAAATGTCAACTTTGATAAAAATGACCAACCCATTTACCCAATAAGTCATCTTTTGACCAAAAAGTCAACTTTGATAAAAATGATCAGTCATTGACCCAATGACCAACTCATTGGCCTAACATGTCAATTTTTGACCAAAAAGTCATTTTTGGTAAAAATAGACAATTTTTGAATTAATGACCAATTATTGACCCAATAAGTCAATCTCCGACCAAAAATTCAACTTTGGTCGAAATGGTCAATCTGTGACCCAATAACAAACCCATTGACACAGTAGGTCAACTTTTGACCAAAAAGATAATTTTGGTAAAAATAATCAATTTTTGACTAAATGACCGCCCATTGACCCGGTATGTCAACTTTTGACCAAAAAGTCAACTTTGGAGAAAATAATCAATTTTTGATCTAATGATCAATTATAGACCTAGTAAGCCAATCTCTAACCATAAAGTCAACTTTGGTCAAAATTATCAATCCTTGACCCATTGACCCAATAGGTCAACTTTTGACCAAAAAGACCACTTTGTTCAAAATGATCAAATCATTGACCCAATGACCAACCCATTGGCCTAATAGGTCAACTTTTGACCAAAAAGTCAATTTTGGTCAAATTAGTCAATTTTGAATTAATGACCAATTATTGACCCAATAAGTCGATCTTTTGACCAAAAAGTCAACTTTGGTCAAAATGGTCAATCCTTGACCCAATGACAAACCCATTGACCAATAGGTTAACTTTTGACTAAAAAGGCAATTTTGGTCAAAATAGTCAATTTTTAGCCTAAAGACCAACCCATTGACTCAAAAGGTCAACTATGACCAAAAAGTCATCTTTGGTCAAAATGGTCAATTCTTAATACAATTACCAACTCATTGACCCAAAAGGTCAAATTTTGACCAAAAAGTCAACTTTATTCAAAAGGGTCAATTTCCGACACAATAACCACCCCGTTGACCCGATGAAGGTCAACTTTTGACAAAAAAGTTTATTTTTGTCAAAATAATTAATTTTTTACCTAACGACTAATTATTGACCCACTAAGTGAATCTCTGACCAAAAAGTCAATTTTGGTCAAAATGGTCAATCCATAACCCAATGACCAACCCATTGACCCAATAGGTCAACTTTTGACGAAAAAGTCAACTTTGGTCAAAATGATCAATCCTTGACCCAATGACCAACCCGTTAGCCTAATAGGTCAACTTTTGACCAAAAAGTCAATTCGATCAAATTAGTCAATTTTTGAATTAATGACCAATTATTGACCCAAAAAGTAAATCTCTGACAAAGAAGTCAACTTTGGACAAAACGATCAATCCTCGACACAATGACAAACAAATTGATCCAATAGGTCAACTTTTGACCAAAATTTTAATTTTGGTCAAAATTGTCAATTTTTAACCTAATGACAAATTATTGACCCAATAAGTCAATCTGTAACTAAAAAGTCAACTTTAGTCAAAATAGTCAATCCTTGACCCAATTACCAACCCATTAACCCAAGAGGTCAACTTTTGACTAAAAAGTTAACTTTGGTCAAAATGATCAATCATTAACCCAATGACCAACCCATTGGCCTAATAGGTCAACTTTTGACCAAAGAGTCAATTTCGGTCAAAATAGTCAATTTTTGAATAAATGACCAATTATTGAACCAATAAGATAATTTTTTAGGAAAAAGTCAACTTTGGTCAAAATGGTCAATCCTTGCCCCAATGACAAATAAATTGATCCATTACGTCAACTTTTGAAAAAAAGAGCATTTTTTGATAAAAATGGTCAATTTTTGACCCAATAACCAACCGTTGACCCTATATGTCAACTTTCGACTAAAAAGTCATCATTACTCAAAATGGTTAATTCTTGACCCAATTACCAACTCATTGACCAAATAGGTCAACTTTTGACCAAAACGTCAACTTTGGTCAAAATGGTCGATTTTTTACCCGATGGATCGACCTTTAACAAAAAGTTTAATTTTGATCAAAATAATCGATTTTTGACATATTGACTAATTGTTGACCCAATAAGTCGATCTCTAACCAAAAAGTCAACTTTGGTCGAAAGTGGTCAATCCTTGACCCAATGACAAACCCATTGACGCAATAGGTCAACTTTTGAGCAAAAAGTCAACTTTGGTCAAAATGATCAATCCTTGACCCAATGACCAACCCATTAGCCTTATAGGTTAATTTTTGACCAAAAAGTCAATTTTGGTCAAAATGATCAATCCTTGACCCAATGGCCAATCCATTGGCCTAAAAAGTCAACTTATGACCAAAAAGTCAAATTTGGCAAAATAGTCAATTTTTAAATTTATAACCAATTATTGCCCCAATAAGTCAATCTCTGACCAAAAAGTCAACTTTGGTCAAAATGGTCAATCCTTAACCTAATGACAAACCCATTGACCCAATAGATTAACTTTTCACAAAATAGTCAACTTTGGTCAAAATGGTCAATCCTTGACCTAATGACAAACCCATTGACCCAATAAGTCAATCTCTGACCAAAAAGTCAACTTTGGTCAAAATGGTCAATCCTTGACCTAATCACCACGAATTGACCCAATAAGTCAACTTTTGACCATAAAGTCAACTTTGGTCAAAATGGTTAATTTTTGACCTAATGACCAACCCATTAACTCAATAGGTCAACTTTTGACCAAAAAATCAACTTTGGTCAAAACGGTAGATTTTTGAAACAATGACCACCCCGTTGACCGAATGGGTTAACTTTTGACCAAAAATTCAATTTTGACCTAAAGACCAATTATTTACCCAACAATTCAATCTCTGACCAAAAAGTCAACTTTGGTCAAAATGGTCAATCCTTCACCCAATGACAAACCCATTGACCCAATTGGTCAACTTTTGACGAAAAAGTCATTTTTAGTCAAAATAATCAATTTTTAACCTAATGACCACCCATTAACCCAATAGGTCAACTTTTGACCAAATAGTCCACTTTGGTCAAAAAGATCAATTTTTGACCCAATGAACAATCCCATTGATCTAATATGTCAACTTTTAACCAAAAAGTCATCTTTGGTCAAAATGGTCAATTCTTGACCCAATTACCAACTAATTGATCAAATAGGTGAACTTTGGTCAAAATGGTCAACTTCTGAACCAATGACCATCCCGTTGACCCAAAAGGTTAACTTTTGACCAAAAATTAAATTTTGGTTAAAATAGGTCAACTTTTGACCAAAAAGTCAACTTTGGTTAAGATGATCGATTTCGACCCGATGACCAGCCCATTGACCCGATCGGTTAACATTTGACCAAAAATTTAACTTAGGTCGAATAGTCGATTTTGACCTAATGACTAATAATTGACCCGAAAAGTCAACATTAGTCAAAATGGTCAATCCTTAACCCAATGACAAACCCATTGTCCCAATAGCTCGACTTTGACTAAAAATTGCAATTTCTGTCAAAATAGTTAATTTTCAACCTAATGACCAATTATTGACTCAATAAGTCAATCGCTGACAAAAAAGTCAACTTTAGTCAAAATGGTTAATCCTTGACCCAATTACCAACCCTTTGACCTCAACTTTGACTAAAAAGTCAACTTTGGTCAAAATGTTCAATCCTTGACCCAATGACCAACCCATTGGACAAATAGGTCAACTTTTGACCAAAAAGTCAATTTCGATCAAAATAGTCAATTTTTGAATTAATGACCAATTATTGACCCAATAAGTCAATCTCTGACCAAAAAGTCAACTTTGGTCAAAATGGTCAATCCTTGACCCATTGACAAACACATTGACCCAATAGGTCAACTTTTGACAAAAAAAGTCAATTTTGATAAAAATTGTCAATTTTTGACCTAATGACTACTCATTGACCCAATAGGTCAACTTTTGACTAAAAAGTCAACTTTGGTCAAAATGGTCAATTTTTAACCCAATGAACAACCCGTTAACACGATATGTCACCTTCGACTAAAAAGTCATCTTTGGTCAAAATAGTCAATTTTTGACCCAATTACCAACTCATTGACCAAATAGGTCAACCTTTGACCAAAAAGCCAACTTTGGTTAAAATTGTCAATTTCTGACCCAATGACTACCCCGTTGACCCAACGGGTTAATTTTTTACCAGTTCTATTTTAGTCAAAATAGTCAATTTTTGACCTAATCACCAATTATTGACCCAATAATTCAATCTCTGACTAAAAAAGCCAACTATGGTCAAAATGGTCAATCCTTGACCAAATGAGAAACCCATTGACCCAATGAACAACCCATTGGCCTAATAGGTCAATTTTTGACCAAAAAGTCAATTTTGGTCAGAATGATCAATCCTTGACCCAATGGCCAACCCATGGGCCTAATAGGTCAACTTTTGACCGGAATGTCAATTTTGGTCAAAATAATTGATTTTTCGAATTTATGACCAATTATTGACCTAATAAGTTAATCTTCGACCAAAAAGTCGACGTTGGTCAAAATGGTCAATCCTTGAGCCATTGACAAACCCATTGACCCAGTAGGTCAACTTTTGACCAAAAAGTAAATTTTAGTCAAAATAATCAATTTTTGACCTATTGACCACCCATTAACCCAATAGGTTAACTTTTGACCAAAAAGTCAACTTTGGTCAAAAGGGTCAATTTTTGACCCAATGACCAACCCATTGACCCAATAGGTCAAAATTTGACCAAAAAGTCATCTCTGGTCAAAATGGTCAATTTTTGACCCAATTACCAACTCATTGATCAAATAGCTCAACTTTTGACAAAAAAGTCAACATTGGTCAAAATGTTCAATTTCTGACCCAATGACCACCCCGTTTAGCCAATGGGTTAACATTTGACCAAAAATTTAATTTTGGTCAAAATTTGTCAACTTTTGAACATAAAATCAACTTTGGTCAAGATGATCAATTTCTGACCCAATGACCACCCTTTAACCGAATGGTTTAACTTTTGACCAAAAATTTAATTTAGGTCGAAATAGTCAATTTTTGACCAAATGACAAATTATTAACCCAAAAAGTCGACTTCGGTCAAAATGGTCAATGCTTGACGCAATGACAAACCCATTGACCCAATAGGTCAACTTCTGACGAAAAAGTGAATTTTGGTCAAAATAGTCAATTTTTGACTTAATGTCCACCTATTGACCCAATAGGTCAACTTTTGACCAAAAAGTCAATTTTGGTCAAAATAATCAATTTTTGATCTAATAACAAATTATTGACCCAGTAAGCCAATCTCTGACTAAAAAGTCAACTTTGGTCAAAATGGTCAATCCTTTACCCAATGGCCAACCCATTGACTCATTAGGTCAATTTTTGACCAAAAAGTCCACTTCGATCAAAATGGACAATTTTTTACCTATTGACCAACCCACTAACCCAATAGATCAACTTTTTACCAAAAAGTCATCATTGGTCAAAATAGTCAATTTTTAACCTAATGACCACCTATTGACCTAATAGGTCAACTTTAGACCAAAAAGTTAACTTTGGTCAAAATGGTCAATTTTTGACCCAATGACCAACCAATTGACCCAACAGATCATCTTTTGACCAAAAAGTCAACTTGACACAAAACGGTCAATCCTTGACTCAAAATCAAACCTACTGACCCAATAGGTTAACTTTTGACCAAATAGTCAATTTTGATCATAATAGTCAATTTTCGACATAATGAGCACCCATTGACCCAGTAGGTCAAATTTTGACCAAAAACTCAACTTTGGTTAAAATGTTCAATTTTTAAGCCAATGACCAACCTATTGACCTAAAAGGTCAGCTTTTGACAAAAAATTCATCTTTGGTCAAAATGGCCAATTCTTGACCCAATTACCAACTCATTGACCAAAAATGTCAACTTTTGACTAAAATGTCAATTTTTGACCAAATTACCACCCTGTTGACCAAATGGGTTAATTTTTCACCAATAATTCAATTTTGGACAAAAAAATTCAATTTTTGACTTAATGACCAATTATTGACCCAATAAGTCAATCTCTAACCAAAAAGTCAACTTTGGTCAAAATAGTCAATCCTTGACCCAATGACAAACCCATTGACCCAATAGGTCAACTTTTAACCAAAAAGTCAACTTTAGTCAAAATTATTAATTTTTGACCTAATGACCACCCATTGACCCAATAAGTCAACTTTTGACCCAAAAGTTAACTTTGGTCAAGATGGTCAATTTTTTACCCATTGACCCAATAGTTCCACTTTTGACCAAAAAGTCATCTTCGATCAAAACGGTTAATTCTTGACCCAATTACCAACTCATGGACCACTAGGTCAACTTTTGACTAAAAAGTCTACTTAGTCAAGATGGTCAATTTCTGACCCAATGACCACCCCGTTGACCCAATGGGTCAACTTTTGACCAAAAATTTAATTTTGGTCAAAATAATCAACTCTTGACTTAATGACCAATTGTTGACCCAATAAGTTAATCCATGGCCAAAAAGTCAACATTGGTCAAAATGGTGAATCCTTGACCCAATGACCACTACATTAACCCAATAGGTCAACATTTGACCAAAAAGTTAATTTTTGTCAAAACAGTCAATTTTTGACCTGATGATCACCCACAGACCCAAAAGGACAACTTTTGACCAAAAAGTCAACTTTGGTCAAAAATGTCAATTTTTGACCCAATAACCAACCCATTGACCCAATAGGACAACTTTTGACCAAAAAATCATCTTTGGCCAAAATGGTCAATTCTTGACCGAATTACCAACTCATTGGCCAACTTGGTCAACTTTTGACCAAAAGGTCAACATTAGTCAAATGGTTAATTTCTGACCCAATGACCACCACGTTACCCCAATGGGTTAACCTTTGACCAAAAAATCAATTTTTGGTCAAAATAGTCAATTTTTGACCTATTGGCCAATTATTGACCCAATACGTCAATCTCAGACCAAAAAGTCAACTTTGGTCAATATGGTCAATCCTTAATCCAACGAAAAACCCATTGACCCAATATGTCAACTTTTGACCAAAAAGTCTATTTTGGTCAAAATAGTTAATTTTTGACTTAATAACCACCCATTGACCAAATAGGTCAACTTTGGACCAAAAAGTCAATTTTGGTCAAAATAGACAATTTTTGATCTAATGACCAATTATTGACCTAGTAAGCCAATTTGTGACAAAAAAGTCAACTTTGACCAAAATGGTCAATCCTTGACCCAACGACCAACCCATTGACCCAATAGGTCTACTTTTGACCAAAAAGTCAACTTTGGTCAAAATGAACTATCATTGACCCCAAGATCCTTGACCCAATGGTTAACTTTTCACTAAAAATGGTTAATCCTTGACCTAAAGACCAACCCATTGACCCAATTGGCTAACTTTTCACTAAAAAATTAACTTTGATCAAAATGGTCAATCCTTGACCCAATCACCAACCCATTGACCCAATAGATCAACTATTGACCAAAATAGTCAATTTTTGACCTAATTACCATCCCAGGGACCCCATAGGTCAACTTTCAACCAAAAAATCAACGTTAGTCATAATGGTCAATCCTTGACCCAATGACCAACCCATTGACCCAATCGGTCAACTTTCGACCAAAAAGTTAGTTTGGGTCAAAATAGTCAATTTTGACCGATGACCGTTTATTTACCCAATAAGTCAAACTCTGACCAAATAGTCAACTTTGGTCAAAATAGTCAATCCTTGACCCAATGAACAACCCATTGACCCAATAGGTCAAATTCTTACCAAAAAGTCAACTTTAGTCAAAATGGTCAATTCTTGCCCCAATGACCAACCCATTGACCAAATAGGTCAAATTTTGACTAAAAAGTCAATTTTTGTCACAATAATCATTTTTTACATAATAACCAATTATTGACCCAATAAGTCAATCTCTGACAAAAAAGTCAACTTAGGTTATAATGGTTAATTCTTGACCAAATGACCAACCCGTTAACCTAAAAGTTCAACTTTTGACAAAATAGTAAACTTTGGTCAAAATGGTCATTCCTCGACCCAATGACCAACACATCGACCCAGCAGGTTAACTTTCGACTAAAATATCAGTTCCGGTCAAACAAGTTATTTTTCGACCTAATGACCAATTATCGATCCAATAAGTCAATCTTCGACTAAAAAGTCAACTTTGGTCAAAATACCAATCCTGACCTAATGACCCAATAGTTAACTTCCGACAAAAAGTTAACTTTAGTCAAAATGGTCAATCCTCGACCTAATGACCAACTCATTACCCAATAGGTTAACTTTTAACAAAAAGTCAATTTTGTTAAAATAGTCAATTTTCGACCTAATGACCAATTATCGACCAAATAAGTCAATCTTTAACCAAAAGTCAGCTTTGGTCATAATGGTCAATCCTTTGACCTTACAAACCCATTGACACAATATTTCAACTTTTGACAAAACAGTCAACTTTGGTCAAAATGATCATACCTTATCCCAATGACAACTTGAGTTAAAATGGTCAATTCTTGACCCAATACCAACTCATTGACCCAATAAGTCAACTTTTGAACAAAAAGTCAATGTTGGTCAAAATAGTCAAATTTCGACCTAATGACCACCCATCGACCAACAGTCGACTTTTGACCAAAAAGTCAACTTTGGTCAAAATTGTCAATTATTGGCCCAACGACCAACACATTGACCCAGGAGGTCAACTTTTGACAAAAAAATCAACTTTGGTCAAATGGTCAATTCTTGATCCAATGACCAACACATTAACCCAATAAGTCAACTTTTGAACAAAAAGTAAATTTTGATCAAAATGGTCAATTTTTGACCCAAAGACCAACACATTAACCTAATAACTCAACTTTTGAACAAAAAGTCAATTTTGGCCAAAATAGTCAATTTTTGATGTAATGACCAATTATTGACCCGATAAGTCAATCTCTGACCAAAAAGCCAACTTTCGTCATAATGGTCAATCCTTGACCCAATGACAAAACCATTAACCCAATAGGTCAACTTTTGATCAAAAAGTCAACTTTGGTCAAAAAGGTATATCCTTGACCCAATGACCAACCCACTAACCTAATTGATCGACTTTTGAACAAAAATTTAATTTTGGTAAAAATAGTAAATTTTTGACTTAATGACCAATTATTGACCTAATAGGTCAACTTTTGGCCAAAAAGTCAACTTTGGTTTAAATGGTCAATCCTTGACCCAATGACCAACGCATTGATCCAATATGTCAACTTTTGACCAAAAAGTCAACTTTGACCAAAATGGCCAACAGTTGACCCAAAAGACCACTTCATTGACACAAAATGACAACTTTTGGGCAAAAAGTTCTTTTTGGTCAAATTTGTTCAAAATGGCTAATCTTTGACCCAATGACCAACCCATTGACCCAATAGGTCAACTTTGGCCCAAAAAATCAACTTTGGTAAAAATGGTCAATCCTTGACCCAATGACCAACCCATTGACCCAAAAGATGAACTTTTGACCAAAAACTAAATTTCGGCCAAAATAGTCATTTTTTTGACTTAATGACCATTATTGACCCAGTAAGCCAATCTCTGGCCAAAAAGTAAACTTTGGTCAAAATGGTCAATCCTTGACCCAATAACCAACCCATTGACCCAATAGGTCAACTTTTGACCAAAAAATCAACTTTGGTCAAAATGATCAATCTTTGACCCAATGACTAACGCTTTGGCCTAATAGGTCAACTTTTGACCAAAAAGTCAATTTTTGTTAAAATAGAAAATTTTTGAATTAATGACCAATTATTGACCAAATAAGTCAATCTCTGACCAAAAAGTAAACTTTGGTCAAAAGAGTCTATCCTTGTCCCAATGACAAACCAATTGACCCAATAGGTCAAATTTTGGCAAAAAAGTTAATTTTGGTCAAAATAGTCAATTTTTTACAAAATGACCACGCATTGAACCAATAAGTTAACTTTTGACCAAAAAGTTAACTTTGGTCAAAATGGTTAATTTTTGACCCAATGACCAACCCACTGACCTAATAGGTCAACTTTTGACCGAAAAGTCAACTTTGGTCAAAATGATCAATTCTTGAACAAATGATCAACCCATTAACACAATAGGTCAACTTTTGACCAAAAAGTCAATTGTGGTCAAAATGGTTAATCCTTCACCCAATAACCAACCCCTCGACCAAATAGGTCAACTTTTGACAAAAATGTAAAATTTAGTCAAAATAATCAATATTTGATCTAATGACCAAATATTGACCTAGTAAGTCAATCTTTCACCAAAAATTCAACTTTGGTCAAAATGGTCAATCCTTGACCCAAAGACAACCATATTGACCCAAGAGGTCAACTTTTGACCAAAAAGTCAATTTTGGTCAAAATATTCAAATTTTGACTTAATGAACATGCATCGACTAACCAGTCAACTTTCGACAAAATAGTCAACTTTGGTTAAAATGGTCAATATTCGACCCAATAGTCAACTTCCGACCAAAGTCATATGTGGTCAAAATGGTAAATTCTTGACCCAATTACCAACTCATTGACCAAATAGGTCAACTTTTGACCAAAAAGTATTCTTTGGTCAAAATGGTCAATTTATGACCCAACGACCACCCTGTTGACCCAATGGGTTAACTTTTAACCAAAAATTCAATTTTGGTCAAAATAGGTCAACTTTTAACCAAAAAGTTATCTTTGGTCAAAATGGTTATTTTTCTGACCCAATGACCAACCCATTGACCCAATTGTTCAACTTTTGCCCAAAAAGTCAACTTTAGTCAAAATGGTCAAACCTTGACCCAATGACCAACCTACTGACCCAATAGGCGAACTTTTGACTAAAAAGTTAATTTCGGTCTAAATAGTTTTGGTCCAAAAAGTTTTGACCTAATGACCACCCATTGACAAAATAGGTCAACTTTTGACCAAAAAGTCAACTTTTATCAAAATGGTCAGTTTTTGATCCAATGACGAACCCATTGACCCAATAGGTCAACTTTTGAAAAAAAAGTCAACTTTGGTCAAAATGGTCAATTCATGACCAAATGACCAACACGTTGACCCATAAGTCAACTTTTGAATAAAAAGTCAATTTGGGTCACAATAGTCAATATTTGACCTAATGAGCAATTGTTGACCCAATAAGTTAATCTCATACCAAAAAACCAACTTTGGTCAAAATGGTCAATCATTGACCCAATGACCAACTCATTGACCCAAAAGAACAACATTTGACCAAAAAGTCAATTTTCGTCAAAATTGTCAATTTTTAAACTAATGACCACCTCATTGACCCATAGGTCAACTTTTGACCAAAAAGTCAAATTTGGTCAAAATTATTAATTTTTTACACAATGACCTAAATGTCAAGTTTGGTGAAAATGGTCAATCCTTGATCCAATGACTCAACACGTTGACTCCACTCATCAACTTTTGACTAAAAAGTGAACTTTCGCCAAAATGGCTAATCCTTGACCCAATGACCAACATATTGACCCAATAAGTCAACTTTTGACCAAAAAGTCAATTTTGCTCAAAATTGTCAATTTTTAGCCTAATGAGTGCCTCATTGACCAAAATAAGTCACCTTTTGACCAAAAAGACAACTTTGGTCAAAATGGTCAATCTTTGACCCTGTGACCAACCCATTGACCCAATATGTCAACTTTTGACCAAAAAGTTAATTTTGGTCAAAATAGTGAATTTTTCACCTAATGCCAATTTTTGACTAAAAAGTCAACTTTGCTCAAGTTGGTCAATCCTTGACCCAAAGACTAACCCATTAGCTCAATAGGTCAACTTTTGACCAAAAAGTCAACTATGGTCAAAATGATCAATCCTTGACCTAATGACCAACCCATTGGCCTAATAGGTCAACTTTTGTCCAAAAAGTCAATTTTGGTCGAAATAGTCAATTTTTGAATTAATGACAGATTATTGACCCAATAGGTCAATCTCTGACCAAAAAGACAACTTTAGTCAAAGTGGTCATTCCTTAACCCAATGACAAACCCATTTTGCCAATAGGTCAAGCTCGACCAAAATCAATTTTGGTCAAAATAGTCAACTTTTCGACCTCATGACCACCCATTCACCCAATGAGTCAACTTTCGACCAATAGGTCAACTTTGGTCAAAATGCTTAATTTTCGACCCAATGACCAACTCATTGACTCGATACAGTCAACTTTTGACCAAAAGCCGGCTTTGGTCAAAATAGTAAATTTTTGACCTAATGACCACCCATTGACCCAATAGGTCAACTTTTGTCCAATAAGTCAACTTTGGTCAAAATGCTCACTTTGACCTAATGTGGTTCATTGACCCAATAGGTCAACTTTTGACCAAAAAAACCATCTTTGGTCAAAATGGTCAATTCTTGGCCCAATTTCCAACTCATTGACCAAAGAGGTCAAATTTTGACAAAAAGTTATCTTTGGTCAAAATGGTCAATTTCTAACCCAATGACCTCCCCATTGACCCAATGAGTTAACTTTTGACAAAAAATTCAATTTTGGTCAAAATAGTAAATATTTTACTTAATGAACAATTATTGACCTAATAAGTCAATCTCTGACCAAAAAGTTAACTTTGGTCAAACTGGTCAATCCTTGACCCAACGACAAACCCATAGACCCAAGAGGTCTACTTTTGACCAAAAAGTCAATTTTGGTTAAAATAATCAATTTTTGACCTAATGACCACCAATTAACCCAATAGGACAACTTTTGACCAGAAAGTCAACTTTGGTCAAAATGGTCAATTTTAACAAAATGTCCAACCCATTGAACCAATAGATCAAATTTTGACCAAAAAGTGATCTTCGTTCAAAATGGTAAATTCTTGACCCAATTAACAACTCATTCACCAAATAGGTCAACTTTAGACTAAAAAGTCAACTTTGGTCAAATTGGTCAATTTCTAACACAATGACCACCCCGTTGACATAATGGGTCAACTTTTGTCCAAAAATTTAATTTTGGTCAAAATAATTAATTCAAAAGTTGATCAAATATTAACCCAATAAAGTCATTCTCTCGACCAAAAAGCCAACTTTTAGTCAAAATGGTCAACTGCATGACCCAAGGACCAACCCATTGACCCAATAAGTCAACTTTAGACCAAAAAGTCAATTTTGGCCAAAATGGTTAATCCTTGACCTAATGACCAAACCATTGACCCAATAGTTCAAATTTTGACAAAAAAAATCAATTTTGGTTAAAATAGTCAATTTTGACCTAATGACCAATTATTGGCCCAATAAGCCAATCTCTGACAAAAAAGTCAACTTTGGTCAAAATTGTTAATCCTTGACCCAATAACCAACCCATTGACGCAAAAGGTCAACTTCTGACCAAAAAGTCAACTTCGGTCAAAATAATTAATCCTTGACCCAATGACCAACCCATTGGCCAAATAGGTTATCTTTTGACCAAAAAGTCAATTTTGGTTAAAATAGTTAATTTTTGAATTAATGAAAAATTATTGACCTAATAAGTAAATTTCTGACCAAAAAGTCAACTTTAGTTAAAATGGTCATTCCTTGACCCAATTTCCAACCCATTTACCCAATATGTCAACTTTTGACAAAATAGTTAATTTTTGTCAAAATAGTCAATTTTTGAGTTAATGACCACATTTTGACCCAGTAGATTAACTTTTGACCAAAAAGTTAAGTTTGGTCAAAATGGTTAATTTTTGATCCAATGACAACCATTGACCCAGTAGGTCAACTTTTGACATAAAAGTCATCTTTGGTCAAAATGGTCAATTCTTGATAAAATTAGCAACTCATTGACCAAATAGGTCAACTTTTGACCAAAAAGTCAATTTTGGACAAAAATGGGCTATTTCTGACACAATGCGTTAACTTTTGACCAAAAATTCACTTTTGGTCAAAAATCGTCAATTTTTTACATAATGACCAATTATTCTCTGACCAAAAAGTAATTTTTGGTCAAAATAATCAATCCTTGACCCAATGACAAACCCATTGACTCTTAGGACAACTTTTGACAAAATAGTTAATTTTGGTCAAAATAGTCAATTTTTAACTGAATGACAACCCATTGACCCATAGTTCAACATTTGATCAAAAAGTCAACTTTGGTCAAAATGGTCAATTTTTTACACATTGACAAACCCATTGACCGAATAGATCAACTTTAGACCAAAAAGTCATCTTTGCTCAAAATGGTCAATTTTTGACCCAATTACAAACTCATTGATCAAATAGGTCAACTTTGGACCAAAAAGTCAACTTTGGTCAAAATAGTCTTTTTTTGACCCAATGACCGCCCAATTGACCCTATTGGTCAACTTTTGACCAAAAATATAATTTTAATCAAAATAGTTAATTTTTGACCTGCTGACCAAAATAGTCAATTTTTGAATTAATGACCAATTATTGACCCAAAAAATCAATCTCTAACCAAAAAGTCAACTTTGGTCAAAATGGTCAAACCATGACCCAATGACCAACCCATTGAACCAATAGGCCAACTTTTGACCAAAAAGTCAATTTTGTCCTAAATAATTAAATTTTGACCAAATGACCACTCATTGACCATATAGGTCTTTTGACCAAAAGTCATCTTTGATCAAAATGGTCAATTTTTGACCCTATGACCAACTCACTAACACAATAGGTCAACTTTTGACTAAAAAGTCATCTTTGCTCAAAATGGTCAATTGTTGACCTAATTACTAACTCATTGACAAAATAAGTCAACTTTTGACCAAAAAGTCAACTTTGGTTAAAATAGTCAATTTCTAACTCAATGACCACCCCTTTGACCCAATGGGTTATCTTTTGACAAAAAAATTTAATTTTTGTCAAAATAATCAATTTTTGACCTAATGACCAATCATTGACCGAATAAATCAATCTCTGACCAAAAAGTCAACTTTGGCCAAAATGATCAATCCTTGACCCAAAGAACAACCCATTGACCTAATAAGTCAACTTTTAACCAAAAAATCAACTTTGGTCAAAATGATCAATCCTTGACTCACAGACCAACCCTTTGACCCAATTGGTCAACTTTTGATCAAAAAGTCAACTTTGGTCAAAATGATCAATTCTTGACCCATTGACCCAATAGGTCAACTTTTGACCAAAAAGTCAATTTTTGTCAAAATAGTCAATTTTTAACCTAATGACCAATTTTTAACCCAGTAAGTCAATGTCTGACCAAAAAGTTAACTTTGGTCAAAATGGTCAATCCTTGACCCAAAGACAAACCCATTGACCCAAGAGGTCAACTTTCGACCAAAAGTCAATTTTGGTCAAATTAGTCAATTTTTGACCTAATGACCACCCATTGACCCAACAGGTCAACTTTTAACCAAAAAGTCAACTTTAGTTAAAATGGTCAAATTTTAACACAATGACTAACCCATTGACCCAATAGGTTAACTTTTGACCTAAAAAGTCAACTTTGGTCCAAATGGTAAATTCTTGACCCAATTAACAACTCATTGTCCAAATAGGTCAATTTTTGACCAAAAAGTCAACTTTGGTCAAAATGGTCAATTTCTGACCCAATGATCACCCCGTTAACCCAATGGGTTAACTTTTGACCAGAAATTCAATTGTGTTCAAAATAGGTCAACTTTTGACTAAAAAGTGATATTTGGTAAAAATGTTCAATTTTTGACCCAATGAGCAATCCATTGACCCAATAGGTTAACTTTTGATCAAAAAGTCAACTTTGGTCAAAATGGTCAAACCATGACCCAATGACCAACCGATTGACCCAATTGGCCAACTTTTGACCAAAAAGTCAATTTTGGCCTAAATAGTCAAATTTTGACCTAATGACTACCCATTTACTATATAGGTCAACTTTTGACCAAAAAGTCAATTTGATCGAAATGGTCAATTTTTGACCCTATGACCAACCCATTGACCCAATAAGTCAACTTTTGAGTAAAAAGTCATCTTTGGTCAAAATGGTCAATTATTGACCTAATTACCAACTCATTGACCAAATAAGTCAACTTTTGACCAAAAAGTCAACTTTGGTCAAAATGGTCAATTTCTGACCCAATGACCACCCCATTGACCCAATGAGTTAACTTTTGACAAAAAAAATTAATTTTTGTCAAAATAATCAATTTTGACCTAATGACCAATTATTGACCGAATAAATTAATCTCTGACCAAAAAATCAACTTTGGTCAAAATGATCAATCCTTAACACAATGACCAACCCATTGACCCAATAAGTCAACTTTAGACCGAAAAATAAACTTTGGTCAAAATGATCAATCCTTGACTCACTGACAAACCCATTGACCTAATAGGTCAACTTTTGATCAAAAAGTCAACTTTGGTCAAAATGGTCAATCTTTGACCCATTGACCTAATAAGTCAACTTTTGACTAAAAAGTCAATTTTTGTCAAAATAGTCAATTTTTAACCAAATGACCAATTATGGACCCAGTAAGCCAATGTGTGACCAAAAAGTCAACTTTGGTCAAAAAGGTCAATCCTTGACCCAAAGACAAACCTATTGACCCAAGAGGTCAACTTTCGATCAAAAAGTCAATTTTGGTCCAAATAGTCAATTTTTTATCTAATGACCACCCATTGACCCAACAGATCAACTTTTGACCAAAAAGTTAACTTTGGTTAAAATGATCAATTTTTGACCCAATGAGTAATCCATTAACCCAATAGTTCAACTTTTGACCAAAAAAGTCAACATTGGTCAAAATGGTAAATTCTTGACCCAATTAACAACCCATTGACCAAATAGGTCAAATTTTGACCAAAAAGTCAACTTTGGTCAAAATGGTCAATTTCCGACCCAATGACCACCCCGTTGATCCAATGGGTTAACTTTTGACAAAAAATTCAATTTTGTTCAAAATAGGTCAACTTTTGACCAAAAGTCATCTTTGGTCAAAATGGTCAATTTCTGACCCAATGACCAACCCATTGACCCAATATGCCAACTTTTGACCAAAAAGTCAATTTTGTCCTAAATAGTCAAATTTTGACCTAATGACCACCCATTGACCATATAGGTCAACTTTTGACCAAAAAGTCAACTTTGGTCAAAATGGTCAATTATTGACCCAATGACCAACCCATTGACCCAATAGGTCAACTTTTGAACAAAAAGTCAACTTTAGTCAAAATGGTGAATTCTTGACCCAATAACCAACGCATTGACCCTATAAGTGAACATTTGAACAAAAAAGTAAATTTGGGTAAAAATAGTCAATTCTTGACTTAATGACCAATTGTTGACCCAAAAAGTCAACTTTCGTCATAATGGTCAATCATTGACCCAATGACAACCCCTTTGAACCAATAAGTTAACTTTTGACCAAAAAGTTAACTTTGGTCAAAAATGGCAATTCTTGACTCAATGACCAACCCACTGACCCAATAGATCAACTTTTGACCTAAAAGTCAACTTTGGTCAAAATAGTCAAGTTGTTGACCCAATCCCCAACTCATTAACCCAAAAGGACAACTTTTGACCAAAAAGTTATATTTGGTAAAAATTGTTAATTTTTCACCTTATGACCACCTCATTGACCCAAAAGGTCAACTTTTGACCAAAAAGTTAAATTTGGCCAATATTGTCAATTTCTGACCAAATGACCTAAATGTTAACTTTGGTGAAAATGGTCAATCCTTGATCCAATGACCAACCCATTGACCCAATTTGTCAACTTTTGACTAAAAAGCCAACTTTGGCCAAAATTGTTAATCCTTGACCTAATGACCAACCCATTCATCCAACAGGTCAACTTTTGACCAAAAAGTTAATTTTGCTTAAAATTGTCATTTTTTGACCTAATGACCGCCTCATTGACCTAAATAGGTCAACTTTTGATCAAAAGGAAAACTTTAGTCAAAATAGTCAATCCTTGACCCAATGAACAACCCAATGACATAAAAAGTCAACTTTGGCCAAAATGGTTAATCCTTAACCCAAAGACAAACCCATTGACCCAATAGATCAACTTTTGACCAAAAAGTCAATTTTGGTCAAAATAGTCAATTGTTGACCTAATGACGATGCATTGATCTAACTGGTCAACTTTTGACCGAAAAGTCAACTTTGGTTTAAATGGTAAATTTCTGACCCAATGATCAATTCATTGACCCAATAGGTCAACTTTTGACCAAAAAGTCAACTTTGCTCAAAATGGCCAATTTTTAAATTTATAACTAATTATAGACTCAATAAGTCAATCTCTGACCAAAAATTCAACTTTGGTCAAAATGGTCAATCCTTGACCCAACGACAAACTCATTGACCCAAAAGGTCAACTTTTGACGAAAAGGTCAATTTTGGTCAAAATAGTCAATTTTTGACTAAGTGGCCACCAATTGACCCAATACGTCAACTTTTGACCAAAAAAGTCAATTTTGGTCAAAATGATAAATTTTTGACCCAAATGACTAACCAATTCACCCAATAGGTCAACTTTTGACCAAAAAGTCAACTTTGGTCAAATTGGTCAATTCTTGTCCCAATTACCAGTTCGTTGATCAAATACGTCAACTTTTGACCAAAAAGCCAACTTTAGTCAAAATAGTTAATTTCTGACCACCCGTTGACCAAATGGGTTAACTTTTGACAAAAAATTCAATTTTGGTCAAAATAGGTCAAGTTTTGACCAAAAAGTCAACTTTGGTCAAGATGATCAATTTATGACCCAATTACCACCCATGACCCAATGGGTGAACTTTTGGCTAAAAATTTAATTTCGGTCAAAATAGTCAATTTTTGACTTAATGACCAATTATTGACCCAAAAAGTCAACTTTTGTCAAAATGGTCAATCCTTGACCTAACGACAAACCCATTGACCCAATAGGTCAACTTTTGACAAAAAAAGTCAATTTTGGTCAAAATAGTCAATTTTTGACTTAATGACCATCTATTGACCCAATAGGTCAAATTTTGACCAAAAAGTTAATTTTGGTCAAAATAATAACTTTTTGACATAATGACCAATTATTGACCTAATAAGTCTATCTTTTACTAAAAAGTCAACTTTGGTCAAAATGGTCAATCCTTTACCCAATGACTAACCCATAGTCTCAATAGGTCAACTTTTGACTAAAAAGTCAACTTTGGTCAAAATGGTCAAAATGGTCAATTTTTGACATATTAGCTAATCCATTGACCCAACAGATCATTATTTGACCAAAAGGTCAACTTTGGTCAAAATAGTCAATCCTTGACCTAATATCAAACCCATTGACCCAATAGGTCAACTTTTGACCAAATAGCCAATTTCGGTCAAAATAATCAGTTTTTGACCTAATGACCACCCATTTACCCAAAAGGTGAAGTTTTGACCAAAAACGCAACTTTGGTCAAAGTGGTCAATTTTTGACTCAATGACAAACCCATTGACCCAATAGGTCAAGTTTTGACCCAAAGTTCATCTTTGGTCAAAATGGTCAATTCTTGACCCAATTACCAACTAATTGACTAAATAGGTCAACTTTTGACTAAAAAGTCAATTTTGGTCAAAATGTTCAATTTTGGACCCAATGACCACCCTGTTGACAACATGGGTTAACATTTGACCAAAAATTCAATTTTGGTCAAAATATTCAATTTTTGACCTAATGACCAATTATTGACCCAATAGTCAATCTCTGACCAAAAAGTCAACTTTAGTCAAAATAGTCAATCCTTGATCAAATGTCAAAGCCGTTGACCCAATAGGTGAACTTTTAACCAAAAAGTCAATTTTGGTTAAAATTATTAATTTTTGACTTAATGACGACCCATTGACCCAATAGATCAACTTTGGTCAAAATGGTCAATTTTTGACCCATTGACCAACCCATTGATTCAATATATTAACTTTTGACCAAAACGCCATCTTCGGTCAAAATGGTCAATTCTTGACCCAATTACCAACTCATTGACCAAATAGGTCAACTTTTGACCAAAAAGTCAACTTTTGTCAAAATGGTCAATTTCTGACCCAATGACCACCCCGTTGACCCAATGAGTCAACTTTTGACCAAAAATTTAATTTTGGTCAAAATAATCAATTTTTGACCTAATGACCAATTATTGACCCAATAAGTCAATCTCTGACCAAAAAGTCAACTTTGGTCAAAATGGTCAATCCTTGAACCAATGACCAACCCAATGACCCTATATGTCAACTTTTGAACAAACAGTTAATTTTGGTCAAAATAGTTAATTTTTGACCTAATGACCACCCATAGACTCAATAGGACAACTTTTGACCTAAAAGTCAACTTTGGTCAAAATGGTCAATTTTTAACCCAATGACCAACACATTAACCCAACAGATCATCTTTTGACCAAAAAAGTCAACTTTGGTCAAAATGGCCTATCCTTGTCCAAATATCAAACCCATTGATTCAATAGGTCAACTTTGACCAAAAAGTTAATTTTGGTCAAAATAGTTAATTTTCAACCTAATGACCAACCATTCACCCATTTGACCAAAAGCTCAACTTAGGTCAAAATGGTCAAATTTTGACCCAATGACTAACTCATTGACACAATAGGTCAACTTTTGACCAAAAATTCATCTTTGGTCAAAATGGTCAATTCTTGACCCAATTACCAACTTATTGACAAAATAGGTCAACTTTTGACTAAAAAGTCAATTTTGGCCAAAAAGGTCAATTTTTGACCCAATGACCACCCCGTTGACCAATTGGGTTAACTTTTGACCAAAAATTCAATTTTGGTCAAAATATTCAATTTTTGACCTAATAACCTATTATTGACCCAATAATTTAATCTGTGACGAAAAAGTTATCTTTGGTCAAAATAGTCAATCCTTGATCAAATGACGAACCCATTGACCCAATAGGTCAACTTTTAACTAAAAAGTCAATTTTAGTCAAAATTATTAATTTTTGACCTAATGACCACCCATTGACCCAATAAGTTAACTTTTGACCAAAAAGTCAACTTTGGTCAAAATGGTTAATTTTTGACCCAATGACAAACCTATTGACCCAGTAGATCAACTTTTGACCAAAAAGTCATCTTCAGTCGAAATGGTCAATTATTGACCCAATTACCGCCCCATTGAACAAAAAGTCAACTTTGGTCAAAATGATGAATTTCTGGCCCAATGACCACCCCATTGACCTAGTTGGTCAATTTTTGACCAAAAATTTAATTTTCGTCAAGATAATCAATTTTTGTCTTAATGACCAATTATTGACCCAATAAGTTAATCTCTGACAAAAAAGTCAACGTTGGTCAAAATGGTCAACCGTGACCCAATGACCAACATCTTGACCCAATAGGTCATCTTTTGAATAAAAAGTTATTTTTGGTCAAAATAGTCAATTTTTTACCTAATGACCACCCATAGACCCAAAAGGAGAACTTTTGACCAAAAAGTCAACTTCAGTCAAAATGGTCAATTTTTGACCCAATGACCAAAACATTTACCCAATAGGTCAACTTTTGACCAAAATTTCAACTTTGGTCAAAATTGTCAATTCTTGCCAATTACCAACTCATTGACCAGATTGGTCAACTTTTGACCAAAAGGTCAACTTTGGTCAAAATTGTCAATTTCTGACCCAATGACCACCACAGTTACCCAATGGGTTAACCTTTGACCAAAAAAACAATTTTGGTCAAAATAGTCAATTTATGACCTAATGACCAATTATTGACCCAATAAGTCAATCTCTGACCAAAAGTCAACTTTAGTCAAAATGGTCAATCCTTGACCCAATGACAAACCCATTAACCCAATAGGTCAACTTTTTACCAAAAAGTCAATTTTGGTCAAAATAGTTAATTTTTGACTTAATGATCAACCATTTACCCAATATGTCAACTTTTGACCAAAAAGTCAATTTTGGTAAAAATAGTCAATTTTTGACCTAATGACCAATTATTGACCTAGTAAGCCAATCTCCGACCAAAAAGTCAACTTTTATCAAAATGATCAATCTTTGACCCAATGACAAACCTATTGACCCAGTAGATCAACTTTTGACCAAAAAGTCATCTTCGGTCGTAATGGTCAATTCTTGACCCAATTACTACCCCATTGAACAAAAAGTCAACTTTGGTCAAAATGGTGAATTTCTGGCCCAATGACCACCCCATTGACCCAGTTCGTCAACTTTTGACCAAAAATTTAATTTTCGACAAGAAAATCAATTTTTGTCCTAATGACCAATTGTTGACCCAATAAGTCAATCTCTGACAAAAAAGTCAATGTAGGTCAAAATGGTCAACCATGACCCAATGACCAACACCTTGACCCAATAGGTCAACTTTTGACTAAAAAGTTAATTTTGGTCAAAATAGTCAATTTTTGACCTAATGACCACCCATAGACCCAATAGGACAACTTTTGACCAAAAAGTCAACTTCAGTCAAAATGGTCAATTTTTGACCCAATGACCAAAACATTTACCCAATAGGTCAACTTTTGACCAAAATTTCATCTTTGGTCAAAATTGTCAATTCTTGCCAATTACCAACTCATTGACCAGATTGGTCAACTTTTGACCGAAAGGTCAACTTTGGTCAAAATTGTCAATTTCTGACCCAATGACCACCACAGTTACCCAATGGGTTAACCTTTGACAAAAAAAAACAATTTTGGTCAAAATAGTCAATTTATGACCTAATGACCAATTATTGACCCAATAAGTCAATCTCTGACCCAAAAGTCAACTTTGGTCAAAATGGTCAATGACAAACCCATTGACCCAATAGGTCAACTTTTTACCAAAAAGTCGATTTTGGTCAAAATAGTTAATTTTTGACTTTATAACCAACCATTTACCCAATATGTCAACTTTTGACCAAAAAGTCAATTTTGGTCAAAATATTCAATTTTTGACCTAATGACCAATTATTGACCCAGTAAGCCAATCTCTGACCAAAAAGTCAACTTTTATCAAAATGATCTATCTTTGACCCAATGACCAACCCATTGACCCAATAGGTCAACTTTTGACCAAAAAATAAACTTTGATCAAAATGATCAGTCATTGACCCAGTGTCCAACTCATTGATCAAATAGGTCAACCTTTGACCAAAAAGTCAACTTTGGTCAAAATGGCTTATTACTGACCCAATGACCACCCGTTCACCCAATGGGTTAACTTTTGACCAAAAATTTAATTTTGGTCAAAATAGGTCAACTTTTAACCAAAAAGTCAACTTTGATCAAGATGATCAATTTATGAACTAATTACCCCCCATGACCCAATGGGTGAACTTTTGACCAAATAATTAATTTAGGTCAAAATTGTCAATTTTTGACCTAATGACCAATTATTGACCCAAAAAAGTCAACTTTTGTCAAATTGGTCAATCCTTGAACCAACGACAAACCCATTGACCCAATAGGTCAACTTTTGATAAAAAAGACAATTTTGGTAAAAATATTCAATTTTTGACTTAATGACCGACCATCTATTGACCCAATAGACCTTTAACCAAAAAGTCAATTTTGGTCAAAATAATCATTTTTTGACCTAATGACCAATTATTGACCCAGTAAGTCTATCTTTGACAAAAAAGTTAACTTTGGTCAAAATGGTCAATCCTTCACCCAATGACCAACCCATGGACTCAATAGGTTAACTTTTGACTAAAAAGTCAACTTTGGTCAAAATGATCAATTTTTTACACAATGACCAACCCATTGACCCAATAAATCATTATTTGACCAAAAAGTAAACTTTGGTCAAATTTGTCAATCCTTGACACAATATAAAACACATTGACCCAAGAGGTCAACTTTTGACCAAAAAGTCAACTTTCGTCAAAATGGTCAATTTTTGACCCAATAACCAACCTATTAACCTAGTAGATCAACTTTTGACCAAAAAGTCATCTTCAATCAAAATGGTCAATGCTTGACCCACTTACCACCCCATTAACCAAATAGGTCAACTTTTGACCAAAAAGTCAACTTTGGTCAAAATGGTCAATTTATGACCCCATGACCACCCCGTTGACCCAATGGGTCAACATTTGACCAAAAAGTTAATTTTGGTCAAGATAATTAAATTTTGACTTAATGACCAATTGTTGACCCAATAAGTCAATCTCTGACCAAAAAGTCAATGTTGGACAAAATTGTCAATCCTTGACCCAATGACCAACCGTTGACCGATCTGGTCAACTTTCGACCAAAATTAATTTTGGTCAAAATAGTCAATTTTCGACGACGACCGCATAACCCAATAGGACAACTTTTGATCAAAAAGTTAACTTTGGTCGATATGATTCGATTTTCGACCAAATGACCAAAACATTGACCCAATAAGTCAACTTTCGACCAAAAAAACATCTTTGGTCAAAATGATCAATTCTTGACCCTAATTACAACTCATTGACCAAATTGGTAAACTTTTAACCAAAAGGTTAACTTTAGTCAAAATTCATCAATTTCTGACCCAATGACCACCACGGTTACCCAATGGGTTAACCTTTGACCAAAAAAACAATTTTGGTCAAAATAGTCAATTTATGACCTAATGACCAATTATTGAACCAATAAGTCAATCTCTGACCAAAAAGTCAACCTTGGACAAAATGGTCAATCCCTGACCCAATGACAAACCCATTGACCCAATAGGTCAACTTTTGACCAAAAAGTCGATTTTGGTCAAATAGACAATTTTTGAATAAATGATCAACCATTGACCCAATATGTCAACTGTTGACCAAAAAATCAATTTTGGTCAAAACAGTCAATTTTTTACCTAATGACCAATTATTGACCTAGTAAGGCAATCTCTGACCAAAAAGTCAACTTTGATAAAAATGACCAACCCATTTACCCAATAAGTCATCTTTTGACCAAAAAGTCAACTTTGATAAAAATGATCAGTCATTGACCCAATGACCAACTCATTGGCCTAACATGTCAATTTTTGACCAAAAAGTCATTTTTGGTAAAAATAGACAATTTTTGAATTAATGACCAATTATTGACCCAATAAGTCAATCTCCGACCAAAAATTCAACTTTGGTCAAAATGATCAATTATTGACCCATTAACAAACCCATTGACACAGTAGGTCAACTTTTGACCAAAAAGATAATTTTGGTAAAAATAATTAATTTTTTGACTAAATGACCGCCCATTGCGGGGTATGTCAACTTTTGACCAAAAAGTCAATTTTGGAGAAAATAGTCAATTTTTTATCTAATGATCAATTATTGACCTAGTTAGCCAATCTCTAACCATAAAGTCAACTTTGGTCAAAATTATCAAACCTTAACCCATTGACCATCCCATTGACCCAATAGGTCAACTTTTGACCAAAAAGACCACTTTGTTCAAAATGATCAAATTATTGACCCAATGACCAACACATTGGCCTAATAGGTCAACTTTTGACCAAAAAGTCAATTTTGATCAAAATAGTCAATTTTTGAATTAATGACATTATTTACCCAACAAGATAATTTTTAACTAAAAAGTCAACTTTGGTTAAAACGGTCAATCCTTGACATAATGACAAACCCAATGACCAATAGGTTAACTTTTGACTAAAAAGGCAATTTTGGTCAAAATAGTCAATTTTTGCCCTAATGACCAACCCATTGACTCAAAAGGTCAGCTTTGACCAAAAAGTCATCTTTGGTCAAAATGGTCAATTCTTAATATAATTACCAACTCATTGACCCAAAAGGTCAAATTTTGACCAAAAAGTCAACTTTATTCAAAAGGGTCAATTTCCGACACAATAACCACCCCGTTGACCCAATGGGTCAACTTTTGACAAAAAAGTTTATTTTTGTCAAAATAATTAATTTTTTACCTAACGACTATTATTGACCCACTAAGTGAATCTCTGACACAAAAGTCGATTTTGGTCAAAATGGTCATTCCTTGACCCAATGACCAACCCATTGACCTAATAGGTCAACTTTTGACCAAAAAGTCAACTTTGGTCAAAATGATCAATCCTTGACCCAATGACCAACCCATTAGCCTAATAGGTCAACTTTTGACCAAAAAGTCAATTCGATCAAATTAGTCAATTTTTGAATTAATGACCAATTATTCACCCAATAAGTCAATCTCAGACAAAAAAGTCAACTTTGGACAAAATGGTCAATCCTTGACCCAATGACAAACAAATTGACCTAATAGGTCAACTTTTGACCAAAATTTCAATTTTTGTCAAAATTGTCAATTTTTAACCATGACCAATTATTGACCTAATAAGTCAATCTGTGACTAAAAAGTCAACTTTAGTCAAAATAGTCCATCTTTGACCCAATTACCAACCCATTGACCCAAAGAGATCAACTTTTGATTAAAGAGTTAACTTTGGTCAAAATGATCAATCCTTAACCCAAGGACCAACCCATTGGCCTAATAGGTCAACTTTTGACCAAAGAGTCAATTTCGATCAAAATAGTCAAATTTTGAATAAATGACCAATTATTGAACCAATAAGATAATCTTTGAAGAAAAAGTCAACTTTGGTCAAAATGGTCAATCCTTGCCCCCAATGAAAAACACATTGATCCATTACGTCAACATTTGACAAAAGAGCCATTTTTGAAAAAAAATGGTCAATTTTTGACCAAAAAACCAACCCGTTGACCCTATATGTCAACTTTCGACTCAAAAGTTATATTTACTTAAAATGGTTAATTCTTGACCCAATTACCAACTCATTAACCAAATAGGTCAACTTTTGACCAAAAAAGTCAACTTTGGTCAAAATGGTCAATTTTTTACCCAATGGGTCAACTTTTAATAAAAAGTTTAATTTTGGTCAAAATAATCAATTTTTGACATATTGACTAATTGTTGACCCAATAAGTCAATCTCTGACCAAAAAGTCAACTTTGGTCAAAGTGGTCAATCCTCGACCCAATGACAAACCCATTGACGCAATAGGTCAACCTTTGACTAAAAAGTCAACTTTGGTCAAAACGATCAATCCTTGACCCAATGACCAACCCATTAGCCTTATAGGTCAAATTTTGACCAAAAAGTCAATTTTGGTCAAAATGATCAATCCTTGACCTAATGGCCAACCCATTGGCCTAAAAAGTCAACTTTTGACCAAAAAGTTAATTTTGACAAAATAGTCAATTTTTAAATTTATAACCAATTATTGACCCAATAAGTCAATCTCTGACCAAAAAGTCAACTTTGGTCAAAATGGTCAATCCTTAACCTAATGACAAACCCATTGACCTAATAGATTAACTTTTTACAAAATAGTCAACTTTGGTCAAAATGGTCAATCCTTGACCTAATGACAAACCCATTGACCCAATAAGTCGATCTCTGACCAAAAAGTCAACTTTGGTCAAAATGGTCAATCCTTGACCTAATCACCACGAATTGACCCAATAAGTCAACTTTTGACCATAAAGTCAACTTTGGTCAAAATGGTCAATCCTTGACCTAATCACCACGAATTGACCCAATAAGTCAACTTTTGACCATAAAGTCAACTTTGGTCAAAATGGTTAATTTTTGACCCAATGACCAACCCATTAACCCAATAGGTTAACTTTTAACCAAAAATTTACCCTTGGCCAAAACGGTTGATTTTTGAAACAATGACCACCCCATTGACCGAATGGGTTAACTTTTGACCAAAAATTCAATTTTGACCTAAAGACCAATTATTGACCCAACAATTCAATCTCTGACCAAAAGGTCAACTTTGGTCAAAATGGTCAATCCTTGACCCAATGACAAACCCATTGACCCAATTGGTCAACTATTGACGAAAAAGTCATTTTTAGTTAAAATAATCAATTTTTAACCTAATGACCACCCATTAACCCAATAGGTCAACTTTTGACCAAATAGTCTACTTAGGTCGAAAAGATCAATTTTTGACCCAATGACCAACCCATTGATCTAATAGGTCAACTTTTGACCAAAAAGTCATCTTTGGTCAAAATGGTCAATTCTTGACCCAATTACCAACTAATTGATCAATTAGGCGAACTTTAGTCAAAATGGTCAACTTCTGAACCAATGACCATCCCGTTGACCCAATGGGTTAACTTTTGACCAAAAATTAAATTTTGGTCAAAATAGGTCAACTTTTGACCAAAAAGTCAACTTTGGTCAAGATGATCAATTTCTGACCTAATGTCCACCCATTGACCCAATCGGTTAACATTTGACCAAAAATTTAATTTAGGTCAAATAGTCAATTTTTAACCTAATGACCAATAATTGACCCAAAAAGTCAACATTAGACAAAATGGTCAATCCATAACCCAATGACAATCCCATTGACCCAATAGGTCGACTTTCATTAAAAATTTCAATTTTTGTCAAAATAGTTAAATTTCAACCTAATGACCAATTATTAACCCAATAAGTCAATCTCTGACGAAAAAGTCAACTTTAGTCAAAATGGTTAATCCTTGACCCAATGACCAACCCATTGACCCAAGAGATCAACTTTGACTAAAAAGTCAACTTTGGTCAAAATGTTCAATCCTTGACCCAATGACCAACCCATTGGACTAATAGGTCAACTTTTAAGCAAAAAGTCAATTTCGATCAAAATAGTCAACTTTTGAATTAATGACCAATTATTGACCCAATAAGTAAATCTCTGACCAAAAAGTCAACTTTAGTGAAAATGGTCAATCTTTGACCCAATGACGAACACATTGACCCAATAGGTCAACTTTTGACAAAAAAAGTCAATTTTGATAAAAATTGTCAATTTTTGACCTAATGACCACTCATTGACCCAATAGATCAACTTTTGACTAAAAAGTCAACTTTGGTCAAAATGGTCAATTTTTGACCCAATGAACAAATCGTTGACACGATATGTCACCTTAAACTAAAAAGTCATCTTTGGTCAAAATGGTCAATTCTTGACCCAATTACCTACTCATTGACCAAATAGGTCAACTTTTAACCAGAAAGCCAACTTTATCAATTTCTGACCCAATGACTACCCCGTTGACCCAACGGGTTAATTTTTGACCAATTCTAATTTAGTCAAAATAGTCAATTTTTGACCTAATCACCAATTATTGACCTAATAATTCAATCTCTGACTAAAAAAGCCAACTATGGTCAAAATGGTCAATCCTTGACCAAATGAGAAACCCAATGACCAACCCATTGGCCTAATAAGTCAATTTTTGACCAAAAAGTCAATTTTGGTCAGAATGATCAATCCTTGACCCAATGGCCAACCCATGGGCCTAATAGGTCAACTTTTGACCGGAATGTCAATTTTGGTCAAAATAGTCAATTTTCGAATTTATGACCAATTATTGACCCAATAAGTTAATCTCTGACCAAAAAGTCAACGTTGGTCAAAATGGTCAATCCTTGAGCCAATGACAAACCCATTGACCCAGTAGTCAACTTTTGACCAAAATGTGAATTTTAGTCAAAATAATTAATTTTTGACCTATTGACCACCCATTAACCCAATAGGTCAACTTTGACCAAAAAGTCAACTTTGGTCAAAATGGTCAATTTTTGACCCAATGACCACCCATTGACACAATAGGTCAACATTTGACCAAACAGTCATTTCTGGTCAAAATGGTCAATTTTTGACCCAATTACCAACTCATTGATCAAATAAGTCAACTTTTGACAAAAAAGTCAACATTGTTCAAAATGTTCAATTTCTGACCCAATGACCACCCCGTTGAGCCAATGGGTTAACTTTTGACAAAAATTTAATTTTGGTCAAAATAGGTCAACTTTTGAACATAAAATCAACTTTGGTCGAGATGATCAATTTCTGACCCAATTACCACCCATTAACCGAATGGTTTAACTTTTGACCAAAAATTTAATTTAGGTCAAAATAGTCAATTTTTGACCAAATGACAAATTATTAACCCAAAAAGTCGACTTCGGTCAAAATGGTCAATCCTTGACGCAATGACAAACCCATTCACCCAATAGGTCAACTTCTGACGAAAAAGTGAATTTTGGTCAAAATAGTCAATTTTTGACTTAATGTCCACCTATTGACCCAATAGGTCAACTTTTGACCAAAAAGTCAATTTTGGTCAAAATAGTCAATTTTTGATCTAATAACAAATTATTGACCCAGTAAGCCAATCTCTGACTAAAAAGTCAACTTTGGTCAAAATGGTCAATCCTTTACCCAATGGCGAACCCATTGACTTAATAGGTCAATTTTTGACCAAAAAGTCGACTTCGATCAAAATGGACAATTTTTGACCCATTGACCAACCCACTAACCCAATAGATCAACTTTGTACTAAAAAGTCATCTTTAGTCAAAATAGTCAATTTTTTACCTAATGACCACCTATTGACCTAATAGGTCAACTTTTGACCAAAAAGTCAACTTTGGTCAAAATTGTCAATTTTTGACCCGATGACCAAACCATTGACCCAACAGATCATCTTTTGACCAAAAAGTTAACTTGGCACAAATTGGTCAATCTTTGACCCAATAGGTTAACTTTTGACAAAATAGTCAATTTTGATCAAAATAGTCAATTTTCGACCTAATGACCACCCATTGACCCAGTAGGTCAAATTTTGACCAAAAACTCAACTTTGGTCAAAATGATCAATTTTTAAGCCAATGACCAACCTATTGACCTAAAAGGTCAACTTTTAACCAAAAATTCATCTTTGGTCAAAATGGCCAATTCTTGACCCAATTACCAACTCATTGACAAAATATGTCAACTTTTGACTAAAAAGTCAATTTTTGACCAAATGACCACCCCGTTGACCAAATGGCTTAATTTTTGACCAAAAATTCAATTTTGGACAAAAAAATTCAATTTTTGACTTAATGACCAATTATTGACCCAATAAGTCAATCTCTGACCAAAAAGTCAACTTTGGTCAAAATAGTCAAATTCTTGACCCAATGACAAACCCGTTGACCCAATAGGTCAACTTTTAACCAAAAAGTCAACTTTAGTCAAAATTGTTAATTTTTGACCTAATGACCACCCATTGACCCAATAAGTCAACTTTTGACCCAAAAGTTAACTTTGGTCAAGATGGTCAATTTTTGACCCAATGACCAACTCATTGACCCAATAGTTCAACTTTTGACCAAAAAGTCATCTTCGGTCAAAATGGTTAATTCTTGACCGAATTACCAACTCATTGACTAGTGTTCAACTTTTGACTTAAAAGTCTACTTGGTCAAAATGGTCAATTTCTGACCCAATGACCACCCCGTTGACCCAATGGGTCAACTTTTGACCAAAAATTTAATTTTGGTCAAAATAATCAACTCTTGACTTAATGATCAATTGTTGACCCAATAAGTCAATCCATGGCCAAAAAGTCAACATTGGTCAAAATGGTGAATCCTTGACCCAATGACCACTACATTGACCCAATAGGTCAACATTTGACCAAAAAGTTAATTTTTGTCAAAACAGTCAATTTTTGACCTAATGATCACCCACAGACCCAAAAGGACAACTTTTGACCAAAAAGTCAACTTTGGTCAAAATTGTCAATTTTTGACCCATTAACCAACCCATTGACCCAATAGGACAAATTTTGACCAAAAAATCATCTTTGGCCAAAATGGTCAATTCTTGACCGAATTACCAACTCATTGGCCAACTTAGCTAACTTTTGACCAAAAGGTCAACATTAGTCAAATGGTTAATTTCGACCCAATGACCACCACTTTACCCCAATGGGTTAACCTTTGACAAAAAAATCAATTTTTGGTCAAAATAGTCAATTTTTGACCTATTGGCCAATTATTGACCCAATACGTCAATCTCAGACCAAAAAGTCAACTTTGGTCAATATGGTCAATCCTTAATCCAACAACAAACCCATTGACCCAATAGGTCAACTTTTGACCAAAAAGTCTATTTTGGTCAAAATAGTTAATTTTTGACTTAATAACCACCCATTGACCAAATAGGTCAACTTTGGACCAAAAGTCAATTTTGGTCAAAATAGGTCAATTTTTTGATCTAATAACCGATTCATTGACCTAGTAAGTCGATCTTCGACCAAAAGTCAACTTTGATCAAAATGGTCAATCCATGACCCAATGACCAACCCATTGACCCAATAAGTCAACTTTTGACCAAAAAGGCAACTTTGGTCAAAATGAACTATCATTGACCCAATGACCAACCCATTGGCCTAAAAGGTTAATTTTTGACCAAAAAGTAAATTTTGGTCAAAAGAGTTTTTTTTTGAATTAATGACTAATTATTGACCCAATAAGTCAATCTCCGAAAAAAAGTCAACTTTGGTCAAAATGGTCAATCATTGACCCAAGGACAAACCCATTGACCTAATAGGTCAACTTTTGACAAAAAAGTCATTTTTGGTCAATATAGTCAATTTTGACCGAAAGACCACCCATTGACCCAATAGGTCAACTTTTGACCAAAAGTCAACTTTGGTCAAAATGATCAATTTTTGACTTAATGACCAACCCATTGACCCAATAGGTCAACTTTTGACCAAAAATTCATCTTTGGCCAATATGGTCAATTCTTAACCCAATTACCAACTCATTGACCTAATTGGTCAACTTTTGACCAAAATATCTACTTTGGTCAAAATGGTCTATCTCTGACCCAATGACCTCCCCGTTCACCCAATGGGTTAACTTATGATCAAAAAGTCAATTTTGGTCAAATTGGTTAATTTTTGTCCCAATGACCAACTCATTGACCCAATATATCAACTTTTGCCCAAAAAGTCATCTTATGTCAAAATGGACAATTTCTGACCCAATTACCAACTCATTGACCAAATAGGTCAACTTTTAACCAAAAAGTCAACTTTAGTCAAAATGGTCAATTTCGGATCCAGTAACAACGTCGTTGACCCAATTGGTTAACTTTTGACCAAAAATTTAATTTAGGTCAAAATAATCAATTTTTTACCTAAAGTCCAACTTTGACCCAATAAGTCAATCTCTAACTACAATGTCAACTTTAGTTAAAATGGTCAATCTTTGACCCAATGACCAACCCATTGGCCCAATAGGTTAACTTTTAACCAAAAAGTCAATTTTGGTCTAAAAAGTCAATTTTTGACCTGATGACCACCCATTGACCTAATAGGTTAAATTTTGACCAAACAGTCAATTTTGGTAAAAATAGTCAATTTTTGACCCAATGACCAACCATTGACCCATTAGGTCAACTTTTGAATAAAAAGTTATCTTTGGTGAAAATGGTCAATTCTTGATCTAATTACCAACTCGTTGACTAAATAGGTCAACTTTTGACCAAAAAGTTACTTTGGTCAAAATGGACAATTTTTGACCTAAGGACCACCCCGTTGACTCAATCGGTTAAATTTTGACCAAAAGTTTAATTTTGGTCAAAATAGGTCAACTTTTGACAAAAAAATCATCTTTAGTCAAAATAGTCAATTCTCGACCCAATGACCGTCACAGTTGACTGAACGGAGTTAACTTTTGACCAAAAATTCAATTTTGGTCAAAATAGTTTATTTTTGACCTAATGAATAATTATTGACCCATACGTCAATCTCTGACCAAAAGTGCAACCTTGGTCAAAATGGTCAATCCTTGATCCAACGACAAATCCATTGACCCAATAGGTCAACTTTTGAGCAAAAATTCATCTTTAGTCAAGATGGTCAATTCTTGACCCAATTACCTACTCATTGACCCAATTGGTCAACTTTTAATTAAAATATAAACTTGGGTCAAAATGGTCAATCTCTGACCCAATGATCGCCCCGTTCACCCAATGGGATAACTTATGATAAAAAAGTCAATTTTTGTCAAAATGGTCAATTGTTGACCCAATGACCAACTCATTGACCCAATATGTCAACTTTTGCCCAAAAAGTCAACTTTGGTCAAAATAGTCAATCCTTTACCCAATTACCAACTCATTGAACAAATAGGTCAACTTTTGACCAAAAAGTCAAATTTGGAAAAAATGGTCAATTTATGATCCAGTGACAACGTCGTTGACCCAATTGGTCAACTTTTGACCAAAAATTTAATTTTGGTTAAAATAATCAATTTTTTACCTAAAGACCAATTATTGACATAATAAGTTAATATATGACTAAAAAGTAAACTTTAGTCAAAATGGTCAATCTTTGACCCAATGACCAACCCATTGGCCCAATAGGTTAACTTTTGACAAAAAAGTTAATTTTGGTCAAAATAGTCAATTTTTGACCTAATGACCACTCATTGACCTAATATGTTAACTTTTGAACAAAAAGTTAATTTTGGTCGAAATGGTCAATTTTTGACCCAATGACCAACCCATTGATCCATTAGATCAACTTTTGAACAAAAAGTCATATTTGGTGAAAATGGTCAATTCTTGATCTAATTACTAACTCATTGAATATGTCAACTTTTGACCAAAAAGTTACATTGGTCAGAATGGTCAATTTCTGACCTAAGGACCACCCTGTTCACCCAATCGGTTAACTTTTGACTAAAAGTTTAATTTTTGTCAAAATAGGTCAACTTTTGACCAAAAAATCATCTTTGGTCAAAATAGTCAATTTCTGACCCAATGACCACTCTGTTGACCCATCGGGTTAACTTTTGACCAAAAATTTAATTTTGGTCAAAATAGTCAATTTTTCACCTAATGACCAATTATTAACCCAATAAATCAATCTCTGACCAAAAGTCAATTTTAGTTAAAATGGACATTCCTTGACCAAATGACAAACCCATTGACCCAATAGGTCAACTTTTAACCAAAAAGACAATTTTGGTAAAAATAGTCAATTTTTGACTAAATGACCACCCATTGACCCGGTATGTCTACTTTTGACCAAAAAGTCAATTTTAGAGAAAATAATCAATTTTTGACCAACTAACCAATTACTGACCCAACAAGCCAATCTTTAACCATTGACCCAATAAGTTAACTTTTGACCAAAAAGTCAATTTTGATCAAAATAGTCAATTTTTAGCATAAAGACAAACTCATTGACTCGATAGGTCAACTTTTGACCAAAAAGTTATCTTTGGTCAAAATGGTCAATTCTTGACCTAATTACCAACTCATTGACCCAAAAGGTCAACTTTTGACCAAAAAGTGAACTTTGGTCAAAATGGTCAATTTCCGACCTAATGATCACCCCGTGGACCCAATGGGTTGAGTTTTGACCAAAAATTCTATTTTGGTCAAAATAGTCTGCTTTTCACCTAATGACCAATTATAGATCCAATAAGTAAATCTCAGACCAAAAAGTAAACTTCGGTCAAAATGCTTATTCATTAACCCATTGACAAACCATTGAGCCAATGTAAAACCCATTGATCCAATATGTCAACTTTTGACAAAACAGTCAATTTCGGTAAAAATAGTCAATTTTTTAATTAATGACCAAATATAGACCCAATAAGTCAATCTTTGACTAAAAATTCAACTTTGGTCAAAATGGCCAATCCTTGACACGATGACAAACCCATTGACCCAATAGGTTAACTTTTGACCAAAAAGTCAATTTTGGTCAAAATAGTCAATTTTTGGCATAATGACCAACCCATTGGCTCGATATGTCAACTTTTAACCAAATAGTCATCTTTGGTCAAAATGGCCAATTCTTGACCCAATTACCAACCCATTGACCAAAATGGTTAACTTTTGACCAAAAAGTCAATTTTGGTTAAACTGGTCAATTTTCGACCCAATGACCACTCCGATAACCCAATGGGTTAACTTTGACCAAAAATTCTATTTGGGTCCAAAATAGTCCATTTTTCACCTAATGACCAATTATTGACCCAATAAGTAACTCTCAGACAAGAAAGTCAACTTCGGTCAAAATGCATAATCCATGACACAATGACAAACAATTGACCCAATGCAAAACCCATCGACCCAATAGGTCAACTTTTGACCAAAAAGTCATTTTTGGTCAAAATAGTTAATTTTTGACCTAATGACCACCTATTGACCCAATATGTCAACTTTTGACCAAAAAGTCAACTTTGGTCAAAACGGTCAAATTTTGACACAATGACCAACCCATTGACCCAATAGATCTAATTTTGACAAAAAGGTCATCTTCGGTCAAAATGCTCAATTCTTGAACCAATTATCAACTCATTGACCAAATAGGTCAACTTTTGACCAAAAAGCCAACTTTGATCAAAATGGTCAACTTCTGGCCTAATGACCACCCCGTTGACCCAATGGGTCAACATTTGTCAAAAAAATTTAATTTTGGTAAAAAATAATCAATTTTTGACCTAATGACCAATTATTGAACCAAAAGTCAATCTCTGACCAAAAGGTCAACTTTGGTCAAAATGGTCAATCCTTGACTCAATGACCAACCCATTGACCCAAAAGGTCATCTTTTGATCAAAAAGTCAACTTTGGTCAAAATGGTCAATCCTTGACCTAATGACCAACTCATTGATCCAACAAATCAACTTTTGTCCAAAAAGTCAACTTTGGTCAAAATGGTCAATTTCTGACACAATTACAGCACCATTGACCCAAAGAGTAAAATTTTGACCAAAAATTCAATTTTGTTCAAAATAATCAATTTTTGACCTAACGACCAATTATTGGCCCAATAAGTCAATCTCTAACAAAGAAGTCAATTTTGGTCAAAATAGTCAATTTTTAACATAATGACCATCCCATTTACCAAAAAGATGAACTTTTGACCAAAAAGTCAACTTTGGTCAAAATGGTTAATTTCTGACCCATTGACCAAAAAGTCAATTTTGGTCAAATGGTCAATCCTTGACCAAATAACTAACTCATTTACTCGATAGGTCAACTTTTGACCAAAAAGGTAACTTTGGTCAAAATTGTCAATCCTTGACCCAATAAACATCCCATTGACCCAATAGGTCAACTTTTGACTAAAAAGTCAATTTTGATCATAACAGTCAATTTTTTACCTAACGACCACCTCATTGACCTAGGAAGTCAACTTTTGACAAAAAAAATTAAGTTTGGTGAAAATTGTCAATTTTTGACCCAACAATCAACCCATTGACCCAACAGCTCAACTTTTGGCAAAAATTCAAGTTCGGTCAAAATGTTCAAATTATGAGATAATGACCACCCAATTGACCCAATGGGTCAAGTTTTAACTAAAAATTAAATTTTGGTCAAAATGATCAATTTTAGACAGAATGAGCAATTATTGACTCAATAAGTCAATCTCTGACCAAAAAGTCAACTTTGGTCGAAATTGTCAATATGTTACTCAATGACCAACCCATTGACCCAATACATTAACTTTTGAAGAAAAAGTCAACTTTGGTCAAAATGGTCAATCCTTGACCCAATGACCTACCCATTGACCCAATTGGTCAACTTTTGACCAAAAAGTTAAAATTTGGTCAAATTTTGATTTAATGACCACCTTGTTAACCCAATAAGTCAACTTTTAACCAAAAAGTCAGGTTTGGTTAAAACGGTCAATTTCAGACCCAAGGACCAACCCATAACCCAATAGGTCACTTTTGACCAAAAGTCAACTTTGGTCAAAATGGTCAATCCTTAACCCAAAGACCAACCCATAGACCCAATAGATCAACTTTTGACCAAATAATCACTTTTTGACATAATGACCTTTTATTTTTCCAATAAGTCAATCTCTGACCAAAAGGTCAACTTTGGTCAAAATGGTCAATCATTGACCCAATGACCAACCCTTTGACCTAATTGGTCAACTTTTGACCAAAAAGTGAACTTTGTTCAAAATTGTCAATCCTTGACACAATGCCAACCCATTAACACAATAGGTTGACTTTTGACCAAAAAGTTTGTTTTGGTCAATATAGTCAATTTTTTACCTAATGACCACCCCATTGACCCATTATGTCAACATTTGACCAAAAAGTCAACTTTGGTCAAAATGGTCAAAGGTCAACATTGGTCAAAATGGTCAATTTCTTGCACAATGACGACCCCATTGACCCAATCGGTGACCTTTTAACCAAAAATTCAATTTTTGTAAAATTAGTACATTTTTTACCTAATGACTAATTTTTGACCAATAAGTCAATTTATGACCAAAACGTCAACTTTGGTCAAAATAGTTAATTCTTGACCTGATGACAAACACATTGACTCGATAGGTCGCCTTTTGACGAAAATCGACTTTGGTCGAAAATTATCAATTTTTAACCCAATGACCTAATAGATCGACTTTTAACAAAAGTCGATTTTGGTCAAAATAGTCGATTTTTGACATAATAACCGACTCAATTGACTCGATAACTCGACTTTTTAACCAAAAAGTCAATTTTGGTCGAAAAAGACAATTTTTGACATAATGACAAACTAATTGACCCAATAGTTCAACTTTTGACCAAGAAGTCAATTTTGCTCAAAATAGTCAATTTTTGACCTAATGACCACCCAATTGACCCAATTAGTCAACTTTTGGCCAAAAAGTCAACCTTGGTCAAAATGATCAATTTCTGACCCAATGACTATCCCATAGACCGAATAGGTCATCTTTTGATGAAAATGTCAATTTTGGTCAAAATAGTCATGCCTTGACACAATGACCAACTCATTAACACTATAGGTTGACTTTTGACCAAAAAGTTAATTTTGGTCAATATAGTCAATTTTTTACCTAATGACCACCCCATTGACCCAATATGTCAACCTTTGACCAAAAGGTCAACTTTGGTCAAAATGGTCAAATGTCAACATTGGTCAAAATGGTCAAATGTCAACTTTGGTCAAAATGGTCAATTTCATACCCAATGACGACCCTATTGACCAAATGGGTCACCTTTTGACCAAAAATTCAATTTTGGTCAAAATAGTTTATTTTTGACCTAATGACTAATTTTTGACCCAATAAGTTAATCTTTGACCAAAAAGTCAACTTTGGTCAAAATAGTCAATCCTTGACCCGATGACAAACACATTGTCCCATTAGGTCACCTTTTGACCAAAAAGTCAACTCTGGTCAAAATGGTCAATCTTTAACTCATTGACCTAATATGTCAACTTTTAACCAAAAAGTCAATTTTGGTCAAAATAGTCAATTCTTGACATAATAACCAACTCATTGGCCCAATAAGTCAACTTTTGACCAAAAAGTCAATTTTGGTCAAAAAAGACAATTTTTGACATAATGACAAACTAATTGACCCAATAGTTCAATTTTTGACCAAAAAGTCAATTTCGCTCAAAATAGTCAATTTTTGACCAAATGACCACCCAATAAAAGGTCAACATTTGGCCAAAAAGTCAACCTTGGTCAAAATGATCAATTTCTGACCCAATGAATATCTCATAGACCCAATAGGTCAACTTTTGACGAAAAAGTCAATTTTGGTCAAAATAGTCAATTTTTGACCTAATGACCAATTATTGACCCAATAAGACAATTTTTGATTAAAAAGTCAACTTTGTTCAAAATGGTCATTCCTTGACCCAATGACCAACCCATTGACCCAATAGGTTAAATTTTTACCAAAAAATCAACCTTGGTCAGAATGGTCAATCCTTGACCAAATGACCAATTCATTGACCCAATAGGTTAACTTTTAACCAAAAAGTCAATTTTGGTTAAAATAGTCAATTTTTGACATGGTGACCAATTATTGACCTAATAAGTCAGTCTTTGACCAAAAATTCAACTATGGTCATAATGGTTTATCGTTGACCCAATGACGAAACCATTGACCCAATATGACAAATTTTGACTAACAAGACAACTTTGGCCAAAATGGTCAAACCTTGACCCAATGATCAATCAATTGACCCAATAGGTCAACTTTTCACCAAATAGTTTATTTTGGTCAAAATAGTCAATTTTTAATCTAATGACCACCCATTGACCCAATAGGTTAACTTTTAACCTAAAAGTCAACTTTGGTCAAAATGGTCAATTTCTGACCCAATGACCAACCCATTGACCCAATAGGTCAACTTTTAACCAAAACTTCAACTTATGCCAAAATGGTCAATTATTGACCCAAAGACCAACCCATTGATCCAATAGGTCAACTTTTGACCAAAAATTCAATTTTGGTGAAATTGTCAATTTTTGACGTAATGACCACCTCATTGACATAAATTGCTAGACTTTTGACCAAAAAACCAACTTTGGTCAAAATTATCAATTTCTGACACAATGACCACCCCATTGACCTAACAAGTCAACATTTAACCAAAACTTCTATTTTTGTCGAAATAATCAAATTTTGACCTAATGACCAATTAATGACCGAATAAGTTAATCCTAACTAAAAAGTCAACTTTGGTCAAAATCGTCAATCCTTGACGAATTGACAAACCCATTACCCAATAGGTCAACTTTTGACCAAAGTGGTCAATTTTTGGCATAATGACCAATTATTGACCTAATGACCAATTATTGACCGAATTACCAATTATTGACATAATGACCAATTATGAAAATGGTCAATCCTTAACCTAATCACCAAAACATATCCCAATAGATCAACTTTTGACCAAAAGTCAATTTTGGTCAAAATAGTAGATTTTCACCTTTTGACCAATTATTGACCCAGTAAGTAAAACTCTAACTAAAAAGTCAACTTTGGTCAAAATTGTCATTCCTTGACCCAATGACCAACCTATTGACCCAATAAAACAACTTTTGACCAAAAAGCCAACTTTGGTCAAAATGGTCAATTTCTGACACAATGACAACACCATTAACCCAACAGGTAAACTTTTGACCAAAAATTCAATTTTGGCCAAAATAATCAATTTTTGACCTAATGACAAATTATTGACCCAATATGTCAATCTCTGACGAAAAGTCAACTTTGGTCAAAATGGTCAATCCTTGAACCAATGACGAACCCATTGAGTAAATAACTTTACATTTGACTAAAAAGTAAATTTTAGTTAAAATAGAAAATTTTTGATCTAACTAACTTTCCATTGACCAAATAGATGAACTTTTGACCAAAAAGACAACTTTAGTCAAAATAGTTAATTTCTGACCCAATGACCAAAATGTCAACTTTGTTCAAAATAGTCAATCCTTGACCCAATGACCAACCAATTGACCCAATATGTTATCTTTTTTACCAAAAAGTCTACTTTGGTCAGAATGGTCAATCCTTGACCCAATTAACAACCCATTGACCCAATATGTCAACATTTGACCAAAAAGTCAATTTCGGTCAAAACAGTCTATTTTTTACCTAATGACCACCCCATTAACCCAATAGGTCAACTTTTGACATAAAATTCAAGTTTTGTCAAATTGCTCAATTTTTGAAATAATGACAACCCAATTGACCCAATGGGTCAACTTTTGACTAAAAATTAAATTTTGGTCAAAATGATCAATTTTTGACCGAATGACCAATTATTTACCCAATAGTCAATCTCTGACGAAAAAGTCAACTTTGGTTGAAATTCTCAATCTTTTACTCAATGACCAACCCAAAGGCCCAATGGGTCAACTTTTGACCAAAAAGTCAACTTTGGTCAAAATTGTCAATTATTGACCAATTGGTCAACACATTGTCCCAATAGGTGAACTTTTAACCAAAAAAGTTAACTTTGGTCAAAATTGTTAATTTTTGACCTAATGATCACCCCGTTAACCCAATAAGCCAACTATAGACCAAAAAGTCAAGTATAGTTAAAATGGTCAATTTATGACTCAATGACCAACCATTACCCAATTGGTTAACTTTTAACCAAAAAGGCAACTTTGGTCAAAATGGTCAATCCTTGACCCAATGACCAACACATAGACCCAATAGGTCCGCTTTTGACCAAAATAGTCAATTTTTGACATAGTGACTAATTATTGAACAAATAAGTCAATCCTGACCAAAAGGTCAACTTTGGTCAAAATGGTCAATCCTTGACCTAATGACCAGCCCATTGACCCAATAGGTCAACTTTTGACCAAAAAGTTAACTTTTGTCAAAAAAGTCAATTCTTGACACAATGACCAACCCATTGACACAATAGGTCAACTTTGAGCAAAAAGTTAATTTTGGTCAGTATAGTCAATTTGTTATCTGACGACCACTCCAATACCCAATATGTCAAATTTTGACCAAAAAGTCAACTTTGGTCAAAATGATCAATTTTCTGAGTCAATGATCACCCAGTGGACCCAATGGATCAACTTTTGACCAAAAATTCAATTTTGGTCAAAATAGTTAATTTTTGACCTAATAATCGATTATTGTCCAAATAAGTCAATCTCTGACCAAAAAGTCAACTTTGGTCAAAATGATCAATCCTTGACCCAATGACCAACCCACTGAACCAATATGTTAACTTTTGACCAAAAAGTCAACTATGGTCAAAATTATCAATCTTTGACCCAATGACCCAATTGGTCAACTTTGACCAAAAAGTCAATTTTAGTCAAAATCGTTAATTTTTGACATAATGACCAACTCATTGGCCCAATAGGCCAACTTTTGACCAAAAAGTCAATTTTGGTCAAAATAATCAATTTTTGACCTAATGACTACCCAATTAACCCAATGGGTCAACTTTTGACCAAAAAGTCAACTTTAGTCAAAATGGTTAATTTCTGACCCAATGACCAACCCAATGACCCATGCAAATCGACTTTTGACCAAAAATTCAATTTTGGTCAAAATAGTCAATTTTGACCTAATAATAAATTTTTAAACAAATAAGTCAATTTCTAAACAAAAAGTCAACTTTGGTTAAAATGGTCAATCCTTGACCCAATGACCAACCCATTGACCCAGTAGAGTCGACTTTTTGACCAGAAAGTCGACTAGTAGTTAAAATGGTTAACTCGATCTTTGACTCAATTGACGGTCAACTTTTGACCAAAAAGTCAAATTTAGTCCAATAGTCAATTTTTGACATAATGACCAAATCATTGACCCAATAGGTTAAATTTTGACGAAAAAGTCAGTTTTGGTCTAAATAGTCAATTTTTTACCTAATGACCAATTATTGACCCATTGAGTCAATCTCTGACCAAAACGTCGACTTTATTCAAAATGGTCAATCCTTGACCCAATGACTAACCCACTGACCCAATAGGTTAACTTTTTATAAAAAAAATCAACTTTGGTCAGAATGGTCAATCCTTGACCAAATGACCAACTCATTGACCCAATAGGTCAACTTTTGACCAAAAAGTCGATTTTTGTCAAAATAGTCAATTTTAGTCAAAATGGTCAATCCTTGACACAATAACATATCCACCCAATTGGTCAACTTTTGACAAAAAAGTAAATTTTTGTCAAAATAGTCAATTTCCACGTACACCCAATAGGTCAATTTTTGACAAAAAAGTAAACTTTGGTTAGAACGGTCAATTTCTGACCCAATAACCAACTCGTTGACCCGACAAGTCAACTTTTGACCAAAAAGACAACTTTGGTCAAAATGGTCAATCCTTAACCCAATGATCAACCCATTGACTAAATAGGTCAACTTTTGACCAAAAAGTCAATTTCGGTCAAAATAGTCAACTCTTGACCTAATGACCATCCCATTGACCTAATGACCAACCCACTGACACAAAAGGTCAACTTTTGATCGAAAAGTCAATTTTGGTCAATATAGTCAAATTTTGACCTAATTACCACTCCATTGACCCAATATGTTAACTTTTAACCAAAAAGTGAAATTGGTCAAAATGGTCAGTTTCTGACCCAATGACCACCCATTGACCAAATGGGTTAACTTTTAACCAAAAATTCAATTTTGGTCAAAATAGTTAATTTTTGACCTAATGCCCAATTTTGACCCAGCAGGTCAACTTTTTGACCAAAAAGTCAACTACGGTCAAAATGGTCATTCTTTGACCTAATGACCCAATAGGTCAACTTTTAACCAAAAAGTCATTTTTGGTCAAAATAGTCAATTTTTAATAAAATGACTAACACATTGACCAAATAGGTAAAATTTTGACCAAAAGGTTACTTTTGGTCAAAAAAGTCAAATTTTCACCTAATGACCTCCCAATTGACCTAGTAGGTCAACTTTTGACCAAATGTCAACTTTGGTCGAAATGGTTAATTTCTGACCCAATGACCAATCCACTGACCCAATAAGTCAACTTTTGACCAAAAAGTCAATTTTGGTTAAAATAGCCAATTTTTGACCTAATGACCAATTATTGACCCAGTAAGTCAATGTGTGACCAAAAAGTCAACTTCGTTCAAATTGGTTAATCCTTGACCCAATGACCAACCAATTGACCCAATAAGTTAACTTTTTACCAAAAATTTAACTTTGGTCAGAATGGTCATTCCTTACTAAATGACTAACCCCTTGACCCAATAGGTCAATTTTTGACCAAAAAATCAATTTTGATGAAAATAGTTGATTTTTGACCTAATGTCCACCACATTAAGCCAATGGGTTGAGTTTTGACCGAAATGTCAATTTTGGTCAAAATGGTCAATCCTTGACATAATGACATACCCACCAAATTGGTCAACTTTTGACAAAAAAAGTAAATTTTGGTCAAAATAGTCAATTTTTAACCTAACAACTACCCCATTGACCCAAATGGTTAACTATGGACCAAAAAGTAAACTTTAGCTAAAATGGTCAATTTCGGACCTAATAAACAACCCATTGACCTAATAGGTTAACTTTTGGCCAAAAATACAAATTTGGTAAAAAATGATCAATCCTTGACCCAATGACCAACCCATAGACCCAATAGGTAACTTTCGATCAAAAAGTCAATTTTGGTAAAAATAGTCAATTTTTCACCTAATGACCAATTATTGACCCAATAAGTCAATCTCTGATCAAAAAGTCAACTTTGGTCAAAATTGTCAATTTCTGATTCAATGACCAACCCATTAACCCTATGTCAACTTTTGACCAAAAAGTCCATTTAGTCAAAATGGTCAATTTCTGACCCAATGACCAACCCATTGACCCAATAGGTCAACTTTTGAACAATAAAGTCAACTTTGGTCAAAATCGTCAATCCTTGACCTATTAACTAACACATTGACCCAATAGGTCAACTTTTCACCCAAAAGTCAATTTGGTCAAAATAGTCAATTTTTGATGTAATGACCAATTATTAGCCTAATAAGTCAATCTTTGACCAAAAAGTCAACTTTGGTCAAAATGGTCAATCCTTGACCCAATGACCAACCCATAGACCTAATAGGTCAACTTTTTAACTTTGGTTAAAATGGTCAATACTTAACTCAATTACCAACCCATTGACCCAATAGATCAACTTTTGAACAAAAAATCAATTTTGTTCAATATAGTCAATTTTTGACCTACTGACAAATTATTGACCCAATAAGTCAATATTTGACCAAAAAGTCAACTTTGGTCAAAATGGTTAATCCTTGACCTAAAGACCAACCCATTGACCCAATTGGCTAACTTTTTACTAAAAAATTAACTTTGATCAAAATGGTCAATCCTTGACCCAATCACCAACCCATTGACCCAATAGATCAACTTTTGACCAAAATAGTCAATTTTTGACCTAATGACCATCCCAGTGACCCCATAAGTCAACTTTTAACCAAAAAATCAACGTTAGTCTTAATGGTCAATCCTTGACCCAATGACCAACCCATTGACCCAATAGGTCAACTTTCGACCAAAAAGTTAGTTTGGGTCAAAATAGTCAATTTTTGAACTGATGACAGTTTATTTACCCAATAAGTCAAACTCTGACCAAATAGTCAACTTTGGTCAAAATAGTCAATCCTTGACCCAATGAACAACCCATTGACCCAATAGGTCAAATTCTTACCAAAAAGTCAACTTTAGTCAAAATGGTCAATTCTTGTCCCAATGACCAACCCATTGACCAAATAGGTCAAATTTTGACTAAAAAGTCAATTTTTGTCACAATAATCATTTTTGACATAATCACCAATTATTGACCCAATAAGTCAATCTCTGACAAAAAAGTCAACTTAGGTTATAATGGTTAATTCTTGACCAAATGACCAACCCATTAACCTAAAAGTTCAACTTTTGACAAAATAGTAAACTTTGGTCAAAATGGTCATTCCTTGACTCAATGACCAACACATTGACCCAGTAGGTTAACTTTTGACTAAAATGTCAGTTCTTCTCAAACAAGTTATTTTTTGACCTAATGACCAATTATTGACCCAATAAGTCAATCTCTGACCAAAAAGTCAACTTTGGATAAAATAGTCAATCCTTGACCTAATGACCCAATAGGTTAACTTCTGACAAAAAAGTTAACTTTGGTCAAAATGGTCAATCCTTGACCCAATGACCAACTCATTGACCCAATAGGTTAACTTTTGAACAAAAAGTCAATTTTGGTTAAAATAGTCAATTTTTGACCTAATGACCAATTATTGACCAAATAAGTCAATCTCTGACCAAAAAGTCAGCTTTGGTCATAATGGTCAATCCTTGACCTTACGAACCCATTGACACAATATTTCAACTTTTGACAAAACAGTCAACTTTGGTCAAAATGATCATACCTTAACCCAATGACAACTCGAGTTAAAATGGTCAATTCTTGACCCAATACCAACTCATTGACCCAATAAGTCAACTTTTGATCAAAAAGTCAATATTGGTCAAAATAGTCAAATTTTGACCTAATGACCACCCATTGACCAAATAGGTCGACTTTTGACCAAAAAGTCAACTTTGGTCAAAATGGTCAATTATTGGCCCAACGACCAACACATTGACCCAGGAGGTCAACTTTTGACCAAAAAATCAACTTTAGTCAAAATGGTCAATTCTTGATCCAATGACCAACGCATTAACCCAATAAGTCAACTTTTGAACAAAAAGTAAATTTTGGTCAAAATGGACAATTGTTGACCCAATGACCAACGCATTAACCCAATAACTCAACTTTTGAACAAAAAGTCAATTTTGGCCAAAATAGTCAATTTTTGATGTAATGATAAATTATTGACCCGATAAGTTAATCTCTGACCAAAAAGCCAACTTTGGTCATAATGGTCAATCCTTGACCCAATGAAAAAACCATTAACCCAATAGGTCAACTTTTGATCAAAAGGTCAACTTTGGTCAAAAAGGTAAATCCTTGACCCAATGACCAACCCACTGACCTAATTGATCGACTTTTGACACAAAATTTAATTTTGGTCAAAATAGTAAATTTTGGACTTAATGACCAATTATTGACCTAATAGGTCAACTTTTGACCAAAAAGTCAACTTTGGTTAAAATGGTCAATCCTTGACCCAATGACCAACGCATTGACCCAATATGTCAACTTTTGACCAAAAAGTCAACTTTGACCAAAATGGCCAACTGTTGACCCAAAAGACCACCTCATTGACACAAAATGACAACTTTTGGCCAAAAAGTTTATTTTGGTCAAAATTGTCAATTTTTGACCTAATTATCACATCATTGACCCAAAGGGTCAGCTTTTGACAAAAAGTCAAATTTGGTCAAAATGGCCAATCTTTGAACCAATGACCAACCCATTGACCCAATAGGTTAACTTTGGCTCAAAAAGTCAACTTTGGTAAAAATGGTCAATCCTTGACCCAAAGACCAACCCATTGACCCAATAGATGAAATTTTGACCAAAAACTAAATTTCGGCCAAAATAGTCAATTTTTGGACTTAATGACCAATATTGACCTAGTAAGCCAATCTCTGGCCAAAAAGTAAACTTTGGTCAAATGGTCAATCCTTGATCCAATAACCAACCCATTGACCCAATAGGGCAACTTTTGACCAAAAAATCAGCTTTGGTCAAAATGATCTATCTTTGACCCAATGACTAACGCATTGGCCTAATAGGTCAACTTTTGACCAAAAAGTCAATTTTCGTTAAAATAACAAATTTTTGAATTAATGCCCAATTATTGACCGAATAAGTCAATCTCTGACCAAAAAGTAAACTTTAGTCAAAAGAGTCAATCCTTGTTCCAATGACAAACCAATTGACCCAATAGGTCAAATTTTGGCAAAAAAGTTAATTTTGGTCAAAGTAGTCAATTTTTGACCTAATGACCACCCATTGAACCAATAAGTTAACTTTTGACCAAAAAGTCAACTTTGGTCAAAATGGTTAATTTTTTACCCCCAATGACCAACCCATTGACCTAATAGGTCAACTTTTGACCGAAAAGTCAACTTTGGTCAAAATGATCAATTCTTGAACAAATGACCAACCCATTGACACAATAGGTCAACTTTTGACCAAAAAGTCAATTGTGGTCAAAATGGTTAATCCTTGACCCAATAACCAACCCATCGACCAAATAGGTTAACTTTTGACAAAAATGTAAAATTTAGTCAAAATAATCAATATTTGATCTAATGACCACTTATTGACCTAGTAAGTCAATCTTTCACCAAAAAGTCAACTTTGGTCAAAATGGTCAATCCTTGACCCAAAGACAACCATATTGACCCAAGAGGTCAACTTTTGACCAAAAAGTCAATTTTGGTCAAAATATTCAAATTTTGACTTAATGAACACGCATTGAACAACCAGGTCAACTTTTGACCAAATAGTCAATTTTGGTTAAAATGGTCAATATTTGCCCCAATAGGTCAACTTCTGACCAAAAAGTCATCTGTGGTCAAAATGGTAAATTCTTGACCCATTACCAACTCATTGACCGAATAGGTTAACTTTTGACCAAAAAGTCATCTTTGGTCAAAATGGTCGATTTATGACCCAATGATCACCCGTTGACCCATGTGTTAACTTTTGACCAAAAATTTAATTTTGGTCAAAATAGGTCAGCTTTTGACCAAAAAGTTATCTTTTTTCAAAATGGTTATTTTTCTGACCCAATGACCAACCCATTGACCCAATTGTTCAACTTTTGACCAAAAAGTCAATTTTGGTCAAAATGATCAAACCTTGACCCAATGACCAACCTACTGACCCAATAGGCGAACTTTTGACCAAAAGTTAATTTTGGTCTAAATAGTTTTGGTCCAGAAAGTTTCACCTAATGATCACCCGTCGACAAAATAAATTCGACTTTTTGCCCAAAAAGTCAACTTTTGTCAAAATGGTCAATTTTTTATCCAATGACCAACCCATTGACCCAATAGGTCAACTTTTGAAAAAAAAAATCAACTTTGGTCAAAATGGTTAATTCATGACCTAATGACCAACACATTGACCCATAAGTCAACTTTTGAATAAAAAGTCAATTTGGGTCACAATAGTCAATATTTGACCTAATGAGCAATTGTCGACCCAATAAGTTAATCTCAGACCAAAAAGCCAACTTTGGTCAAAATGGTCAATCATTGACCCAATGACCAACTCATTGACCCAAAAGAACAACATTTGACCAAAAAGACAATTTTCGTCAAAATTGTCAATTTTTAAACTAATGACCACCTCATTGACCCAAAAGGTCAACTTTTGACCAAAAAGTCAAATTTGGTCAAAATTATCAATTTCTTACACAATGACCTAAATGTCAAGTTTGGTGAAAATGGTCAATCCTTGATCCCATGACCAACACGTTGACCCAATTTGTCAACTTTTGTCTATAAAGTGAACTTTTGCCAAAATGGCTAATCCTTGAGCCAATGACCAACATATTGACCCAATAGGTCAACTTTTGACCAAAAACTCAATTTTGCTCAAAATTGGCAATTTTTAGCCAATGAGTGCCCATTGACCAAAATAAGTTACCTTTTGACCAAAAAGACAACTTTGGTCAAAATTGTCAACCTTTGACCCAGTGACCAACCCATTGACCCAATAGGTCAACTTTTGACCAAAAAGTTAATTTTGGTCAAAATAGTCAATTTTTCACCTAATGCCAATTTTTGACTAAAGAATCGACTTTTGCTCGAATCAGTCAATCCTTGATCTAGAGATTAACCTATCGGCTCAATAAGGTTACACTTTTGACCAAAAAGTCAACTTTGGTCAAAATGATCAATCCTTGACCTAATGACCAACCCATTACCTAATAGGTCAACTTTTGTCCAAAAAGTCAATTTTGGTAAAAATAGTCAATTTTTGAATTAATGACAGATTATTGACCCAATAGGTCAATCTCTGACCAAAAAGTCAACTCTAGTCAAAATGGTCAATCCTTAACCCAATGACAAACCCATTATGCCAATAGGTCAACTTTTGACAAAAAAATTAATTTTGGTCAAAATAGTCAACTTTTTGACCTCTTGACCACCCATTGACCCAATAGGTCAACTTTTGACCAAAAAGTCAACTTTGGTCAAAATGCTCAATTTTTGACCCAATGACCAACCCATTGACCCAATAGGTCAACTTTTGACCAAAAAGTCAATTTTGGTCAAAATAGTAAATTTTTGACCTAATGACCACCCATTGACCCAATAGGTCAACTTTTGACCAATAAGTCAACTTTGGTCAAAATGGTCAATTTTTGACTCAATGACCAACCCATTGACCCAATAGGTCAACTTTTGACCAAAAAAACCATCTTTGGTCAAAATGGTCAATTGTTGACCCAATTTCCAACTCATTGACCAAATAGGTCAAATTTTGACAAAAAGTTAACTTTGGTCAAAATGGTCAATTTCTAACCCAATGACCTCCCCATTGACAAAATGAGTTAACTTTTGACAAAAAATTCAATTTTGGTCAAAATAGTTAATATTTTACCTAATGTACAATTATTGACCCAATAAGTCAATCTCTGACCAAAAAGTCAACTTTGGTCAAACTCGTCAATTCTTGACCCAATGACAAACCCATTGACCCAAGAGGTCAACTTTTGACCAAAAAGTCAATTTTGGTTAAAATAATCAATTTTTGACCTAATGACCACCAATTAACCCAATAGGACAACTTTTGACCAAAAAGTCAACTTTGGTCAAAATGGTCAATTTTTAACAAAATGTCCAACCCATTGAACCAACAGATCAAATTTTGACCAAAAAGTTATCTTCGTTCAAAATGGTAAATTCTTGACCCAATTAACAACTCATTGACCAAATAGGTCAACTTTAGACCAAAAAGTCAACTTTGGTCAAAATGGTCAATTTCTAACACAATAACCACCCCGTTGACATAATGGGTCAACTTTTGTCCAAAAAATTAATTTTGGTCAAAATAATTAATTCAAAAGTTGATCAAATATTGACCCAATAAAGTCAATCTCTGACCAAAAAGCCAACTTTGGTCAAAATGGTCAATCTGTGACCCAAGGACCAACCCATTGACCCAATAAGTCAACTTTAGACCAAAAAGTCAATTTTGGCCAAAATGGTCAATCCTTGACCTAATGACCAAACCATTGACCCAATAGTTCAAATTTTGACCAAGAAAATCAATTTTGGTTAAAATAGTCAATTTTGACCTAATGACCAATTATTGACCCAATAAGCCAATCTTTGACAAAAAAGTCAACTTTGGTCAAAATTGTTAATCCTTGACCCAATGACCAAGCTATTGACGCAAAAGGTCTACTTCTGACCAAATAGTTAACTACGGTCAAAATAATTAATCCTTGACCCAATGACCAACTCATTGGCCAAATAGGTTAACTTTTGACCAAAAAGTCAATTTTGGTTAAAATAGTTAATTTTTGAATTAATGAAAAATTATTGACCCAATAAGTAAATTTCTGACCAAAAAGTCAACTTTGGTTAAAATGGTCATTCCTTGACCCATTTTCCAAACGATTTACCCAATATGTCAACTTTTGACAAAATAGTTAATTTTTGTCAAAATAGTCAATTTTTGAGTTAATGACCACATTTTGACCCAGTAGATTAACTTTTGACCAAAAAGTTAACTTTGGTCAAAATTGTTAATTTTTGATCCAATGACAACCCATTGACCCAGTAGGTCAACTTTTGACCTAAAAGTCATCTTTGGTCAAAATGGTCAATTCTTGATAAAATTAGCAACTCATTGACCAAATAGGTCAACTTTTGACAGAAAAGTCAATTTTTGACAAAAAAGGGCTATTTCTGACCCAATGCGTTAACTTTTGACCAAAAATTCACTTTTGGTCAAAATCGTCAATTTTTTACCTAATGACCAATTATTCTCTGACCAAAAATTCATTTTTGGTCAAAATAATCAATCCTTGACCCAATGACAAACCCATTGACTCTTAGGTCAACTTTTGACAAAATAGTTAATTTTGGTCAAAATAGTCAATTTTTAACTGAATGACAACCCATTGACCCATAGTTCAGCATTTGATCAAAAAGTCAACTTTGGTCAAAATGGTCAACTTTTTACACATTGACAAACCCATTGACCGAATAGATCAACTTTAGACCAAAAAGTCATCTTTGCTCAAAATGGTCAATTTGACCCAATTACCAACTCATTGATCAAATAGGTCAACTTTAGACCAAAAAGTCAACTTTGGTCAAAATAGTCTTTTTCTGACCCAATGACCGCCCCATTGACCCTATGGGTCAACTTTTGACCAAAAATTTAATTTTTATCAAAATTGTTAATTTTTTACCTACTGACCAAAATAGTCAATTTTTGAATTAATGACCAATTATTGACCCAAAAAATCAATCTCTAACCAAAAAGTTAACTTTGGTCAAAATGGTCAACTCAATGAACCAATAGGCCAACTTTTGACCAGAAAGTCAATTTTGTCCTAAATAGTCAAATTTTGACCAAATGACCACCCATTGACCATATAGGTCTTTTGATCAAAAGTCATCTTTGATCAAAATGGTCAATTTTTGACCCTATGACCAACTCACTGACACAATAGGTCAACTTTTGACTAAAAAAGTCATTTTTGCTCAAAATGGTCAATTATTGACCTAATCACCAACTCATTGACAAAATAAGTCAAGTTTTGGCCAAAAAGTCAACTTTGGTTAAAATGGTCAATTTATAACCCAATGACCACCCCTTTGAACCAATGGGTTATCTTTTGACAAAAAAATTAATTTTTGCCAAAATAATCAATTTTTGACCTAATGACCAATCATTGACCGAATAAATCAATCTCTGACCAAAAAGTCAACTTTGGTCAAAATGATCAATCCTTGACCCAAAGAACAACCCATTGACCTAATAAGTCAACTTTTGACCAAAAAAATCAACTTTTGTCAAAATGATCAATCCTTGAATGACTGACCAACCCATTGACCTAATTGGTCAACTTTTGATAAAAAAGTCAACTTTGGTCAACATGATCAATTCTTGACCCATTGACCCAATAGGTTAACTTTTGACCAAAAAGTCAAATTTTGTCAAAATAGTCAATTTTTAACCTAATGACCAATTATTAACCCAGTAAGTCAATGTCTGACCAAAAAGTTAACTTTGGTCAAAATGGACAATCCTTGACCCAAAGACAAACCCATTGACCCATGAGGTCAACTTTCGACCAAAAAGTCAATTTTGGTCAAATTAGTCAATTTTTGACCTAATGACCAACCATTGACCCAACAGGTCAACTTTTAACCAAAAAGTCAATTTTGGTTAAAATGGTCAAATTTTAACACAATGACTAACCCATTGACCCAATAGGTTAACCTTTGACCAAAAAAGTCAACTTTGGTCCAAATGGTCAATTCTTGACCCAATTACCAACTCATTGACCAAATAGGTCAAGTTTTGACCAAAAAGTCAACTTTGGTCAAAATGGTCAATTTCTTACCCAATGACCACCCCATTGACCCAATGAGTTAACTTTTGACAAAAAAATTAATTTTTGTCAAAATAATCAATTTTGACCTAATGACCAATTATTGACCGAATAAATCAATCTTACGACCAAAAAATCAACTTTGGTCAAAATGATCAATCCTTAACCCAAAGACCAACCCATTGACCCAATAAGTCAACTTTTGACCGAAAAATCACTTTGGTCAAAATGATCAATCCTTGACTCACTTACCAACCCATTGACCTAATAGGTCAACTTTTGATCAAAAGGTCAACTTTGGTCAAAATGGTCAATCCTTGACCCATTGACCCAATAAGTCAACTTTTGACTAAAAAGTCAATTTTTGTCAAAATAGTCAATTTTTAACCAAATGACCAATTATTGACCCAGTAAGCCAATGTCTGACCAAAAAGTCAACTTTGGTCAAAATGGTCAATCCTTGACCCAAAGACAAACCTATTGACCCAAGAGGCCAACTTTCGACCAAAAAGTCAATTTTGGTCCAAATAGTCAATTTTTGACCTAATGACCACCCATTGACCCAACAGGTCAAGTTTTGACCAAAAAGTGAACTTTGGTTAAAATGATCAATTTTTGACCCAATGAGTAACCCATTAACCCAATAGGTCAACTTTTGACCAAAAAAGTCAACTTTGGTCAAAATGATAAATTCTTGACCCAATTAACAACTCATTGACCAAATAGGTCAACTCTTGACCAAAAAGTCAACTTTGGTCAAAATGATCAATTTCTGACCCAATGACTACCTCGTTGATTCAATGGGTTAACTTTTGACCAAAAATTCTATTTTGTTCAAAATAGGTCAACTTTTGACCAAAAAGTCATCTTTGGTCAAAATGGTCAATTTCTGACCCAATGAGCAACCCATTGACCCAATAGGTCAAATTTTGATCAAAAAGTCAACTTTGGTCAAAATGTTCAATCCTTGACCCATCGACCCAATAAGTCAATTTTTGACCAAAAAGTCAATTTTTGTCAAAATAGTCAATTTTTAACCAAATGACCAATTATTGACCCAGTAAGCCAATGTCTGACCAAAAAGTCAGCTTTGGTCAAAATGGTCAATTCTTGACCCAAAGACAAACCTATTGACCCAAGAGGTCAACTTTCGACCAAAAAGTCAATTTTGGTCCAAATAATCAATTTTTGACCTAATGACCACCCATTGAACCAACAAGTCAACTTTTGACCAAAAAGTGAACTTTGGTTAAAATGATCAATTTTTGACCCAATGAGTAACCCATTAACCCAATAGGTCAACTTTTGACCAAAAAAGTCAACTTTGGTCAAAATTGTAAATTCTTGACCCAATTAACAACTCATTGACCAAATAGGTCAAGTTTTGACCAAAAAGTCAACTTTGGTCAAAATGGTCAATTTCTGACCCAATGACCACCCTGTTGATCCAATGGGTTAACTTTTGACCAAAAATTCAATTTTGTTCAAAATAGGTCAACTTTTGACAAAAAAAGTCATCTTTAGTCAAAATGGTCAATTTCTGACCCAATGAGCAACCCATTGACCCAATAGGTCAACTTTTGATCAAAAAGTCAACTTTGGTCAAAATGGTCAAGCCATGGCCCAATGACCATTCCAATGACCCAATATGCTAACTTTTGACCAAAAATCAATTTTGTCCTAAATAGTCAAATTTTGACCTAATGACCACCCATTGACCATATAGGTCAACTTTTGACCAAAAAGTCATCTTTGGTCAAAATGGTTAATTATTGACCCAATGACCAACCCATTGACCCAATAGGTCAACTTTTGAACAAAAAGTCAACTTTGGTTAAAATGGTGAATTCTTGAACCAATAAACAACGCATTGACCCTATAAGTCAACATTTGAACAAAAAGTCAATTTGGGTAAAAATAGATCAATTCTTGACTTAATGACCAATTGTTGACCAATAAGTTACTCTGACCAAAAAGTCAACTTTGGTCATAATGGTCAATCATTGACCCAATGACAAACCCATTGAACCAATAAGTTAACTTTTGACCAAAAATTTAACTTTGGTCAAAAATTGCAATTCTTGACCCAATGACCAACCCACTGACCCAATAGATCAACTTTTGACCTAAAAGTCAACTTTGGTCAAAATAGTCAAGCGTTGACCCAATCCCCAACTCTTTGACCCAAAAGGACAACTTTTGACCAAAAAGCTATATTTGGTAAAAATTGTCAATTTTTCACCTTATGACCACCTAATTGACCCAAAAGGTCAACTTTTGACCAAAAAGTTAAATTTGGCCTATATTGTCAATTTCTGACCTAATGACCTAAATGTTAACTTTGGTGAAAAAGGTCAATCCTTGATCCAATGACCAACCCATTGACCCAATTTGTCAACTTTTGACTAAAAAGCCAACTTTGGCCAAAATTGTTAAACCTTGACCCAATGACCAACCCATTCATCCAACAGGTCAACTTTTGACCAAAAAGTTAATTTTGCTTAAAATTGTCATTTTTTTTGACCTAATGACCGTCTCATTGACCTAAATAGAACAACTTTTGATCAAAAGGAAAACTTTAGTCAAAATAGTCAATCCTTGACCCAATGAACAACCCAATGACCTAAAAAGTTAACTTTGGCCAAAATGGTTAATCCTTGACCTAAAGACAAACCCATTGACCCAAGAGGTCAACTTTTGACCAAAAAGTCAATTTTGGTCAAAATAGTCAAATGTTGACCAAATGACCATGCATTGACCCAACAGGTCAACTTTTGACCAAAAAGTAAACTTTGGTTTAAATGGTAAATTTCTGACCTAATGACCAGCTCATTGACCCAATAGGTCAACTTTTGACCAAAAAGTCAACTTTGCTCAAAATGGTCAAACCTTGACCCAACGACCAACCCATAGACCCAATAGGTCAACTTTTGACCAAAATGTCAATTTTGATCAATATAGTTAAATTTTGACATAATGACCACCCATTGACCCAATATGTCAACTTTTAACCAAAAAGTCAACTTTGGTCAAAATGGTTAATTCTTGACCTAATGATCAATGCATTCACCCAATAAGACAACTTTTGAACAAAAACAAAATTGGTCAAAATGGATAATTCTTGACCTAATGACCAACGCATTAACATAATAAGTCAACTTTTGAACAAAAAGTCAATTTTGGTTAAAATAGTCATTTTTTGACCTAATGACCAATTATTGACCCAATAAGTCAATCTCTGACGAAAAAGTCAAATTTGGTCATAATGGTCAATCCTTAACCCAATGACAAAACCATTGACCCAATAGGTCAACTTTTCATCAACAAGTTAACTTTGGTCAAAATGGTAAATCCTTGACTGATTGACTAACCCACTGACCAAATAGATCGACTTTAGACCAAAACATTAATTTTGGTCAAAATAGTAAAATTTTGACTTAATGAACAATTATTGACCCAATAGGTCAACTTTTGACCAAAAGTGAACTTTGGACAAAATGGTCAATCCTTGACCCAATGACCAACGCATTGACCCAATATGTCAACTTTTGACCAAAAAGTCAACCTAGTAAAAATAGCCAACTGTTGACCCAAATGACCAACTCATTGACCCAAAATGACAACTTTTGACAAAAAAGTATATTTTAATCAAAATTATTAATTTTTGACAAAATGACCACCTCAAAATGGTCAATCTTTGACCCAAAGACCGACCCATTGACCTAATAGATCAACTTTGGCCCAATAAGTCAACTTTGGTCAAAATGGTCAATCCTTGAAGCAATGACCAACACATTGACCCTATAAGTCAAGTTTTGACCAAAAAGTAAATTTTGGCTAAAATACTCAATTTTTGACCAAATGACCATTACTAATCCAGTAAGCCAATCTTTGGCCAAAAAGTCAACTTTGGTCAAAATGGTCAATCCTTGACCCATTGACCAACCAACTGACCCAATAGGTCAACTTTTGACCAAAAACTCAACTTTAGTCAAAACGTTCAATCCTTGACCCAATGACCATCCCATTGGCATAATAGGTGAACTTTTTCCCAAAAAGTTAATTTTGGTTAAAATAGTCAATTTTTTATTTAATGACCAATTATTGACCCAATAAGTCAATCTCTGACCAAAAAGCCAACTTTGGTCAAAAGAGTCAATCATTATCCCATTGACCAATAAGTCAACATTGACAAAAAAGTTAATTTTGGTCAAAATAATCAATTTTTGACCTAATGACCACCCATTGACCCAATAAGTTAACTTTTGACCAAAAATATAGCTTTGGTCAAAATGGTCAATTTTTGACCCAATGACCAACCCATTAACCCAATATGTCAACTTTTGACCAAAAAGTCAACTTTAGTTAAAATTGCCAACCGTTACCCAAATGACCAACTCATTGACCCAAAATGACAACTTTTAACAAAAAAATCTATTTTGGTGAAAATTTTCAATTTTTGACCTAATGACCACCTCATTGACCCAAGAGGTCAAATTTGGTCAAAATGGTCAATCTTTGACCCAATGACCAACCCATTGACCTAATAAATCAACTTTGGCCAAAAATATCAACTTTGGTCAAAATGGTCAATCCTTGACGCAATGACCAACCCATTGAACCAATAGGTCAACTTTTGACCAAAAAGTAAATTTTGGACAAAATAGTCAATTTTTAACCACTGACCATTATTGACCCAGTAATTCAATCTCTGGCGAAAAAGTCAACTTTGGTCAAAATGGTCAATCCTTGACCCAATGACTAACCCATTGACCCAAAAGGTCAACTTTTGACCATTAAGTCAACTTTGGTCAAAAAGATCAATCCTTGACCCAATGACCAACCCATTGGCCTAATAGGTCAACTTTTGACCAAAAAGTTAATTTTGGTTAAAATAGTTAATTTTTGATTTAATGATCAATTATTGACCCAATATAAGTCAATCTCTAACCAAAAAGTAATCTTTGGTCAAAAGAGCCATTCCTTGTCCTAAAGACAAACCCATTGACCCAATAGTTCAACCTTTGACCAAAAAGTCAATTTTGGTCAAAATAATCAATTTTTGACCTAATGACCAATTATTGACCCAGTAAGCCAATCTTTGACTAAAAAGTCAACTTTGGTCAAAATGGTCAATCATTGACCCAAAGACAAACCCAATGACCCAAGAGGTCAACTTTTGACCAAAAAGTCAATTTTGGTAAAAATAGTCATTTTTTGTCCTAATGATCACTCATTGAGCCAACAGGTCAACTTTTGACCAAAAAGTCAACTTTGGATAAAATGGTCAATATGTGACCCAATGACTAACCCACTTACTCAATAGATCAAGTTTTGACCAAAAAGTCATCTTTAGTCAAAATGGTAAATTCTTGACCCAATTACCAACTCATTGACCAAATAGGTCAACTTTAGTCAAATTTGTCAATTCTGACCCAATGACCAACCCCGTTCACTAAATAGGTTAACTTTTGACCCAAAATTCATATTTGGTCAAAATGGTCAATTTTCTGACCCAATGACTAACCGATTGACCGAATAAGTCAACTTTTGACCAAAAAGTTACCTTTGGTCAAAATGGTCAAACATTGACCCAATGACCAACCCATTGACCCAATAGGTCAACTTTTGACCAAAAAGTCAATTTCAGTCTAAATAGTCAAATTTTGACCTAATGACCACGCATTAACTAAACAGGTCAACTTTTGACCAAAAAGTCAACTTTTGACCAAAAAGTCAACTTTTGTCAAAATAGTCAATTTTTTACCCAATGACCAACCCATAGACCCAATAGGTAAACTTTTGAACAAAAAGTCAACTTTGGTCAAAATGGTTAATTCTTGACCTAATGACCAACGCATTGACCCAATAAATCAACTTTTGAACAAAAAGTCAATTTTTGGGTAAAAATAGTCAATATTTGACCTAATAACCAATTATTGACCCAATAAATCAATCTCTGACTAAAAAGTAAACTTTGGTCAAAATGATCAATCCTTGACCCAATGACCAACTCATTGACCCAATAGGTCAAGTTTTGATCGATAAATCAACTTTGGTCAAAATGATCAATCCTTGACCCAATGACCAACCCAAAGACCCAATAGGTCAACTTTTGACCAATAAGTCAACCTATGTCAAAATGGTCAATCCTTGATCCAAAGAACAACCCATTGACCCAAAAGGTCAACTTTTGACCAAAAAATTATTTTTTGTCAAAATAGTCAATTTTTGACCTAATGACCAATTATTGACCTAGTAAGCCATTCTCTGACCAAAAAGTCAACTTTGGTCAAAATGGTCAATCCTTGACCCAAAGACAAACCCATTGACCTAAGAGGTCAAATTTTGACCAGAAAGTTAATTTTGGTAAAAATAGTCAATTTTTAACCTAATGACCACCCATTGACCCAAGAGGTCAATTTTTGACCAAAAAGTCAACTTTGGCTAAAATTGTCAATTTTTGACCCAATGAGCAACTCATTGACCAAATAAGTCAACTTTTAACTAAAAAAGTCATCTTTGGTCAAAATGGTAAATTCTTGACATAATTAACAACTCATTGACCAAATAAGTCAACTTTGGTCAAAATGGTCAATTTCTGACCCAATGGGTTAACTTTTGACCAAAAATTTAATTTTGGTCAAAATAGTTCAACTTTTGACCAAAAAGTCATCTTTGGTAAAAATGGTCAATTTCTGACCCAATGAGTAACCCATTAACCTAATAGGTCAACTTTTGATCAAAAAGTCAACTTTGGTCAAAATAGTCAAACTTTGACAAAATGACCAACTTATTGACCTAGTAGGCCAACTTTTGGGCCAATAGGTCAACGTTTGATCAACAAGTCAACTTTGGTCAAAATGGTCAAACCTTGACCAATGACCAACCCATTGACCCAATAGGCCAACTTTTGACCAAAAAGTCAATTTTTGCATAAATAGCAATTTTGGCATAAATAGTCAAATTTTGACCCAATGACCATCCATTGCTTAAATAGGTCAACATTGGTCAAAATGGTCAATTTTTCACCAAATGACCAACCCATTGACCCAATAGGTCAACTTTTGAACAAAAAGTCAACTTTGGTCAAAATGGTCAATTCTTAACCCAATGACCAACACATTGACCCAATAAGTGAACTTTTGAACAAAAAGTCAATTTGGGTCAAAATAATTAATTTTTGACCGAATGACTAATTGTTGACCCAATAAGTTAATCTCTAACAAAAAAGTCAATTTTGGTCATAATGGTTAATCCTTGACCCAATAACAAACCCATTGACGCAATAGGTCAACTTTTGACAAAAAAAGTCAACTTTGGTAAAAAATGGTTAATTTCTGACCCAATGACCAACCTACTAACCCAATAGATCAACTTTTGACCTAAAGTCAACTTTGGTCAAAATGGTCAATCATTAACCCAATGAACAAATCATTGACCCAAAAGGTCAACTTTTAACCAAAGAGTCAATTGTGGTAAAAAATTATCAATTTTTCACCTTATGACAACCTCATTGACCCAAAAGGTCAACTTTTGACAAAAAAGTCAAATTTGGTCAAAAGGGTCAATTTCTGACATAATGACCTAAATATCAACTTTGGTGAAAATGGTCAATCCTTGATCCAATGACCAACCCATTGACCCAATTTGTCAACTTTTGACTAAAAAGTCAACTTTGGGCAAAATTGTTATTCCTTGACCCAATGACCAACCCAGTTACCCAATAGGTCAACTTTTGACCAAAAAGCCTATTTTGCTTAAAATTGTCATTTTTTAACCTCATGACCGCCTCATTGACCTAATTAGGTCAACATTTGATAAAAAAAAACTTTTGTCAAAATGGTCAATCATTGACCCAATGAACAAACCCATTGACCCAATAGGTTAAATTTAACCAAAAAGTCAATTTTGGACGAAATAGTAAATTTTTGACCTAATGATCAATTATTGACTCAGTAAGTCAATCTTTGACCAAAAAGTCAACTTTGTTCAAAATGGTTAATCTTTGACCCAATGACAAACCCATTGACCTAATAGGTTATCTTTTGACTAAAAAGTCAACTTTGGTCAAAATGGTAAATTTCTGACCTAATCACCAATCGATTGACCTAATAGGTCAACTTTTGACCAAAAAGTCAACTTTGATCAAAATTGTCAAACCTTAACCCGACTGCCGACCCATTGACCCAGTAAATTGACTTTTGACCAAAAAGTCGATTTTGATCGAAATGGTCGAATTTTGACCTAACGACCGACCCATTGACCCGATAGGTCGACTTTTAACCAAAAAGTCGATTTTGATCAAAATGGTCGAATTTTGACCTAACGACCGACCCATTGACCCAATAGGTCAACTTTTAACCAAAAAGTCAATTTTGATCAAAATGGTCAAATTTTGACCTAATGACCAACCATTGACCATATAGGTTAACTTTTGACCAAAAAGTCAACTTTGGTTAAAATGGTCAAACGTTGACCGACTGACCAACTCACTGACCCAATAGATCGATTTTTGACCAAAAATTTAATTTTTGTTAAAATAGTAAATTTTTGACTTAATGACCAATTATTGACCCAATAGGTCAACTTTGGACCAAAAAGTCAACTTTGGTTAAAATGGCCAACCAATGGCCGTAAAGACGTTGTCATTGAACCAAAATGACAAATTTTGACCAAAAAGTCTATTTTGGTCAAAATTGTCATTTTTTGACCTAATGACCACGTCATTGAACCAAAAGGATAGCTTTTGACCAAAAACTCTAATTTGCTCAAAATGGTCAACCTTTGACCCATTGACCAGCCCATTGACCCAATAGGTCAACTTTGGCCCAAAATGTCAACCTTGATCAAAGTTGTCAATCCTTGACCCAATTACCAACCCTTTGACCCAATAGGTTAACCTTTGACCAAAAAATAAATTTTGGCCAAAATAGTCAATTTTTAACCTAATGACCATTATTGACCTAGTAGGCTAATATATGGCCAAAAAGTTAACTTTGGTCAAAATGGTCAATCCTTAACCCAATGACTATCCCATTGACCCAATTGTTCAACTTTTGACCAAAAAGTCAACTTTAGTCAAAATGATCAATCCTCGACCCAATGACTAACTCATTGACCTAATAGGTCAACTTTTGACCAAAAAGTCAATTTTATTTAAAAAAAGTCAATTTTTGACCTAATGACCAATTATTGACCCAATAAGTCAATCTCTAACCAAAAAGTCAACTTTGGTCAAAAGAGTCAATCCTTATCCCTATGACAAACTCATTGACCCAATAGGTCAACATTTGACAAAAAAGTTAATTTTGGTCAAAATAGTCAACTTTTGACCTAATCACCACCCATTGACCCAATAAGTTAACTTTTGACGAAAAAGTCAACTTTGGTCAAAATGGTCAATTTTTGACCTAATGACCAACCCATTGACCCAATAGGTTAACTTTTGACGAAAAGTCAACTTGGTCAAAATGATAAATCCTTGACCCAATGACGAACCCATTGACCCAATAAGTTAACTTTTGATGAAAAAGTCTACTTTCGTCAAAATGGTCAATCCTTGACCCAATGACCAACCCATTGACCCAATAGGTCAATTTTTGACCAAAAAGTCAAATTTGGTCAAAATGGTTAAATTTTGACCGAATGACCAATTATTGACATAGTAAGCCAATCTCTGACCAAAAAATCAACTTTGGTCAAAATGGTCAATCCTTGACCCAAAGACAAACCCATTGACCTAAGAGGTCAACTTTTGACCAAAAAGTCAATTTTGGTTAAAATAGTCAATTTTTACTTAGTGACCATGCATTGACCCAACAGGTCAACTTTTGACCAAAAAGTCAATTTTGGATAAAATGGTCAATATTTGACCAAATGACTAACCCACTAACCCAATAGGTCAACTTTCGACCAAAAAAGTCATCTTTGGTCAAAATGGTAAATTATTGACTCAACTACCAACTTATTGACCAAATAGGTCAGCTTTTGACCAAAAGGTCATCTTTGGTCAAAATTGTCAATTTTCTGACTCAATGACCAACCCATTGACCCAATAGGTCCACTTTTGATTAAAAAGTCAACTTCAGTCAAAATGGCCAAACCTTGACCTAATGACCAACCCATTGACCCAATAGGCCAACATTTGACCAAAATATCAATTTTGGTCTAAATAGTCAAGTTTTGACCTAATGACCACCCATTGACCAAATAGGTCAACTTTTGACTAAAAAATCATCTTTAGTCAAAATGGACAATTCCTTATCCAATGACTAACGCATTGACCCAATAAGTCAACTTTTGAACAATAAGTCAACTTTGGTTAAAATAGTCAATTTTTTACCTAATGACCAATTATTGACCCAATAAGTCAAAATATGACCAAACGTTTTGGTCAGAATGGTCAATCTTTGACCAATGACAAACTCAGAGACCCAATAGGTCAACTTTTGACAAAAAAGTCATCTCTGGTCAAAATGGCAAATCCTTGACCCAATTACCAACACACTGACCCAACAGATCGACTTAATGACAAATTATTGACCCAATATGTCAACTTTTGACCAAAAAGTCAACTTTGTTCAAAATGGTCAATCCTTGACCCAATGACAAACCCATTGACCCAATAGGCCAACTTTTTACCAAAAAGTCAACTTTGGTCAAAATGGTCAATCACTGACCCAATGAACAACTCAATGACCCAAAAGGACAACTTTTGACCAAAAAGTTAATTTTAGGAAAAATTAAGAAATTTTTTACCTCATGACGACCTCCTTGACTTTAAAGATCAACTTTTGACCAAAAACTTAAATTTGATCAAAATGGTCAATTTCAAACAAAATGACCTAAATGTCAACTTTGGTGAAAAAGATCAATCCTTGATCTAAAGAGCAACCAATTGACTCAATTTGTCAACTTTTGTCTAGAAAGTCAACTTTGGCCAAAATGCTTAATCGTTGACCCAATGACCAACCCATTGACCAAATAGGTCAACTTTAGACCAGAATGTCAGTTTTGCTTAAAATTGTCAATTTTTGACCAAATGACCGCCTCATTAACCCAATTAGATAATTTTGAACAAAAAGAAAACTTTGGTCAAAATGGTCAATCCTTGACCCAATGACCAACCCATTGACCTAATAGGTCAACTTTTGACCAAAAAGTCAATTTTAGTCAAAATAGTCAATTTTTGACCTAATGACGAGTAAGTCAATCTCTATCCAAACAATCAACTTTGGTCAAAATGGTCAATCCTTGACCCAACGACTAACCCATTTATCCAATAGGTCAACTTTTGACCAAAAAGTCAACCTTGGTCAAAATGATCAATCTTTGACCCAAAGACTAACCCATTGGCCTAATTGGTCAACTTTTGACCAAAAAGGCAATTTTCGTCAAAATAGTCAATTTTTAAATTAATGACCAATTAATGACCCAATAAGTCAATCTCTGACCAAAAGGTCAACTTTGGTCAAATAGTCAACATTTGACCAAAAAGTCAACTTTTGAACAAAAAGTCAACTTTTGTGCAAAAAGACAACTTTTTACCAAAAAGTCAACTTTTGTCAAAATGGTTAATTTTTGACCCAATGACCAACCCATTGACCCAATAGGTCAACTTTTGAACAAAAAGTCAACTTTGGTTAAAATGGTCAATTCTTGACCGAATGACCAACGCATTGACCCAATAAGTCAACCTTTGAAGAAAAAGTCAATTTGGGTTCAAAATAGTCAATATTTGACCTAATGACCAATTGTTGACCCAATAAGCTAATCTCAAACCAAAAAGTCAACTTTGGTCAAAATGTTCAATCCTTGACCCAATGACAAACCCATTTACCCAATTGGTCAACTTTTGACCAAAAAGTCAATTTTCCTCAAAATGGTCAATCCTTGACCCAATGACCAACCTACAGACCCAATAGATCAACTTTTGACCAAAAAGTCTACTTTGGTAAAAATGGTCAATCCTTGACCCAATGTCCAACTCATTGACCCAAAAAGACAACATTTGACCAAAAAGTCAATTTTGGTAAAAATTGTGAATTTTTCACCTTATGACCACCTCATTGACCCAAAGGGTCAAGTTTTGACCAAAAAGATAAATTTGGCCAAAATTGTCAATTTCTGACATAATGACCTAAATGTCAACTTTGGTGAAAATGGTCAATCCTTGATCCAATGACCAACCCATTGACCCAATTTGTCAACTTTTGACTAAAAGTCAACTTTGGCCAACATTTTAATCCTTGACCCAAAGACCAACCCATTTACCCAATAGGTCATTTTGCTCAAAATTGTCAACTTTTTACCTAATGACCGCCTCATTGACCTAAATAGGTCAACTTTTGATAAAAAAAGACAAGTTTGGTCAAAATGGTCAATCCTTGACCCAATGACCAATCCATTGACCCAAAAGGTCAACTTTTAACCAAAAAGTTAATTATTGTCAAAACAGTCAATTTTGACCTAATGACCAATTATTGACCCAGTAAGCCAGTCTCTGACAAAAAAAATCAACTTTGGTCAAAATGGTTAATCTTTGACCCAATGACAAACCCTTTAACCCAATAGGTCAACTTCTGACCAAAAAGTCACCTTTGGTCAAAATGGTAAATTTCTGTCCCAATGACCAACCCATTGACCCAATAGGTCAACTTTTGACCAAAAAGTCAACTTTGATCAAAATGGTCAAACCTTGAACTAACGACCAACCCATTGGCCCAATAGGTCAATTTTTACCAAAAAGTCAATTTTGATCAAAATAGTCAAATTTTGACCTAAGGACCACCCAGTGAACCAATAGGTCAACTTTTGACCAAAAAGTCAACTTTGATTAAAATGGACAATTCTCGACCAAATGACCAATGCATTGACTCAATAAGTCAACTTTTGAACAAAAAGTCAATTTTGGTCAAAATAGTCAAATTTTGACCTAATGACCACCCATTGACCAAATAGGTCAACTTTTGACAAAAAAGTCAACTTTGGTCAAAATGGTCAAATTTTGATCCAATGACCAACACATTGACCCAATAGGTCAACTTTTGACCAAAAAGTCAACTTTGGTCAAAATGTCAATTCTTGACCCAATGACCAACGCATTAACCCAATAAGTTAACTTTTGAACAAAAAGTAAATTTTGGTTAAAATGGTTAATTCTTGACCCAATGACCAACACATTAACCCAATAAGTCAACTTTTGAACAAAAAGTTAATTTTGGTCAAAATAGTCCATTTTTGACCTAATGACCAATTATTGACTCAATAAGTCAATCCTTGACCAAAAAGCCAACTTCGGTCATAATGGTCAATCCTTGGCCCAAGATAAACCCATTGACCCAATAAGTCTATTTTTGATCAAAAAGTCAACTTTCGTCAAAATGGTAAATCCTTCACCCAAAAGACTAACTCATTGACCCGAAATGATAACTTTTGACCAAAAAGTCTATTTTGGTTAAAATTGTCACTTTTTGACCTAATGACCACCTGATTGACCCAAAAGGTCAACTTTTGACCAAAAAACCAAATTTGGTCAAAATGGTCAATACTTGACCCAATCACCAACCCATTGACCCAATATGTCAACTTTGCCCCAAAAGTCAACTTTGGACAAAATGGACAATCCTTGATCCAATGACCAACCCCATGACCCAATAGGTCAACTTTTGACCAAAAAGTAAATTTTGGCCAAGTTAATCAATTTTTGACCTAATGACATATATTCACCGATAAGCCGATCTCGACCAAAAATCGACTTTGGTCGAAATGGTCGATCCTTGACCCGATGACCAACCCATTGACCCGATAGGTCGACTTTTGACCAAAAGTCAACTTTGATCAAAATGATCAATGCTTGACCCACTGTCCAACCCATTGGCCTAATAGGTCAACTTTTGACCAAAATGTCAATTTTGGTTATAATAGTCAAATTTTAAATTGATGACCAATTATTGACCCAATAAGTCAATCTCTGACCAAAAAGTCAACTTTGGTCAATATTGTCAATCGTTGACCCAATGGAAAACCCATTGACCCAATAGGTCAACATTTGACAAAAAAGTCAATTTTGGTCAACATAGTCAATTTTTGACCTAATGGCAGCCCATTGACCCAATATGTCAACTTTTGTTCAAAAAGTCAACTTTGGTTAAGATGGTTAATTTTTGACCCAACGACCAACACATTGACCCAATAGGTCAACATTTGACCAAAAAAATATCTTCGGTCAAAATGGTCAATTCTTGACCCAATTACCAACTCATTGACCAAATAGGTTAACTTTTGATCAGAAAGTCAACTTTTGATCAGAAACTCAACTTTGGTCAAAATGGTCAATTTCTGACCCAATGACAACCCCGTTCACCCAATGGGTTAACTTTTGACCAAAAATTCAATTTTAGTCAATATAGCTCAACTTTTCACCAAAAAGTCATCTTCTGTCAAAATGGTCAATTTTTGACCCAATGACCACCCAGTTGATCCAATAGGTTAACTTTTGACCAAAAATTCAATTTTGGTCAAAAGAGTCAATTTTTAATCTAATGACCATTTATTGACCAAATAAGTCAATCTTTGACTAAAAAGTCAACTTTGGTCAAGATGGTCAATCCTTGACCCAATGACAAACACATTGATCAAATAGGTTAACTTTTGACCATAAAAGTCAATTTTTGTCAAAATAGTCAATTTTTGACCTAATCATCAACCCATTGACCCAATAGATCAAATTTTGACCAAAATGTTATCTGCGGTCAAAATGGTCAATTCTTGACCCAATTACCAACTCAATGACCAAATAGATCAACTTTTGACCAAAAAGTCAACTTTGGTTAAAATGGTCAATTTCTGACCCAACGACACCCCATTCACCAAATGGGTCAACTTTTGACCAAAAATTTAATTTTGGTCAAAATAGGTCAACTTTTGACCAAAAAGTCATATTTGGTCAAAATAGTCAATTTCTGACCCAATAACCACCAAGTTGACCCAATCGGTTAACTTTTGACCAAAAAAATTAATTTTGACCTAATGACTAATTATTGACTCAGTAAGCTAATAACTGACCAAAAAGTCAACTTTGGTCAAAATGGTTAATCTTCGACCCAATGACAAACCCATTGACCCAATAGGTCAACTTTTAACCAAAATGTTAACTTTGGACAAAATGGTCAATTTCTAACCCATTGACCTGATAGGTGAACTTTTCAGAAAAAAGTCAACTTTGGTCAAAATGTCAAACCTGGACCCAATAACCAATCCATTGACCCAATAAGTCAACTTTTGACCAAAAAGTCAATTTTGGTCAAAATAGTCAAATTTCAACCTAATAACCACCCATTGACCAAATAAGCCAACTTTTGACTAAAAAATCAACTTTAGTCAAAATGGTTAATTTTTGACCCAATGGCCAACCCATTGACCCAATAGATCAACTTTTGAATAAAAAGTTAACTTTAGTCAAAATGGACAATGCTTTATCCAATGACCAACGCATTGACCCAATAAGTCAACTTTTGAACAACAAGTCAATTTTGGTTAAAATCGTCAATTTTTGACCTAATGACCAATTACTGACCCAATAAGTCAATATCTGACCAAACTTTTTGGTCAGAATGGTCAATCTTTGATCCAATGACAAACTTATTAACCCAATAGGTCAACTTTTGACCAAAAAGTCAACTTTTTTCATAATGGTAAATCCTTTACCCAATGGCTAACACACTGACCCAACAGATCGACTTTTCACCAAAAAGTCCATTTGGTCGAAAAAGGAAATTTTTGACTTAATGACCAATTATTGACCCAATAGGTCAACTTTTGACCAAAAAGTCAACTTTGTTCAAAATGGTCAATACTTAACCCAATGAACAACCCATCGATCCAATATGTCAACTTTTTACCAAAAAGTCAACTTTGGTTTAAATTGGTCAATCAATGACCTAATGACCAACTCATTGACCCAAAAGGACAACTTTTGACCAAAAAGTAAATTTTTGTCAAAATTATCAATTTTTTACCTCATGACCACCTCATTGACTTAAAAGGTCAACTTTTGACAAAAAAGTCATATTTGGTCAAAATGTTCAATTTCAAACACAATGACCTAAATGTCAAATTTGGTGAAAAAGATCAATCCTTGATCAAAAGAGCAACCCAATGACTCAATTTGTCAACTTTTCTCTAGAAAGTTAACTTTGGCCAAAATGGTTAATCGTTGACCCAATGACCAACCCATTGACCAAATAGGTCAACTTTTGACCAAAAACTTTATTTTGTTTAAAATTATTAATTTTTGATCTAATGACCGCCTCATTGACCTAAATAGGTCATTTTAACCAAAAAGAAAACTTTGGTCAAAATGGTCATTCCTTGACCCAATGACCAATCCATTGACATAATAGGTCAACTTTTGACCAAAAAGTCAATTTTGGTCAAAATAGTCAATTTTTGATCTAATGACCAATTATTGACCCAGTAAGCCAATCTCTGACAAAAAAATTAACTTTGGTCAAAATGGTCAATCCTTGACCATACGACCAACCCATTTATCCAAAAGGTCAACTTTTGACCAAAAAGTCAAGTTTGGTCAAAACGATCAATCTTCGACTCAATGACCAACCCAAAGGCCTAATAGGTCAACTTTTGAGCAAAAAATCAATTTTTGTCAAAATCGTTAATTTTTAAATTAATGACCAATTATTACCCAATAAGTCAATCTCTCTGACCTAAAAGTCAACTTTGGTCAAAAAGGTCAATCCTTGACCTAATGTCATTCCCATTGACCCAATAGGTCAACTTTTGACCAAAAAGTCAACTTTGGTCAAAATGGTCAATTCTTGGCTCAATTACCAACTCATTGACCAAATAGGTCAACTTTTGACCAAAAAGTAACTTTGGTCAAAATGTTCAATTTCTTACCCAACGACCTACCTGTTGACCCAATGGGTAAACTTGTGACAAAAATTTCAATTTTGGTCAAAATAGTTAATTTTTGACCTAATGACCAATTATTGACCCAATAAGTTAATCTCTAACCAAAAATTCAACTTTGGTCAAAAAGGTCAATCCATGACCCAATGACATACCCATTGAACCAAAAGGTCAACATTTGACCAAAAACTCAATTTTGTTTAAAATAGTTAAATTTTGACCTATGACTTCCCATTAACCCAATAGGTTAACTTTTGACCAACAAATCAACTTTGGTCAAAATGGTTATTTTCTGAACCCAATGACCAACCATTGACCCAATAGATCAAATTTTGACCAAAAAGTCATCTTAAGTATAAATCATCAATTCTTGACCCAATTACCAACTCATTGACAAAAAAGGTCAACTTTTGACCAAAAAGTCAAACTTTTGTAAAAAAAGGTCAATTTTTGACCCAATGACCACCCCGTTGACCAAATGGGTTAACTTTTGACCAAAAATTTAATTTTGGTCAAAATAATAAATTTTTGACCTAATGACCAATTATTGACCCAGTAAGTCAATCTCTAGAAAAAAAACATTGGTCAAAATGTTCAATCCTTGACCCAATGACCAACCCATTGACCTAATAGGTCAACAATTGACCAAAAAATAAATTTTGGTCAAAAATGTCAATTTTTAACCTAATGACCAATTATTGACCCAGTAAGTCAATCTCTGAGCAAAAATTCAACGTTGGTCAAAATGGTCTATCCTTGTCCTAATGACCAACCCAATGATCCAATAAGCTAACTTTTGACCAAAAGGTCAACTTTGGTCAACATGATGAATCCTTGACCCAATGACCAACTCATTGGCCTAATAGGTCAACTTTTGATCAAAAAGTCAATTTTGGTCAAAATAGTTAATTTTTGAATTAATAACCAATTTTTGACCAAATAAGTCAGCTTTTGACCAAAATGTCAACATTGGTCAAAATGGTCAATTTTTGACACAATGACGAACCCATTGACCGAATAGGTCAACTTTTGACCAAATAGTTAATTTTGGTCAAAATAGCCAATTCTTGACCAAATTACCAACTCATTCACCAAATCGGTCAACTTTTGACCAAAGGGTCAACTTTGGTTAAAGTGGTCAGATTCTGACCTAATGACCACCCTGTTCACCCAATGGGTTAACTTTTGACCAAAAATTCAATTTTGGTCAAAATATGTCATCTTTTAACCAAAAAGTCATCTTTGGTCGAAATGATCAATTTCTGACCCAATGACCACCCCGTTAACCCAATGGGTTAACTTTTGACCAAAAATTCAATTTTGGTCAAAATAGTCAAATTTTGACCTAATGACCAATTATTGACCCAATAAGTCATTCTCTCACCAAAAATGCAACTTTGGTCAAAATGGTCAATCCTTGACTCAAGGACAAACCCATTGACCCAGTAGGCCAACTTTTGACCAAAAAGTCAATTATTGTCAAACTGTCAAATTTTGATTTAATGACCACCATTGACCCAGTAGGTCAACTTTTGACCAAAAAGTCAATTTTGGTCAAAATAGTCAATTTTTAACCTAATATGACCAATTATTGACCCACTAAGCCAATCTCTGACTAAAAAGTCAACTTTGGTCAAAATGGTTAATCTTGTACCCAATGACCAACCCATTGACCCAAAAGGTCAACTTTTGACCGAAAAGCCAACTTTGGTTAAGATGATCAATCCTTGACCCAATGACTAACATATTGGTCTAATAGGTCAACTTTTGACCAAAAATTCAGTTTTGGTCAAAATTGCCAATTTTTGAATTAATGACAAATTATTTTGACCTAACAAGTCAATAATTGACCAAAAAGTGAAGTTTCGTCAAAATGGTCAATCCTTGACCCAACGACAAACCAATTGACCCAATAGGTCAACTTTTGACCAAAAAATCAATTTTGGTCAGAATAGTCAATTCTTTACCAAATGACCACCCATTGACCCAATAAGTCAACTTTTAACCAAAAAGTCAAGTTTGGTCAAAATGGACAATTTTTGACCCAATGACCGACCGCACCGAGCCGATAGGTCGACTTTTGACTAAAAAGTCATCTTTGGTCAAAAGGGTCGATTATTAACCCAATTACCAACTCATTAACCAAATAGGTCAACTTTTGACCAAATTGTTAACTTTGGTCAAAATGGTCAATTTCTGACCCAATGACCACTCTGTTTACCCAATGGGTTAACTTTTGACAAAAAATTTGAATTTGGTCAAAATAGTCAAATTTTGACCTAATGACCAATTATTGAACCAATAAGTCAATCTCTGACCAAAAAGACAACTTTGGTAAAAATGGTAAATCCTTGACCCAAAGACAAACGCATTGACCCAATAGGTCAATTTTGGTCAAAATAGTTCATTTTTTACCAAATGAATACCCATTGACCCAGTAGGTCAACTTTTGACCAAAAAGTCAACTTCGGTCAAAATTGTCAATTTTTAACCCAATGAACAACACATTGACCCAATAGATCAACTTCTGACCAAAAAGTCATCTTCGGTCAAAATGGTCAATTCTTAACCCAATTACCAACTCATTGACCAAATAAGTAAACTTTTGACCAAAAAGTCAACTTTGGTCAAAATGGTCAATTTCTGACACAATGGGTTAACTTTTGACAAAAAAATTAATTTTGGTCAAAATAGGTAAACTTTTGACAAAAAAGTCATTTTTTGTCAAAATGATCAATTTCTGGCCCAATGACCCCCCTTTGACAAATTGGGTTAACTTTTGACCAAAAATTCAATTTTGGTCAAAATAGGTCAACTTTTGACCAAAAAGTCATTTTTTGTCAAAATGGTCAATTTCTGACCCAATGACCACCCCGTTGACCAAATGGGTAAACTATTGACCAAAAATTCAATTTTAGTCAAAATAGTCAATTTTTGACCAAATGACCAATTATTGACCCAATAAGTCAATCTCTGACTAAAAATGAGCTTTGGTCAAAGTGTTTAATCCTTAACTAAACACAAACCCATTATCCCAATAGTTCAACTTTTGACCAAAAAATAAATTCTGGTCAAACTAGTCAGTTTTTAACCTAAAGACCAATTATCGACCCAATAAGCCAATCTCTGACCAAAAAGTCAACTTTGGTCAAAATGGTCAATCCATGACCCAATGACCAACCCATTAACCCAATAGGTCAACTTTTGACCAAAAAGTCAACTTTGGTCAAAATGATCAATCTTTGACCCAATGACCAACGCATTGACCTAATAGGTCCACTTTTGACCAAAAAGTCAATTTTTGTCAAAATAGTCAATTTTTGAATTAATGACTAATCATTGACCCAATAAGTCAATCTCTGACCAAAAAGTAAAGTTTGGTCAAAATGGTCAATACTTGACCTAATGACAAAGCCATTGACCCAATAGGTCAACTTTTGACCAACAAGTCAATTTTGGTCAACATAGTCAATTTTTGACTTAATAGCCTCACATTGACCCAAAAGGTCAACTATTGACCAAAAAGTCAACTTTGGTCAAAGTGGTCAATTTTTGACCCAATGACCAACCCACTGACCCAATAGGTCAACTTTTAACTAAAAAGTCATCTTTGATCAAAACGGTCAATTCTTAACCTAAAAGGTCAACTTTTGACCAAAAAAGTCAATTTTGGTCAAAATAGTCAATGTTTTATTTAAAGACCGATTATTTA